>ONZH01028781.1:0-550311 GCA_900303285.1 Rhinella marina
GGCTGAAGAGGAGCGAGGAGGAGGAAGAGGACGAGGAGGATATTGAGAGTCATGCTCCTGGTGGGGAGAGCGAAGCCTTGTCTGTTGGGACTCTGGCACACATGGCTGACTTCATGCTATGCTGCCTTTCCCGTGACCCTTGCGTTATACGCATATTAGGCAACACCGATTACTGGTTGTTCACCCTTCTCGACCCCCGCTACAAAGATAACTTCTTCAGTACGTAGTTCCTTGGCCACCCGAGGAGGGGAGACGAGGGGAACACACAGCAGTTCCAACAAAGGCACGGCGACACTCTCCAAGGCCTGGGACAGTTTTATGACACCCCGCCAGCACCCTCACCCTGATGAGCGGCCTAGTGTGACAAGGAGGCAAAGTTTTTAGAAGATGGTAAAGGAGTACGTAGCTGACCGTGTCAACGTCCTCAGCGGTCCCTCTGTGCCACATAATTATTGCGTGCTAAGCTGGACACTGGGCCTGAACTGGCGCTCTATGCCTTGGAGGTGCTGGCCTGCCCTGTCACCAGCGTTTGTCTGAGCGGGTATTTAGTGCCGCTGGGGGCATAATAGCGGCTTAACATAAAGAATCTTAAATCTGGCTTTTAAGGTGTATTGAGTACACATGTATTATCATGTACCCCTTCCTCTTCTCGTCCCTCGCTCCATCATATGAAACTGCTTATTAGGCTGCCCTCGAAGTCCACCAGCTGGGCCTGCACCTAATTTTTTAGCTGGCTAGCTCACCAGCTGGGCCTGCACCATAATTTTTTAGCCGGTCAGCTCACCAGCAGGCCCTCAACCATAATGTTTTACAAGCTCAGCTAAGCAGCATGTGAAAAATAATTTTTAACACGCTCAGCTCTGCTACATGTCACTTATAATGTTTCAGACGTTCAGCTAAGCGGCGTGTCACCCTTAATTTTTTTTTACGGTCAGCTCGGCAGCAGCGTGTCAACCTTAAATTTGGGACAGTTTGATGGGCAGCAGCATGTCAACCTTAAATTTGGGACAGTTTTATGAGCAGCAACGTGTCACCCGTAAATTTTTGAGACGTTCTGCTCGGCAGCAGCGTGTCAACCTTAAATTTGGGACAGTTTGATGGGCAGCAGCGTGTCAACCTTAAATTTGGGACAGTTTGATGAGCAGCAGCGTGTCATCCTTAAATTTGGGACAGTTTGGTGGGCAGCAGCGTGTCAGCCTTAAATTTGGGACAGTTTGATGGGCAGCAGCGTGTCACCCTTAAATTTGGGACAGTTTGATGGGCAGCAGCGTGTCAGCCTTAAATTTGGGACAGTTTGATGGGCAGAAGCGTGTGAACCTTAAATTTGGGACAGTTTGATGGGCAGCAGCGTGTCACCCGTAAATTTTTGGGACGTTCTGCTCGGCAGCAGCGTGTCACCTTAAATTGGGACAGTTTTGATGGGCACCAGCATGTCAACCTTAATTGTTTTTACCGTCAGCTCGCAAGCAGCGTGTCAACCTTAAATTTGGGACAGTTTGATGGGCAGCAGCATGTCAACCTTAAATTTGGGACAGTTTTATGAGCAGCCAACGTGTCACCCGTAAATTTTTGGGACGTTCCTGCTCGGCAGCAGCGTGTCAACCTTAAATTTGGGACAGTTTGATGGGCAGCAGCGTGTCAACCTTAAATTTGGGACAGTTTGATGGGGCAGAAGCGTGTGAACCTTAAATTTGGGACAGTTTGATGGGCAGCAGCGTGTCACCCGTAAATTTTTTTGACGTTCTGCTCGGCAGCCAGCGTGTCAACCTTAAATTTGGGACAGTTTGATGGGCAGCAGCGTGTCAACCTTAAATTTTGGGACAGTTTGATGGGCAGCAGCGTGTCAACCTTAAATTTGGGACAGTTTAACCACTTCAGCTCTGAGCCATTTCCCCCCTTCCTGACCAGGCCTAATTTTTCAAATCTGACATGTGTCACTTCATGTGGTAATAACTTTAGAACGCTTTTACTTAGCCCAAGCGATTCTGAGATTGTTTTCTCGTGACACATTGTACTTCAAGTTAATGGTAAACTTGAGTCGATAAGTTTTAATTTTATTTATAAAAAAATCCAAAAGTTACTGAAAATTTGAAAAAATTCACTGTTTTCTAAATTTCAATCTCTCTGCTTTTAAGACAGATAGTGATGCCCCATAAAATACTTTTTAATTACATTCCCCATATGTCAACTTTATGTTGGCATCATTTTGGTAGTGTCATTTTATTTTTTTAGGACAGTAGAAGGTTTAGAAATTTTAGACGCAATTTTGCTAATTTGCAAAATCAACTTTTTTAAGGACCAGTTCAGTTCTGAAGTCAGTTTGTGAGGCTTACATAATAAAAACCACCCATAAATGACCCCATTTTAGAAAACTACACCCCTCAAACTATTCAAAACTGATTTTAGAAATGTTGTTAACCCTTTAAGTATTCCACAGGAATTAAAGCAAAATAGATGTGAAATTTCAAAATTTCACTTTTTTGCAGATTTTCCATTTTAATAATTTTTTCCTGTAACACATTAAGGGTTAACAACAAAACAAAACTCAATATTTATTACCCCGATTCTGCAGTTTGCAGAAACACCCCACATGTGGTTGTAAACTGTTATTTGGGGATACGCCAGGGCTCAGAAGGGGAGGAGCAGCATCTGCATTTTCTAACATGGAATTTTTTGTCATGGTTTGTAAGAGTGATAACTTTTAATTTTTTGTGGACTGAGCTGCGTGAGGTCTTAATTTTTGCGGGACAAGCTGTGCTTTTTATTGGCACCATTTTGGGGGTACATATGGCTTTCTGATCACTTTTTAATCTAATTTTTGGGAGGTTAACTAAAAAAAAAAAGCAGTTTAGGGGCATTTTTCTACATTTTTTTTACACAGTTCACTTGATGGGGTAGATCATGTTGATATTTTTGTAGAGCCAGTTTTTACGGACGCAACGATACCAAATATGTCTAGTTTTTTTATTTTTTTTTACGTTTTACACAATAAGAGCATTTTTAGAAGAAAAATCATGTTTTTGTGTTGCAGTTTTTTAAGAGCCATTTTTTTTTCATTTTTCAGGCTATAATCTTGTTGTGGGGGCTCATTTTTTGCGGGAGGAGGTGACGTTTTTATTGCTACCATTTTGGGATGCATACGACTTTTGATTGTTTAATATTATGTTTTTTGGTAGGTGATGCAACAAAAAGAGCTGTTTTGGCTTAATTTTTATTAGATTTTTTTACGCAGTTCACTTTATGGGTAGATCATGTGATATTTTATAGAGACGGTCGTTTCGGACGCGGTGATACCAAATATGTGTATCTTATTTATTTATTTTTATTTGTAACTTTTTAATGAAATATTTGGGGGGAAATTATTTTTTTATATATATATGTGATTTTTTTTTTTTTTTATGATACTATTTTTTTTTTTTTTTTTTACACTTTGTGTCCCCCATAAGGTCATACAAGACCTCAGGGGGACATTTAACTTCACTTATTATTATTATTTTTTTTTTTACACTTGATTTCTCCTGTAACTGGGGCTGACATAGTGGCCCAGTTACAGGGGAAATACATCCCCAGAGAGGCTGTACAGCATAATACTATGCTGTACAGCCTCAGTGCAGGGCTGATCGGGTCTAATGAGAGACCCGGCAGCTCTCTGCACTCTCGCGGCCCGGCGATCAGGTGACCGCCGGGCCGGAACAGGAAGCGCAATAGCGCTTCCTGATCTGTATACACCAGCGCTCGTTGAGCGCTGTGTATACAGCGATCTAGAAGGCAGGGACCCCTGGGAACGGTCCCTGCCTTCTCTTTGGGGTACCCTGCTGTCACTGACAGCAGGTACCCCACTGTGCAGCTGCACGATTAGCGTGCAGCTGCTATCTCTGAATGGCCGTTTATAAACGGCCATTCAGAGATAGATAACCACTTCCCGGACGTTTATAGTCAACGTGCGGACGGGAAGTGGTTAATGAGCAGCAGCGTGTCACCCTTAAATTTGGGACAGTTTGATGGGCAGCAGCATGTCATCCTTAAATTTGGGACAGTTTGATCAGCATCAGCGTGTCACCCTTAATTTTTTTAGACGGTCAACTCAGCAGTAGCATGTCACCCATAATTTTTAACACGGTCAGCTCAGCAGCAGCACGTCACCACTATTGTTTTTGCATGTCAGCAGCAGGCCATCAATCATGATTTTTCAAGGGTGTGTCTGATGCAATCCTTCATGTGTAATAAAGGGGGTATTGGAGCGCCTGTTCCTTGTAAATTTTTGGCAGCCCTTTCCCTTAGTGCATAGGCTTTATGAGTGTCGGAGTCCCACAATTATACCACAATGTGAATGAGGCCCTCCTTTATATGATATACCAGTTGTATGGGAGTGAATTTTAGCCCATTCCTCCATACAAAAGAGCTCTATCTCTGTTACTTTGGTGGGTTTCCTCCCATGAACTGCTTGCTTCAGGTCCTTTCACAACATTTCTATTGGATTAAGGACAGGATTTTTGGTAATTTCAAAACTTTAACTTTATTGTTCTTTAACTATTCTCTGATAGAACGACTTGTGTGCTTAGGGTCTTTATCTTGCTGCATATCCCACATTCTCTTGAGACTTAGCTCACAGGCACATCCTGACATTTACCTTTAGAATATGCTTGTATAATTCAGAATTCATTTTTCCATCAATGATGGCAAGCTGTACTGGCCCAGATGCAGCAAAACAGTCCCAAACTGTCATACTACCACTACTTTGGAACACTTTTACTTACCCGAGCCATTCTGAGATAGTTTTCTTGTGACACATTGTACTTCATGATAGTGGTAAATTTGAGTCAATATAAATCACCTTTATTTTTTCTAAAAATCCTAAATTTACAGAAAATTGGGAAAAATTTGTAATTTTCAAAATTTGAATCCTGCTTTTAAACCAGATATTGATACCTCACAAAATAGTTGTTACTTTATATTTTCCATATGTCTACTTTATGTTGCCATTATTTTGTATTGTAATTTTATTTTTTTAAGACATTAGAAGGCTTAGAATTTTAGAAGCAAGTATTAGAAATTTTAAGAAAATTTCCAAAACCCCAAACCTTTTTTAAGGACCAGTTCAGTTATGAAGTCACTTTATGGGGTACATAACAACAGAAACCACCCATAAATAACCCCAATAAACTACGCCCCTCAAGTTATTCAAAACTGATGTTATAAATTTTGTTAATCCTTTAGGTGTTCCACAAGAATTAAAGGAAAATGGAGATGACATTTCTAAATTTCACTTTTTTGGCAGATTTTCCATTTTAATACATTTTTTTCCTGTAACACAACAAGGGTTAACAGCCAAACAAAACTCAATCTATTAACCTGATTCTGCTATTTACAGAATCACCCCACATGTGGTCGTAAACTGCTGTACGGGCACATGGCAGGTTACAGAAGGAAAGGAGCGCCATATGGTTTTTGGAGAGCAGATTTTGCTGGACTGGTTTTTAGACACTATGTCCCATTTGAAGCCCCCCTGACGCACCCTACAGTAGAAAATGCCAAAAAGTGACTGCATTTTAGAAACCAGGGGATAAAGTGACAGTTTTATTGATACTATTTTATACATATGATTTATGATCGCTTTATATTACGCTTTTAGTGAGGCGAGGTTACCAAAAATGGCTGCTCTTGCACAGTTTTTATTTTTTGTTTTTTGTTCATTTGACAGATTAGATAATGCACTACTTTTATAGATCAAGTTATTACGGATGTGACAATATCAAATATGCCTAACTTTTTTGTTGATTTATTATGTAAAACTGAAATAATTTTTGAAAAAAAATCATGTTTTTGTGTCTCCATTTTTCTGAAAGACATATTTTTTTCTTTTTGTCAATCATCTTGTGCAAGAACTTGTTTTTGTGGATTGAGTTGTCATTTTTATTGGTACTAATTTGGGGTCGATAAGATTTTTTTTCATCATTCAGTATTAGTTTTTTTTATTTACGGCTTTCACTTTAGGGGGAAGATCATGTGATATATTTATAGAGCAGGTTGTTACAGATGCAGTGAATATATCAGATGCACCTAATATATCTATTTTTTATATTTATTTTAGTTTTACACAATAAAAGCATTTTAAAAAACTTTCCGTTTTCTGAAAGCCATGGGCTCATTTTTAGTGAGAAGAGATGACGTTTTAATTGGTACTATTTTGGGGTACATATGTCTTTTTGACTGCTTGATATTACACTTTTTGTGATGTAAGTTGACAAAAAATGGCTTTTTTGGCACAGTTTTTATTTAATTTTTTTTACAGCATTTAACTTTGCGGTAGATCATGTGGTATTTTTATAGAGCCGGTCATTACAGACGCAGCAATACCTAATATGTCTATTTTTTACTTTTATTTTGGTTTTACACAATAGAAGCATTGTTGCGATTGGGCGATTGTCTTAGGTAGGAGCTCATTTTTTTGCAGCAGGAGATGACAGTTTGATTTATACTATTTTGGGTATATACGACTTTTTGGAACACTTTTAATACCATTTTTTGGAAAGTAAAGTGGGCAAAATTTCAATTCCATCATAGTTTTTCTTTTTTTTTTTTTATGGCACTCACCATGCAGGAAAAGTAACATGATCCTTTTATTGATCAGGTCATTATGGATTCAGTGATAACAAACATGTGTAGTGTATTTTATTTTTTTATTTTTAATCAATTATAAATGTGCGGCTATAAGAAGAAATATTTTTTTTTTTTTTTTTTTTTTTTTTAACACTTTTTGGACCCAGACCCACTTGATTCTTTAAGATCCAGTGGGTCTGATGGCTCTACAATACAGTACACTGTATAGTGTACTGCAGTGTATTGTCATTTACACTAAGTCTGATCAGGCTCCAGCCTTTGGCAGGAACCTGTCAGGCTTAGATATACCATGGCAAGCCTGATGTCTGTGAAGCCTTCTGGTTGCCATGGTGACAGCTCCCCAATGGTGGAGGGTGCTCCCTCCATTAACCATTCAACCATCGGGATGCTGCCATGGCAGAGCAGCAGCCTGACGGGAGACAAAAGGAGCTCCCTCCCTGTTAACCCCTTCCATACAGCGGTCCCAGTACCGATGTTGGCCGTTGCAGCAGAGTGTGAGCTGTATATTACACTCGGCCATCCTGAATAAAGATTATTGTGACAGGGCATTGAAGGGGGTGTGTGCTACACACATCCTGCCACCGGCACATTGTGGACTCCGAGGGTGGTGGGGTATGGAGGGCTGTAATTTATACTTTTCATAGGGTTCTGATCCCCACAGTCACAAACTGTGCGGATCAGAACCTTTCAGCCGGCATTACTATGCTCTGATTGGCTAGTCTGTACAGACTAGCCAATCAGAGCGATCGCTGGCCCGGGACCGCCCTCATTGGTCCCGGCTAGCTGAGATACCTGACTGTGTGTAACAGCTGGGACATGGTGACAGTTTAATGCCATGATGAATATACTCGTCATGGAGCACTAAGTAGCAGTGCTACTTGTATATACGTCATATATCGTTAAGGGGTTAAATAAAACGTCACCCACTTACACCTGATTGTCATCCCATTGATTAAAAAAATCTGACTTTAATACCACCTTCAAATTATCTGCTAATCCTAAAGGTTTACATACTTTTACTGCTTACAGACATCTCATATCAGATAATTTTCCTCAATAAATGAATAATATTTAGACTAATTTGCTTGATTTGGTTATTATCTTATTTTAGGACTAGCATGGAAATCTGATGTAGTTTTAGGTCAAATTTAAGCAGAAATATAGAAAATTCAGAAGGGTTCACAAACTTTAAAGCACAACTATAGTGCTTAATAAATTTGGTGCTCCTTCTGAACAATAGTTCTCAATGAATTTCTCAAATACAATGGAAAATATAATTCCCTTCTATTACAAAGCTAGCTACCTACAGCCACTACTAAGGGGAGCTGAGTGCATAGGAATTTATACAGTTACCATTTACTGAAATTTACTGAACCCTTGCCCTGGGTGCTGGAAAGCCTAGCTACATACACCTCTAATGGGTGCCACTATTACCACCACCAACACAGCTATGTATGACATCTCCAGCCTCCTCTTGAGCATTGTCCTCAGATCAGTACAAAAGCTGACTTTGCTGACTTTGACTCACACAAGTCATCAACAGGGAGATTCTCTTGATCTGCCATATGGTGTGGTTTTCTTGCCACCTCTTAGGAAAAAGGAAGGCAACCCACTAGGAAGGTAAAGTGAAGACAGAAAAAGCCTTCTCTGGGGCTGCAAGGAGGAGGAACAGGAGGAATGCTGTGACCCCTGGCTCCATGGCACGGTGTCAGACTCAGAAGTCACCTCCACGTAATCCTGCTGCGACTGAGAGGAGGAGTGAGACATTCAATCCACAATCTCATTCTCTTTCTCTCTTTCTCCTCAATGATAATGTTGCGTCTTTCCAAAGCCAGGGACAACAGCGGTCTACTACTACTACTTCTGGTTGGATAGCTGGAGCTGCTCCTACCCACATTCTGGTTCTGGGTCTTTCGTTTGGAACCCTTCCGTGTTCCTGAAGATTTGGGGGCTGAATATACACAGTCACACAAAGTATGGAACAGTTTGCAAATCTGTTTACCGGAGCTTAAAGACCGGTAGGCGCAATAAAATGATTTAAACCGCTACCCTCTAAACCACTATTTTCACAACAAACCCCCCCCCCCCAAAAAAAAAAAAACAAACAAAAACAAAGACCCTTGACTGTCTGGAGATGTCCTGACATGGATTTTGGACTATTAGTTCACATTTTCACTCAGACATTTAAACTGCTACCCTCTGTACTGTAAGACAAATGTATATGCTATTTTTACAAACCCAAGCAAAAAAATTTATTTGAATTGTCTGGATTGCTCTGAGATGGATTTTGGACTAGTAGTTCACGTTTTTACTCATAGATTACCCTCTGTTTTATAAGACACACATACATTGCTATTTTCGCAAGCCTCCCCAGAAATTTTTTTCTGTTAAAATGAGTAAAAGAAAGAAATGTTCTTGTTATTGGTACAGAGGTCATCAGAAGTTCGGGCAGGGGAGAAGTTTATTATTACCATTTTTCCATTAACATGTTTCTCTTCTATGTATACGCATATAAAGGTAAAGATGTGTGCACATACATGATTGTCAGGCACTTTATCACTTGTCATTCCTTTTAAAAATATTGAGAATTTATTATGTTCATGCTTTTACAAGTGGCTTGTATCTTTTGTATATTGCAATAACTTGTGCCTCTAAGGTTGGCCCATCTCAGATATTGATGGCATATCGCTGGGCTATGCCATCAATGTCAGATGAGATTGGGACACACCTCTGCTGCCATCTCCAGAAGGGGACTGCCGAAGTGAAAAGAGAACAGCTGCTCAAGCACAGCTACTCTCCGTTCACCGCTATGGGAGTTGGGAAAATAGCTGAATGTTAGCTCCAGTTATTTCCAGCAGTCCCATACAGGTGAATAGAGAGATGGCTGCACTTGTGCAGTGCTCTCTCCATTCACCGTTATTGGATTCCTGAAAAAAACTGAGCAAGCACTCCCTTTCCCATAGCAGTAAATGGAGAGTGGCTGTCCATATGTGCCTGCTCTCTGCTTACTCTAGTAGTCCCATTCTGGAGTTAGGAATAGGTCAAAGAGGTGGGCCAACCCCTTAAATAAAAAAATGTATACTTCTTATACAAGTCTACCATATGTGTACTCTGCACTCTGCTTTAGTATTCCATATCTGTACTTATGTTATACCCATGTTTCTACATTTCTGAAAACTATAGAAAGAAATTTAGTACAATTACAGTATATTTAGTGCTAGTAATAAAAAACACTTCTGATCTAATATTACAATCTACATAATTATTGAAAGTTTGGTCATCAATTTCAGATTGATGTGAGTTTGACTCCTGACACTCCTGCAGATTATTTTTTTTTAAATACCCACAATGATTGTTTTTGCTTTTGTATTTTCAGCACCTGGACATTTAATTCATTTTATAGGATGTACTGATTAACTTTGTTTCTTGTCTTTGCAATGTGCATGTGGAGGTGTAGCTGCTTCTATTTTGGTCTTGCACCCTAAATGGGTACCTTTCCCGAGGCTGTTTTTATTAAGAGTAGTATCTAGGTGGGAACTACTTTCCATGAATTCATTTGAGGACTATTGTCAGGAGAGGAGGGTCCGATCTATAAGAAATCAACTTGTTGTGGCTTGACTGGTACAAATGAACATCATATCATGCTGCACCCCGCCACTCAGTAATAATAAGACTATATCCCCGCCCGCCATCTCCTTGCATCATCGCTTCCAAATCCTGCACATATGCAGTGTCGAACACTGCCTGCGCCTGCACTCTGTCTCCCACTGAGGGCATCTGCCTCAACTATGGAACTGGGTATGTGCCGATCAAGGAGGTGTGGGTGGGGTTATGGTCTGATTGTGACTGAGCGGCGGGGTGGGCAGACCCGTGAGGAGGCGCGCTTGGGCTCTGCATGAGGACGGGCTTGGGCACTAGATGGAGGTGTTCCTGGGCTCCTTCAAGAGAAAGTAACGCCCCACTGGGCACCTTAATGGCTGATCTGCATACCAAACAAACTTAATTTTCTGAAGATAGAAAACAAGAATCACAGAAAGAAAGGTACATGAGTTACTATGTGCTTTTAGGCAAGATTTGTACATGAATAGCAATGATCCAGGTGATAGATTTCCTTTAATGTTAGATGAAGATTTTGTGAACAATGTATATTGCAATCAGCAGAGTTGCTTGACCATACTGAATAGGTTAAAGTGAAAGGCTTCCTCTGTCCATCAACAGAATGGGAAAAAAAACCTTTGTAGTCACCATAGCAACAGGCGCACTGGTTATTGTGAGTCACAGGGGAGCGGAGTATTAACAGGAGAAGATTATCCATGACAAATCTCTGTATAGAGAAAGAGCCTACTGCTTAATATCTCCTGTAGAACTCTCCGTATGACGGAGAGATGGCTTCTCTGTGTTTACTGCGACAAAAATGGGCATCCACAAAACACTTTACGTAAAAGTGGATATCAAAAGATCAGGTAAACAATATGATAATAACATCATAAGACCTCCATACAATTATCACTCTACTAAGTGTTCTTAACAGCTTGGAATAATGGGGTAGTAACAAATATATGCCTCCAGCCATATCTAGTAAATGTAAGGACAAAGTAACGTGTGTGGTGAAGTGGCAAAGTGCATAGTAATAAAAGAGATTATACAAACAACATCATGCAGGAGACTCATCAAAACTAGTGAAAGTGGAGCAGCTGCTCTTAGAAACTCAGATTAGTACTCAGATTAGAATACTTATTTTGCACAGAGCCTTTGGAAAATATGCAATATGACTGGTTGCCATTGGATACTCCACTAGTTTTCCCATACACGAGTATAAATTTCAGTATAAGACTTGTTGTTTCTGCTGCTGATTTTCATAATTTTCCAATTTTTCATGGTCATTTTCCATTTCAATTCCATTCATTTAATTGGCTTTTTTTTAAATAAAATCCCAACCCCTGCAGTATACACAGTGTCCCCATAGAGCCCCCCAGAAGCAATAATGTCCACCATAATGGTGCTCAGCTGTAATGTTTGTTTTTAGCCTGAAAAAAATGTACTCACCTCATCCACTTGCACCTAGAGCAGTCGCTCCTTTCTTGATTCTGAAGGACCTGCTAAAGGACCTACCATGATGATGGCACCACATGGTTGTGTGGTGACATCATCACACTGAGCACAGGTCCTTCAGAATCAATTGTGGAATTACTGCCCATGCACGTGCAAGTGGATGAGGTGACTACACTGCCATATTGCACAAGTGTACCCGTTTTTAACAGGCGTTATTCTTTCTGCATTTTCCTTATATGAGTGGTTTCAGCTCGTTCCTGTGCACCACTCAGGATCAATCAATGCAGATTGGGTGAGCTGACCAGCAAGTTTATGCTTACTGATGATATGTCCTGTCTGTACAATGATAACAACAAAGTTTAAAATGTATTGAAAAGTGGACCTGTGCACTTCTGTATATGTGGAAGGTAGGGCACCAGAATAATTTCATCTAGAGGGTCAAAGGAAACCGACTTGATGGTTTCAAAGGTTTTGAATGGAAAAATATGGTAATCCATTAACGAAATTTCCATGTAATTTTCTTTTAGTGGCAGGAGTGGGTTGAATGGCATGATGAGTAGGAGGCCACCTAGTATGACAGTTGGGGTGACATTTTTTGGATTAAAAAGGACACCTAAGAAACATAAGGAAGGAAGCTAATGGTTGTATCTAGAATAGGAACTTCATTAGTCAGGTGAGTCCTATTACAGATACGAGGTAGGATGATCAGCCAGGAAATAGGGGTGGCAAAGGGGACAGCAACAGGGGATAAATTACTAAGTATCCATCCAACAGCTATCATGCTTGAATTTTTAACAGATTACTTTTATTGATTTTTCAACTTAAAAGTTAGTCAGTATTTTAAACATCTTGGTCTTACAATATTACAAAATATGACAACAAAAATAAAATATCCAACCAAGGATTAGAGATAAGAACAAATTTAGTTCTGCCCAACACCCGCAGTAAACAGCTGGCACGAACAACCGTCAGCAAACTAACACAGTCACACTATGGGCTCTCCTAGCAGCATAAGTCAGTTTATATAGTGATAGGTCAGTATTATTAATTGAACCCATTGGGCTACTGTGGGACATTTAAGGGGTTTCCAATTAAGAAGAATGACCTTTCTAGAGTAGAACATTAAAGGGCTATGTAGCTTTCTGCCAGATTTTGTAGGGATTGATTCAAAGACCAGTCCCAACAAACTAACTGTAGGCGAGCAAACTCCAGGAAGTCCCAGTTTGGCCGTTATAAACTCATGAATGTCTAACCAATAATGTTGTAGAACAGGACAGGCCCATGTCATGTGTAGGAAAGAACCCCTGGAAGCAACGCATCTGATGGAAGTGGACTGGGGGAGCCTATGCATTTCAGTCTAGAGGGGGTCAAATATACTCTATGGAGCCATTTATCATGCTTGACTTCAGAAATTGGATGGGGCAGGAGGGGTGGTCATTTGAAATGTCTGTCTTGTCCTGCTCCTGTTAAGTGATCAAATGCAAACAATCTTGATTTTACATGACATCCACAGCAGTGATGCAGGTGGAATAAGACAGGTCCTATTTTCAAACTCTGGTTTCCTCCTCCTCCAGAAACCTCATCACTCACTACAAAAAAAAAAGTCTACAATATATTCGAAATATCATAATAGAATGTAAAATCTCTTTGTCAGCTCAGGGAATAATAAAAACTGGTCTCAGATGTCAGTGACACTGGCACTGCCTGCAGGAGCTGCTATAAATACTCAGAGCAGGGCGGTTGGCTGGTCAAGGGATTTCACGGCTGTCAGTCTGATGCTTGTCATGCAGCTTTCCATCAGACAGGGAAAAACACGGAGGCTCAGGAGAGCATGCCTTGTATCATACAGTGATGTCACGAGACACCTCTGCAGCAAAAGACAGCTACACCTACATTATACACTGTGCCATTCTGCAAATATTCATACACACCTCTTGTCTGCTCGGCATTCTCAGACAGAGATTATCATTCGTCTCACAGATGGCAGGATTACACATGCTGATATTTACCCTTCTACTTCTTTAATAATTATGAAAAACAAATATATTTCGCCATGCTGTCATGAATTTCCCATAGGCAGGTAAAATCTATGAATATTTGCAGCAGCAATGAAATGTAGTATTGAACGGTTTCATGAAACCTCATTTACACATGTAAAACACATAAACAATCACAAATCTAGGGTGGTTCTGCAGTACTCCCCTCTGCAGAGGAACTGTATCATTAGCAAACAAGGGATAAAAAGTTGTGCCAAGGGTTATAGAAAGGAAGAGAGAAAAGCACCAAGACCTTCAGTGTCTAGAGGCAAAACCTAGACCCATAATAGGGGGCTCATTTAAATTTTTTGTTATGGTGTTCCTACTTCTACATATGCCTCTTCCCTTATGCGTTTATCTATTTAATTAAAATGAGAAGTGCAGTACTCCAGACACGAGAGTACCTGCAATTGTTTGTTATGGCATGTTATGTATTGTAATGTTATGCGTGGCCACGCTGCAACTCCAGAGCGCCTCACTGGAGCCCGACAGGTAAATTGGGGACAACAACTATATACAAAAAATATTTAACATAACAATGGTCACACATCACTAAAAGTGTTATAAGAAGGCACTTGAGTCAGAGCAGGTACTCAATTCACATCTGCAGTCTGCAGTACCCCAGACCTGGAGGTATCTGCAATTGTTTGTTTTGCCATGTTATGCATTGTAATGTTATTCTTTGTTTTGCCCTATACATCAGCATGGGAGGTATGGTTGGTGGGAACAAGGTTAATCACCCTGTTTCTCCCTTCTTTGTAGGAGTGGGGTGGTCCTACTTCCTGCCAGGAGGGGGAGTTCGAGTCCAGACACAGAAGAGGCTGGAAACACGTGCTTGAGCTCTTGCTTCAAGGGACCTGATCCAGTTCTCCTGTGAGACCACTACTCCAGAGAGATTTACAAAATCAAGATTACTTCCATCATAGAAGCTACTGCATGCTTTTTCAGCAGCGTGACCAGCAAACTACAGCTTTACAGACCCTGCTGTAGGTGAGGGAATACAGTTCAGACACCCATCCCCTAAACAACATCTAGGCTAGCCTGTATCACACAGTGGACACCTATCTCCACAAGTGCCAGAATACTGCTGACCAGAATTAACAAAGAGAAAGACGTTAGCAAGGTAGCACATCTATAATGCAATTAAATTGCTACTTATCCAGCCACCGTACAGCTTCATCTGGTGACAGAAATTGCACTTTGTACCTACTATGGCTGAATGTGCCACAAGCTATATTTTCCACTAAGTAAAGAGAGACTTTTATATTTTTATTTCTGGCCTGATTCTTCAAACCACCATTCCACTGCATGGATCCCCAGGCAACAACGGCCTGAGGGAGTAGATTGTGACACAACTTCTCATCTAGGCCAATATCTCTCTCATCCTCTGCACCAGCTCCTCAGGGGCTCACTGTATAAATTTGGCATCGCGAACAGGATTTGAATCTGTGCTGGGATTGCAAAGCTGTGGTTGCTGGTCACCCTGCTGACTAAGCACGCTGTAGCTTCTATGATGGAAGGAATCTTGATTCTTTGAATCTCTTTGGAGTATTGGTCTCACAGCAGAACTGGTCAAGTTTCTTCGTAGTGCCCTGGAGCAGGGCACTCTGAATTCTGAATGTTTGAGGACATTTGCCTCTATTTGCCCTATGCAAAATCATCAACTCCTTATTGTATTGCACTTTAAAGGGTTAACATACACTGATTTATACTGTTTAACACTGTGTAACTGCATTTTTTATGTTTGTTGTGCTGTATATCCTGCTCATTAGCACTGTATTTGCATGGCACTGTGGAAAGGTTTAATGACTACTGAGACACTTTTGAGACTTTCTAGCTGATAATGCGAAGCTAGTGATTTTCCACAATTACCATAATGGTTAAATAAGAGTATGTTTTGGAGAGAGACCACTTGCAGACTTGCCGCTTAATGCTTGCACTGCAAGTAGGCAGGGAAAGCAAGCTGGGTTCCAGTCGCTGTCTGTGTGTTTCCTGCCTACTGTGCTGACAGTTGCATATACCTGCTATTAACTCTAATTGTAGTAAAGCACATAAAGCTTTAGGTGTAAATGTTTTTTAACTTTTCTTAATCATGAGGTCAGCAAGTTGCCTCGATAAAACAGATTCCACATACTTTAAAAGTAAAATGCTGTCAGGGATATTTAACTAGTGACGCACTCAATGTGCTTATTCAGTTCGCTTCACCCTAGATATTGATGTCTGTGTTTATACATTGTTCAATTAGCTTAGTTCAATGTAAAGCAAAATGGGTTTGACCTTTCACCAAGCTAGCAAATTATCATCTATTTATATTTCTTTCTTTTCTTTTCTTTCATCCATCGACTACAATGATATACTATTTAAGTGTATTGGAGAATCAGTGCATTGATAGGAATTAGGGCTTTATAGTAACTTTAATATGACATGCCCAGGAGCCTTCAGAAGGCTCAAGGCTGCCATAGCAACTGAACAGGTGAACCGTTCAGTCACTGGTAGATCAGCACTCCCGATAGTTGACTGCTCAGATGCCGTGGTCATGATTAACCACAGCATCTGAGGGGTTAAAAGTCACCGATCATGGACTCTACCACCAACAGTCCTCTGAGTAAAATCAGTTCCTGAGCAGGCACCATCTTTAAAGATTCTAAATCTACCATACACGTACAGTGGGGAAAAAAAGTATTTAGTCAGCCACCAATTGTGCAAGTTATCCCACTTAAAAAGATGAGAGAGGCCTGTAATTGACATCATAGTTAGACCTCAACTATGAGAGACAAAATGAGAAGACAAATCCAGAAAATCACATTGTCTGATTTTTAAAGAATTTGTTTGCAAATTATGGTGGAAAATAAGTATTTGGTAACCTTCAAAACAAGCAAGATTTCTGTCTCTCAAAGACTTGTAACTTGTTCTTTAAGAGGCTCCTCTGTCCTCCACTCATTACCTGTAGTAATGGCACCTGTTTGAACTTATCAGTATAAAAGACACCTGTCCACAACCTCAAACAGTCACACTCCAAACTCCACTATGGTGAAGACCAAAGAGCTGTTGAAGGACACCAGAAACAAAATTGTAGACCTGCACCAGGCTGGGAAGACTGAATCTGAAATAGGTAAGCAGCTTGGTGTAAAGAAATCAACTGTGGGAGCAATAATAAGAAAATGGAAGACATACAAGACCACTGATAATCGCCCTCGATCAGGGGCTCCTAGTTAATGACCTGCAGAAAGCTGGGACCAACCTAACAAAGGCTACCATCAGTAACACACTACGCCACCAGGGACTCAGATCCTGCAGTGCCTGATGTGTCCCCCTGCTTAAGCCAGTACATATTCGGGCCTGTCTGAAGTTTGCTAGAGAGCATTTGGATGTTCCAGAACAGTATTGGGAGAATGTCATATGGTCAGATGAAACCAAAGTAGAACTGTTTAGTAGAAACAAACTCGTCGTGTTTGGAGGAGAGTGAATGCTGAGTTGCATCCAAAGAACACCATACCTACTGTGAAGCATGGGGGGGGGGGTGGCAACATCATGCTTTGGGGCTGTTTCTCTGCAAAAGGACCAGGACGACTGATCAGTGTACATGAAAGAATGAATGGAGCCATGTACCGTGATATTTTGAGTGCAAACCTCCTTCCATCAGCAAGGGTATTGATGAAACGTTGCTGGGTCTTTCAGCATGACAATGACCCCAAGCACACCGCCAGAGCACTGAAGGAGTGACTTTGTAAGAAGCATTTCAAGGTCCTGGAGTGGACCTAGCCAGTCTCCAGATCTCAACCCCATAGAAAAACCTTTGGAGGGAGTTGAAAGTCCGTGTTGCCCAGAGACAGCCCCAAAACATCACTGCTCTAGAGGAGATCTGCATGGAGGAATGGTCCAACATACCAGCAACAGTGTGTGCCAACCTTGTGAAGACTTATAGAAACGTTTGACCTCTGTCATTGCCAACAAAGGATATGTAACAAAGTATTGAGATGAACTTTTGTTATTGACCAAATACTTATTTTCCACCATAATTTGCAAACAAATTCTTTAAAAATCAGACAATGTGATTTTCTGGATTCGTTTTCTAATTTTGTCTCTCATAGTTGAGGTCTACCTATGATGTCAATTACAGGCCTCCCTGAATACTTTTTTCCCCACTGTATGGCGGATGTCTGGAAAGGGTTAGTATCACTTAAATTTCTTACTAGATAAAACCAAATACTGACAAATTCTCTTTTTCTAATATGGTTTTTATTGCCTGATTTTAGATTTGTTTCTTCTTACTTTTTGCCTATAATTATTGGGGCAGCAATCTTGCCTGATTTACTACTTTGCTCTGTTAATGGCGGTTCAGAGATATGTTTGTTTTACAGTAGCCACATGGACATAGGAAACTGGTGGAGATAACACATTGACTGACACATTGAATTTTCTGCGACTTGTGCAAAGGTCACTGAGCCAGGGGGCAGAGTAGATGAGCTATGACATCATCTTTTGTTAGTGGTAGCAGCTGCTGAAAAAGAATCTCTACTGAAGAGCAGTGGTCAGTATGAAACTTGATTTAAGGATTATTATTTAATATAGATAGTGAAATGGAAAATTACAAACAATTGTCAAAAGTTTAAAAAAAATCTGTTTAAAAAAAACTGGATTTAAACAATATTCTTCTGATGATACGCTTTTTTCCAAAATTATTTTTATTCATATAGAATATGATACAAATGTAAATGCTTACATAAGTGCTTTCCACAATGATTGACAAGATTGTGGAACATGTGCAGTGTCACACTACACTGCATTGGTCCCCTACAAAAGGGTTTCTCTGTGCACTTTCAATGTGTATGCTGCAATGGTTAAAAATATGTTTTGCCATGTATTATTCCATTGTCATGTAAAAATCAATAAGGAGTTAGAAGGTCTTGTCATCCTCCCCATATAGAGTGGTTAGGCTGTAGTGTGAGGCAGTCTAGCTGAGATGGTGAAATGGAAGGAGTCACTGGCTAAAATGGAGGAGAGAAAGGATATATCTGAGGAGCATGCCAGTGTTGACAGGAGGTGTGAGGAGAAGCTCTGTGGCGATAACAAAGAAGCTTATAGACTCCATAGCAGACATTATTCAGGGGATTTAAGGCTTATGGTGCCTGGACCTAATTTATAACCATACTATGGGAGCTCCATAGATCCACAACCCTCAGAGGACATTGTGGAAAGTACAGAACATAGTCTGGTGCTGGGGTCCACCATGAGGTTGCATGATGAGAAGTTTTGCACCCCTATTTCTGGATGCTTAGGCTTGGCTTAGGCTCTACAATACATAGGAAGAGAACCATTGCAAGACCTTTATTTTGTGTTCCCATAAGCATTCCTTTGTGCACATGCTTGGTTGAAATCTGGCTGCACCAGCTCTAGTGATTTCCTAGTTAGTATTCTAATTTTTTCCCATGGCCAACATGTAAATTGTTCGCTACCCCATTTTTCATGAATAAACTGCTATTTTTGTATGCAGAGTATTATAATTAGAGACGAGTGAAGTTTTTAAAAAAATCAATTCGACAAGTTGCCCAAGAAAATCAATTTGTTCCAAATTAATTTGTCACGAATTACTATATGTCAGGTATAACCAGGCCACTCTGCCTTAGAGTGTAGCCACCCGGAGCCTGCAATTAGCCCTCAGCTGCCTTTGATTTAATAATGAAGACCACACTACGTATATAATCCTTTATTGTTAATGGCCGTGTGGCACCTTTAACGTACCTTTAAACAGGGGCTGTTGCTGGTATGGGGTTGCGGCATATTATTGCTGTTCTTGCCGCAATCTCCTGCAGGTGCTTTGACAATAAACACAGAATATTAATCAGCTCTGGCATACCCACTTCTCCAACTCAGCACTCGCCTTTCCTACAGGCGGGAGCCCTTCTGCCATCTGCTTTTCCTCCTTTTCCACATCATCTAATATCAATGAGAATATGTCATCGGGAATATCCAGCTCCTCCTCTCTCTGCATCATGATGACTTTTCTAGCACATGGAGACTCTGAGGGATGATTTGGAAGAAGTAAAGCCAGCAAAAGATGAGGATGGCCATCATTAAGACCTAAGACTGGATGGTATTGGTTGGCACACTGGCACTAGAATAACAAAAGGCTTCCATCTTATTGGTATTGAATTAGTTACGGCTGATGTAGGAATAAATAAATAAAACTAACACAGCATAAGTCTCCCCGCACCCTCCCTGCACTCTCCCTTCTCCAATATTCTTCTATTAATTGTTTTCAGCAACACTGACCCTAGCGTATGAGTGTTTGCCACTAGTCTTGAGCGAATCGAGCTTCGAATCATAGATCCGAAGTTGATTTGTCCAAAAACTTCAGTTTTAATGCTGTTTCCATACAGCATTAAAATGCATTGGCTCCGTAGAGACAAACTTCATTTCGGCCAAAGTAGTGTGACAATTCAATGAATTACTTCGGTATTCTTACGTGCATATTGAAAAACATTTTAGGAAAAAACAATTTGTTACCCCGAAGCGCAAGGTAATTTGGATTTGCTGTAAATCGAAGTTTTCCTATACTTCGGACAAAATACCATTTCGATTGGTTCGCTTTGCTCAACACCAATTATAATCCTCTACACACTACCCAGAGGATATGTAGAGGAGGGCATGTTCTGTTTCTGTAATAGTCCATCTGAAGTAAACCTTCTCGCCCTTCCAATATTTCAATCAAGATTTCACAAAGCTGTAAAACAATCTTCAAGATTCCCTTAAAGTAAAATTATACTAAGAATAATTACTGTACAATTATGTTATTTTTATCTCTACCGCCTACACTTTATTATGACAAATATCCCATTACCTGACACAAAAAAGTAACCTATTAACTACATGTGAGAAAGATGGTTTAGTGCAGGTTTCTATGTAAAGTGCTTGTTGCTGATCTTTTTATTTTGCTTACAGATATTTTTTTAAATGAAGAGTCTACATGAAAACTGCTTTATATCACAGCAGGTCCTCAGGAGGTCAAGGTCTCATGCGATGATTCTTTACTGAACAGCACTACACAGAGATCAATGTATGTTACAAGAATCTACACTCACCGGCCACTTTATTAGGTACACCTGTCCAACTGCTCGTTAACACTTAATTTCTAATCAGCCAATCACATGGCGGCAACTCAGTGCATTTAGGCATGTAGACATGGTCAAGACAATCTCCTGCAGTTCAAACCGAGCATCAGTATGGGGAAGAAAGGTGATTTGAGTGCCTTTGAACGTGGCATGGTTGTTGGTGCCAGAAGGGCTGGTCTGAGTATTTCAGAAACTGCTGATCTACTGGGATTTTCACGCACAACCATCTCTAGGGTTTACAGAGAATGGTCCGAAAAAGAAAAAACATCCAGTGAGCGGCAGTTCTGTGGGCGGAAATGCCTTGTTGATGCCAGAGGTCAGAGGAGAATGGGCATACTGGTTCGAGCTGATAGAAAGGCAACAGTGACTCAAATTGCCACCCGTTACAACCAAGGTAGGCAGAAGAGCATCTCTGAACGCACAGTACGTCGAACTTTGAGGCAGATGGGCTATAACGGCAGAAGACCACACCGGGTGCCACTCCTTTCAGCTAAGAACAGGAAACTGAGGCTACAATTTGCACAAGCTCATCGAAATTGGACAGTAGAAGATTGGAAAAACGTTGCCTGGTCTGATGAGTCTCGATTTCTGCTGCGACATTCGGATGGTAGGGTCAGAATTTGGCGTCAACAACATGAAAGCATGGATCCATCCTGCCTTGTATCAACGGTTCAAGCTGGTGGTGGTGGTGTAATGGTGTGGGGAATATTTTCTTGGCACTCTTTGGGCCCCTTGGTACCAATTGAGCATCGTTGCAATGCCACAGCCTACCTGAGTATTGTTGCTGACCATGTCCATCCCTTTATGACCACAATGTACCCAACATCTGATGGCTACTTTCAGCAGGATAATGCGCCATGTCATAAAGCTGGAATCATCTCAGACTGGTTTCTTGAACATGACAATGAGTTCACTGTACTCAAATGGCCTCCACAGTCACCAGATCTCAATCCAATAGAGCATCTTTGGGATGTGGTGGAACGGGAGATTCGCATCATGGATGTGCAGCCGACAAATCTGCGGCAACTGTGTGATGCCATCATGTCAATATGGACCAAAATCTCTGAGGAATGCTTCCAGCACCTTGTTGAATCTATGTCACGAAGAATTGAGGCAGTTCTGAAGGCAAAAGGGGGTCCAACCCGTTACTAGCATGGTGTACCTAATAAAGTGGCCGGTGAGTGTATATTGTGCATGAGCTATTTTCTTTTTCTTTTTTTTTTCTTTTCATTTTTTGCTCCCTGACTTCCCAGAGCCTTAACGTTTTTATTTTTCCATTCACACAGCTGTATGAAGGCATGTTTTTTGTGGGACAAGTTGCAATTTCTATTGACATCATTTTCTATTACATAAGACAGGGTGTGAAACTGGAAAAAAAATCCAAATGTGACGGAATTGAAAAGAAAATGTAATTCCTCCATAATTTTATGGGTTTTGTTTTTACGGCATTCTCTATGCAGTAAAACTGACATGTTACCTTCATTTTCTGGGTCATTATGATAACAGTCATACCACATTTTTATAGTTGTATACTTGTATCTTTTTAATTAAAAACTTGGGGAAAAAATGTTTTTTTTTTCTTTGTATCACCATATTCTTAACTTTTTTATATTTATGCCTATGAAGCTATGTGAGGGCTCATTTTTGTGGGGTGATCTATATTTTTTACCATTTTGGAGTGTATATGAAAAAAATGTGAATTAGCCATTTTGATTTTTTTGCATTACACCATTCTTTGTACGTAATAAATATTTTTATATTTTATTAGTATTGGCATTTTAGGACATGGTGATGCAAATTATTGTTTTTTGTTTGTTTTTTTAATATGGGGAAAGGGGAAATTACATTTTTTTTTCACTTATTTTATGTTCCCCTAGGGTACTTTAACATGCAATTGTCTGATTGCTTCTACCATAGACTGCTAATATTTAAAATTGTAGCCTATGGGAAATCCACTATATTCCTATGGAGCCCTGCTACAGGAAAGGATCCATAGGAACTTCACTGTAGCAGGCCTCGGAGGTTTCAGAAGGTCTGAGGCTGCCCTAGCAACTGAACAGCTCTCTCAATCTCGAGGCAGGTGAGCCATTCAGGCAGGATTTCACTGCTCAGATGCCGTGGTTGCAATTAAGGCCTCATTCACACGTCCGTATTTGTGCACATCCTGGAAAACGGTCAGTTTTTTGCGGATCCATTGTTCCACAAAAACTCAGTTTTTCCAGGACATCCGTTCCGTTTTTCCGCAAAAAACGGAAGGATGAATAACATAATAACATCTGTAAATTTTCTTTTTTTTTTCCTCCCCTCCTGGAACGGAATCCGCAAATACGGATGACATGCAGATGCCTTTCCTCATGTCTTCCGCATTTTTTGCGGATCCATAGACTTTCATTGTGCTATGGACCGCAATTCGGGAGAAAAGTAGGACAGGAGGATTTCTTTATGCGGACAGTCGGAACGGACACACGGATGCGGACACCACACGGTGTACTGTCCGCATTTTTTCGGGACCCATTGAAATGAATGGATCCTCCTCCTATCCGCATAATTGTCCGCAATTGCGGAAACGGATGCTGAAAGGATGCGGACACATTATACGGATGTGTGAATGAGGCCTAACTAAGGATACGTCCTATCAGCTTTCTACTAAAAATGCAGACTTATATTTAGAGATGAGTGAACTGTAGCATCCAAAGTGGAGTTCGATCCCAAGTATACGAAAAATTTGATTTGCAATGAATCCGAATTTCCTTGTACTTCGTGGTAATGAATAGTTTTTTTTCCTAAAATGGCGACTACACCTGTTACAAAGTGAAAGTAAGAAGCCAGGGAACGCGATATGACCCATAATGCCGCGCAGCCACCCAATCTGCAAATAGCCATCCCCTGTGATGTCACAGCCTTTTTAAAGCCTCATCCTGGCCAGGCTCCACCATTTCACTGTGATCTGAGCATAGGGAGAGACATGAAAAGTGCTAGAGACAGTGTTTCTGAAAGCTTTTAATTGTATAATATTGGATAGGGAGAGTGCAGGGAAAGTGTAGGGAGATTGTAGGGAGAGTTTTTAGACACTGTAGGGAGAGCATAGAGAGACTGCAGGAACAGTGCAGGCTGAGTGTAATATAGACCTACTGTGCATCAGACTCTTTGTCAACAGGCGGTCTAATATATAGGTGCGTTTATCTAGTTCACCTGCTGCGCCATCAATAGTTAATCTGTTCTGTAATAGATAGACACTGTGTGTCACATTCATTGTCAACAGGCAGTCTAATATATAGACGCACTTGTTGCGCCATTAAGACTTAGGCTACTTTCACAGTAGCGTTTTTGCCGGATCCGGCAGGGTTCAGCAAAAATGCTTCTGTCACTGCTAATACAACCATCTGCATCCGTTATGAACGGATCCAGTTGTATTATCTTTAACATACCCAACATGGATCTGTCATTAACTCCATTGAAAGTCAATGGGGACGGATCCATTTTCTATTGTGTTAGAGAAAACGGATCCATCCTCATGGACTTGCACTGTGGTCATGCCGGATCCGTCTTGCTCCACATCCCAGGATGGAAAGCATGTGTGACTTAAAAAGAAAATGATACATGGTTTTCAAAATGTAAAATTGTAATAAATAAATCAATACTCCGGCCACCTTTCATTGCAATTGCAGCTGCAAGTCTTTTGGGGTATGTCTCTTCCAGCTTTGCTCATCTAGAGGTTGTAATTTTTGCTCATTCTTCTTTGCAAAATAACGCAAGCTCAGTCAGAGCATCTGTGAACAGCAATTTTCAAGTCTTGCCACTCATTCTAAATGGGATTTAGATCTGGACCTTGACTGTACCATTCTAATACGTACATGAATATGCTTTGATCTAAACCATTCCATTGTAGCTCTGGCTGTATGTTTAGGGTCGGTGTCCTGCTGGAAAGTGAACCTCCGCCCCGGTCTCCAGTCTTTTGCAGCCTCTACTAAGTTTTCCTTCAGGATTGCCCTGTATTTAGCTCCATCCATCTTCCCAACACCTCTGACCTGGTTCTCTGTCCCTGCAAAAGAAAAGCATCCCCACAGCATGATGGAGATAGTGTGTTTAGCGTGACGTGCGGTGTTAGTTTTCTGTTACACATAGCGTTTTGCATTTAGACCAAAAAGTTCAACTTTGATCTCATCTGGACAGAGCACCTTCTTCCAAATGTTTGCTGGGTCCCCTGCTGTATCCCCATAGGAAACTGCAAATGGGACGTCTTATGTCTTGCTTTCAAAAATGGCTTTCTTTTTGCCACTCTTTCATAAAGGTCAGATTTGTGGAGTGACCATGGGCCTCTTGGCTTCTTCTCTTATTAGTGCCCTCCTTGCCTGGGCTGTCAGTTTAGGTGGACGGCTATGTCTTGGTAGGTTTGAAGTTGTGCCATACCCCTTCCATTTTCGGATGATGGATTGAACCCTGCTCCATGAGATGTTCAGAGCTTGGGATATTTTTTATAACCTAACCCTGCTTTACACTTCTCCACAACTTTATCCCTCACTTGTGTTCCTTGGTTTTCATAGTTACATAGTTAATAGGGTTGAAGAAAGACATAAGTCCATCAAGTTCAACCAATGGATAGGCGGGGACATGGATCCCAGAAGGGAGTGAGACTCAGATTTCTACACATTTTCATAAGCATTAATGTCATTTACTTTTAAGAATTAATCTAAACCCTTTTTAAAACTGTCCACTGTTCCTGCTGTGACCACGTCCTGAGGAAGTCTGTTCCACAGATTCACAGTTCTTACAATAAAGAAGCTTTGATGCAACTGGAGACTGAACTTTTTCTTCTCCAGTCGGAGGCAGTGCCCCCTTGTCTTTTGAGGGTATTTTACATGGAACAGTTTTTCACGGCCCATTTATATAGGTTAATCATGTCTCCCCTTAGACGTCTCTTCTCAATACTAAATAAATGTAATTCTTTTAATCTTTCTTCATAACTAAGACCCTCCATGTCCCTTATAAGTTTAGTCGCTCTCCTCTGTATTTTTTCCAGCTGCAGAGTGTCCTTTCTATGGACTAGTGCCCAGAACTGAATTGCATATTCCAGATAATGCCGCACCAACGCTTTGTAAAGTGGTAATATTACATCCCTGCCCCGTGAGTCCATGCCTCGTTTAATGCATGACAATATCCTGGTAGCCTGAGAAGCAGCTGATTGTAGATTAAATAACATCGTACAGTGTCAATCTACAAGGACACACAAATCATTCTCTACAAGTGACTCCCCCAGTGTTACATCCCCTAGGACATATGAAGCACAGAGATTATTACTACAAAGATGCATAACTTTACATTTATCCACATTGAACCTCATTTGCCAAGTTGATGCCCAATCACTGAGTGTTCAAGTCAGCCTGTATTTTATGGAAGTCTTCCATAGACTGCACAGTACTACATAGCTTAGTGTCATCTTCAAAAATAGAAATGATGATTTTAATCCCATCCTGGATATCATTAATGAATAAATTTAATAATATAGCACCCGGCACTGAACCTTGGGGTACACCACTTATAACCCGGGTCCATTCTGAATAGGGATCACCACAACTCTCTGGACATGGTCCTTCAGCCAGTATTCAATCCAATTACAGACTATACTTTCCAAGCCTATAGACCTTACTTTACCTATTAAACGTCTATGAGGGACAGTATCAAAAGCCTGTGCAAAATCCAGAAACACAGGCTTTTACTCACCTCCTCATAAAAACAAATTAGGTTATACCCAGTAATCTATCCAATGCTGTTTGATTTAATGTTCATTTAATGTTCACTAACAAACCTCTGAAGCCTTCATAGAACAGCTGTAGTTATACTGAGAATAAGTTACACATAGGTGGACTCTATTTACTAATTAGGTGACTTCTGACCACAATCGGTCACACTGATTTTATTTAGGGGGCTGAATACAAATGCACACCTTTCATATTTTATTTATTAAAAACCATGTATCATTTTCTTTTCATTTCACATATACTTACTGCTTTGTGTTGGTCTTTCATATAAAATCCTAATAAAATACATTTAAGTCTGTGGGTGTAACGTGAAAAATGTGGAAGTTCAGGGGGTAGGAATACTTTTTCAAGACACCGTATATATCAATTTGTCCAGCTCCTCTTGCCCTATAACATGCTGCCTTCAGCTGAGACACCATCTTCAACGTGACAGGTTCCCTTTAAAAAAATTTTGTCTGTAGTATTGGGACACTTGCATCATGTTTTTGGTATGATGTGTTCCCATCTGACAGAATGATGTGACGATGCCATTCACTTTGTCTTATTAGGACAAACCCTGTCCATGTGCCCTGTTAGGAGACATGGAGGTCAATGATGGGAGTCCTAGGTACGAGATTAACTTCTATGAGTGCAGAGCAGCTCACAAAGAGTGCCTATCAGTCTAACAGATCAGGTCCATCCATGTCTTGCATGGTCAGCCATAAATTGAAATGGCCACCATCTAAAACTACATCTGGCTGAACCAATGTCCCAAGCCAGCTTCTACACGAGTTGCGATGTAGATTTTTAGGGTTAATTGATGATGTCATCAGTGGGAGGAGCCACATCAGGAAGACTGTACAGCCAGCACTGGTGTAGGGAGATGTGAGTTTTTACTAAAGATGCTAAGGTGTGTAGCAGCTCTGTATATATGTCACTGAACTGTATGTGTGTAACAGAACTGTTTGCGTGTAGCGGGGCTGTTTGTGTGTAGCGGGGCTGTATGTGTGTAGCAGAGCTGTATGTGTGTAACTGAACTGTATGTGTGTGGTAGAGCTGTATGTATGTAACTGAACTGTGAGGGTAGCAGAGTTGTATGTATAGTAGAGCTTTGTGTATAGTAGAGCTGTATCTGTGTGTAGCTGTATGTGTGGATAGCAGAGCTGTATCTGTGTGTAGCAGAGCAGTATGTGTGTATGGCAGTGCTGTGTCTATATAGTAGACATCGCTTCCATAGACTTGTATGGAAGCGATTCTTCCTATAGAAATGAAAGGGGCTGTGAGGTGTAATTACACCTACTCACCACTACCTCCGTAACAGCCAGCATGTAAACAGTGAAGAGGAGGCAGCGCTGAGACGGCGCGCGCCTTCTCTTCAAACAGCTCATCGGCGGTGGTGCCGGGTGTCGAACCCCCGCCGATCTGATATTGATGACCTATCCTAAGGATAGGTCATCAATATATATAACTCGGAAAACCCCTTTAACACTGAGTGCACACATTATTTCTATTGATCAGAAATATTATTTTCTGGACGCAGTTATTTTTGTTTTGTTAGTTTATTTTATTTATTTGTTGTCTGTTTCTCAAATTCTGCAGAGAGAAGAGATGGCTGAAAGAAGTTCTGAATTGAGAAGATGAGGTTGGGTCTGAATGGAGAAGATGATGAAAGAGAATGTCTACATCAGAGAAGATGTCACTGGATGTAAGAGATGTGTCGCTGTATTACCCTGTACGTTTTGTAGCACTATATGTAATGTTTTCCAAGTTTATCTTTAACAGTAGGGATGGAGGGAAGGAGTTAGGTTGAGAATTTAGCATGGGGAGGGCGCCATTTCAATTTTTGCCTCTGGCAGCAGAAAGGCTAGGTGCTCCTCTGCTCCTTGCCACAAAGCACTGACAAAAGGAGGGGGCAGGCACATTCTTTGTTAGTTGGCCCAATAATCTGCACGTGCAAATAGACCCATAGACTACGTTATATATATTTATCAACATGGTATTTGCGATAGAGAGCACTAGAGACATAAATGTAACACATTGCAGCCTTTTTTACTCCATATATGTTTATATTATTTTATGCAAAACCATATCTTACATTTTTTCAGGTATTACTTAATGTGCTATATTCTCAAGCATTTTACTTCTGTCATTTACTGATGAAACCAGATCTACTTACTGTAATTACACCCTTGTTCTAGTCTTCCTTACAAAACATTTTAGTGACATTAAGTAGAAATGGTAGTATGACTAATCCAATATTAGCTGTTATTAAGAGCAAGATATGTGAATACAGGGGCACACCTTATGTTTCCACCGATCATTTTGGGCCCTGCATCATGGAGGCATGTGTGGCGAGATGCAGAAAAGTCGTACAACACAAAAAAATGTGTGACTTGTCTGCAACTTGCTGTTGTGCAACTATTTTAGAGGTCTTTTTGTTGTGAAAACACATCCAAGACGCAGGCAAGTCATAGGTAAGTCACATGTCACGCATGACTTAGATTCAAGTCAACGGAGTAAAAGTTGTGTGTGAACTGCAACGTGCAAGACAAATTCCGACAAGTCTGGCTCTTTCCAACTGTCACGTTGCAGCATATTCCATGCCACATTGTGACACCATTGACGAACATGGTGGCATAGATCCCGAATTCCAAAAGTAACACACAAAGAATAGACAACGATTTAATTAATTAACTCTAGTTTATTAATGGAAGATTAATAGGCCGTGGTCTTTATTATGTTTACTAACAACAAAATAAATTTAACTTCCAAATATTAACACTTAATCACCAATTCCGTGTCTACTCAATACAATTGAGCGACTTACCCCATCAATAAACATTGCGACAACAAAAGGATGTATGTCTAAAATTATTATTATTTTTTTTTTAATAAAGGAAGGGAGGGATTGAAGATTTTTACGAGAATGCGCACTAACCATTAATTCCTTTCTTTTATAGGTTCACTTACCATCCGTTAAGGTTGTCTTCCAATAGGATGAAGATCATCTGTCTCATGTAAGACCAGGATCCTCCCCTTGGACAAGAGGGACCTATATCAGGTAATGTATAACTTTATTTAATAAACCGTGCGAAGCACAATGAACGGGACCATGCCACCATGCGTTCTTTTCATTGCATTTTGCTATGAATTGGGTCCTGACATTACGTAAAATGTTGTGCAACTTTTTTGTTGAGTGACACATGTCGCCATATAGCCAAACCCTAAAAGTAAAGCTACAACCCCCTAAGCCACCAAGACCTGATATATACGATATATAACCCAACTCACTGCAGAAATCTGCTACCTGTATCTGCACATGTGCTGAACATGATCAGTTACTTTTTAGAACCTGCACAAAAGTGGATGCAGCCAAGGAAGCATCCGATCTTCTGGTCTCCTAGACCATACATGGACAGCAGGGGGTCTTCAAGTTCATGTGTGCCTGAAATGAGTAAGTAATGACTATACTGAAGGAATTTATAATAAAGTTTTTTTTTTCATCTACATGGATGCTGGAATATACACGTTTCTTCAATGTCTATGAAGGAAATATATAAGCTGCTCAACCTAATGGCAGCGATACACGTGGGCATCAACACACGCAGCAGTGATACTGAGTCTCTTCATACAGGTCATGACATATTTCCTTCATATTTTTTGGCTACCACAACTATTCTGCATATCTTGCCACTTTATGTACACTAGTACTTTGTTTTTACACATGTGATTTTCCACTAGATTAATTTTTTAATCATGTTCCTTGTTGGGTATTCTTTTTAATCATGGCATTTGCACTTAGATGTAGATCATAGTATTACATTTTTCAGCAATTAAGTGGTTCCATTTATTCATGACCTATTTTATTAACATATACTGTATGACATGGTATGTCAAATTCTATAGATGTTCAATATAATCTTATTACAGATCGTCCTGTGTGTTGAGATTCCTCTAGATTTATTCCATGTCTGATGATCCCATGTGTCTTATATTTTTATATTGTTTTTAAATTGTTGGTTTCCAATAAAGATGACATATTTAATATCTAATGTGTATTGTTTGCTGTGCGACCAATTGAGCATGCACTTTCTTGATTTCTATTCATTAAACAATAGATACGAAGCTTGGCAGACAACTAGCCCTATCACTGAGTGCAAACTTAAGGAACCAGCACTTTTAATAGGTAATGTTCAAATAAGTCCATAAACCATTCCAACACCAAAAGGTGAAAAAAGTCCAAAAGCAATTTTATGATTAAATATAGAAATATATTAGTGTATGCTATATGAGGTATTCCAGCCCAAAACAAGCTTTCCCCAGGCTGCACGTACTGTTAAAAAAAAAGAACTAGGTCACTAGTTGCATTGTCCCCACTGCACTCCACTTCCCAGTTCTCTCTTGAAACAACAGGAAATGGCTGTGATTTTCACCCATCCAATCACTGAATGAGGCAGATTGGAATTCACAAGCAGGAGCAGGAAGTGGAGCACAGAAAAGATCTCAGCACTGTCAGAACGGCAGGGGTGCAGGATGGCCATGGTCAATATGAGTTATGTTTTTACAGCATGTGCAGCCCGGGGGAAAGCATTATTTGTGTTGGAATACATCTTTTAAAGTGTTCTCTGGGATTATAAAATGTTAAACTTTTTCTGACACAGCCATTTTCAAGTTTTACAGCTTTTGTATATATTAAGTCTATGGAGCTGTGTAAGGGCTCCATTTTTGTCGGCAGATTTGAATTTTTTATTAATATTATTTTGGGGTGTGTATGACTTTTCGATCACTTTTTACAAAATTTTTGGGAGGTGAGACCAAAAAATTGCAAATTTTGACTTTTGTTTCCTGTTACGCCCTTCATCATATGGGATAATATTTTAATAGTTTGGGCATTTTTGGATGAGGCCATACCTGTGGTGTTTATTTTTTATTGTTTATATTTATTTTTAAAATCTTTTTATTTTCTATTTTTACAAACTTTTTTTTATTTTTTTCACATTTATTTTTAGTTCCCCTAGGGGACTTTAAAATATGATCGTCTGATAAAATATACTGTAGACTTCAATGGTTTACCATTTCAGTCTATGAGAGAATCAGTGCTTTTCTATCAAGCCCTATGACAAACCTTGAAGCCTTCAGAAAGCTATAGGCTTCTATAGCGACTGGAGGTTCCCACAATCTTATGAGCCTCTCCCCTACTAGTGCACTAAACAATCAATTCCCTGTTAAAATCCAAGATAAGATTTAGGATTAGATTACATGCTGCATATAGAAGGAGCAGAAGGAAGAGGAAGCGGCTGCAGAGAGAGACAGAGCGAGAAACATAAAGATACTGCAAAACACTGTACTAAGTTTTCTTCACCCCAATGCTGAAACCACGGCTACACTGCTGTATAATGTCCTCCATGCTGTTGTTGCTTTTGAGTGTGTGTGAATTCCATTCACTTTCTTGGCCAGAGCTACATGGACAGCAATATTTATTTACACCTATTGCATATTTATGATATACTCTACTCATACAAAAAGCTCTTTATCAGTATTCCTCATCTTTCACCATCCTGGATAAATTAATGGGCATCTGTCAGCAGATTTGTACCTATGAAACTGTCTGACCTGGCAGAGGGCATGACAGTTGCAGAGAGAGCTGATGGTCTGGGTGTAATGGTAATGCCCCTGTTGCTCCTAGAGTCTCATTTGCATATATCAAACCATAATCATTCATAATTAACCATTCTCAGCAATGCAAGCAAATATGAACATGAAACCAGCGCCGTTTCTATTACCGTGCGAGGGGTGCGATCGCCCGGGGCACGTGTCTCAAGGAGAAGAGGGGGGCGCCGTGGTGGCCAGCCGCAGGGGAGCAAATACCAGTGAGCGCTTCCATTATGGAAGTGATCACTTGTATGTAGGGACCCCATAAGACCTCAGATCAGCCCACCCAGCCACGTAAGGTTCAAATAAAAACCTTTCTTACTTGTCCTGCGCTGCAGCTGCCCTCCAGTCCGGCGCTCCGCTCTCTTTCCTAGCCGGCGCACATTATGACCTGACGCTGCACGCAGTCTGATGGGGGCACATTAAGCTGATCTGAGGTCTGATGGGGCACATTCTGATGATCTGAGGTCTGATAGGGGCACATTCTGCTGATCTGAAGTCTGATGGGAGCACAATACACTGATCCGAGGTCTGATGGGGGCACAATACGCTGATCTGAGGTCTGATGGCACATTAAGCCTATCTGAGGTCTGATGGGGGCACATTCTGCTGATCTGAGGTCTGATGGGGGCATATTCTGCTGATCTGAGGTCTGATGGCGGCACAATACGCTGATCTGAGGTCTGATGGGGGCACATTCTGATGATCTGAGGTCTGATGGGGGCACATTCTGATGATCTGAGGTCTGATGGGGGCACATTCTGATGATCTGAGGTCTGATGGGGGCACATTAAGCTGATCTGAGGTCTGATGGGGGCACATTAAGCTGATCTGAGGTCTGATGGGGGCACATTAAGCTGATCTGAGGTCTGATGGGGGCACATTCTGATGATCTGAGGTCTGATGGCACAATACGCTGATCTGAGGTCTGATGGGGACACATTAAGCTGATCTGAGGTCTGATGGGGGCACATTAAGCTGATCTGAGCTCTGATGGGGACACATTAGGCTGATCTGAGGTCTGATGGGGGCAGGGGACTGTTAGTTTAGTGATGTAAAAACTGGGGACAGGTTTCCTTTAACGTAGGAATCCCATTGTTTTTTACTCCTATTACTTATATATTTTACTGCATTATGTGGTAGAGTATTTAGACTAGGGTATGTAGAAAATCTATTGTTTTGTACTTAACAGCATAGATGATCTAGCAGTTTATATAGTCATCTTGCTAATACAATATTATAACCACAACTAGTAGTACGTGCCTGTGAAGTTGGAAACGTGTGTTTGGGAAGCCACTAAGTGGGGGGCCCACTCAAGTATGTTTCGCCCCCCCTGTGCTGAACCTCTAGCTACGCCTCTGCTAATCACATTACCTCTCTGGCTCAGCCGGCTGGCAGGGAAGCGCTGCGTCTTCTTTAATTTACCTCCGACTGGCAGTGGCAGGGGATCGCAGGGGAGGCCAGCTTTCCTTCCTGGCTCCTCCCAGCTGCGCTTTCAACTATGACCTGACTGAGGAGAAAGCGCCAAGGTCCTCTGTGGGCAAGGTAAATGCCTGGAGGAGGGAGGTTTTTTATTTTTTTGTTATTAAAATAAGGGCTGTGGAGTGGGTAAGCCAAAGCCCCGACTCCGACTCCTCAATTTCCCCTGACTCCGACTCTGACTCCCTCATACATGGAGCATGTTTAAGTGATAACTTTAAACAAATTTGCATAAAATCAATAGTACAGATAAGTCATGACAAAAACAGTTTGTAATCTATCAGGCTTCTCTGGGTACAGCTCACTAAGGGTCTGATCAGAGGCGTAGCTAGAGGTTCAGCACATGGGGGGGCGAAACATACTTGAGTGGGCCCCCCACTGATTGGCTTCCCAAACGCACGTTTCCAACTTCACAGGCACATACTACTAGTTGTGGTTATAATACTGTATTAGCAAGATGATTATATAAACTACTAGATCATCTATGCTGTTAAGTACAGTACAATAGACTTTCTACATACCCTACTCTAAATACGCTACCACATAATGCAGTAAAATATAGGATTAATAGGAGTAAAAAAGGGGACTCCTATGTTAAAGGAAACCTGTCCCCAGCTTTTACATCACTAAACTAACAGTCCCTTGCCCCCATCAGACCTCAGATCGGCTTAATGTGCCCCCATCAGACCTCAGATCAGTGTATTGTGCCCCCATCAGACCTCAGATCAGCAGAATGTGCCCCCATCAGACCTCAGATCAGCAGAATGTGCCCCCATCAGACCTCAGATCAGCAGAATGTACCCCCATCAGACCTCAGATCAACAGAATGTACCCCCATCAGACCTCAGATCAGCAGAATGTTCCCCCATCAGACCTCAGATCGGCTTAATATGCCCCCATCAGACCTCAGATAGGCTTAATGTGCCCCCATCAGACCTCAGATCAGCGTATTGTGCCCCCATCAGACCTCAGATCGGCTTAATGTGCCCCCATCAGACCTCAGATAGGCTTAATCTGCCCCCATCAGACCTCAGATAGGCTTAATGTGCCCCCATCAGACCTCAGATCAGCAGAATGTTCCCCCATCAGACCTCAGATCAGCAGAATGTTCCCCCATCAGACCTCAGATCAGCAGAATATACCCCCATCAGACCTCAGATCAGCAGAATGTACCCCCATCAGACCTCAGATCAGCAGAATGTGCCCCCATCAGACCTCATATCGGCTTAATGTGCCCCCATCAGATTCCATAATGGAAGCGCTCACTTGTATTCGCCTGATTGTACTAAGGCCATCCCTGCTGGGCCCCCCCAGAGGTATTGGGCCCGGAGCATCGCCACCCCCCCCCCAAGCCCCCCGCCCCCAGTAGCTACGCCTCTGGGCCTGATGTATGAAAACTGTCTAGGTCTAAGACTTTTTTGTTGCCCATAACCAATCAGAGCTCCCCTTTCATTTCTCCAGAGCACTATATGAAATGAAAGGGGAGCTCTGATTGGTTGCAATGGGCAACAAAGAAACTTCTAGGTGTTTTACATCAGCAGCAGATAGAAGCCATGAGAGCAGCTAACCTCTCCAAACATGAGCTCAGAGGAAACATAAAGCATACAGAGAGAACATGCACTGGACATAAAGGGCAGTACACAGTCATCTCAACTAAAAGCCTAAATCCTTAGATCAGGAATAGAACAGACGTTTATAGGACATTTCATCATTTTCACAAATTCTTCTAAAAATATATTCAGCACTTATTGCACTGAACTAAATGTACTAATTCATTATATATTTTAGGAGTCGGAGTCGGTCCAATTTATACCGACTCCACCAAAATGGTGACCGACTCCGACTCCACGACTCCGACTCCACAGCCCTGATTAAAATACTGAACATGGGGGGGGGAGGGTAGTATGATAAGACCCCCCAAATCCTCATCAGACCCCCTCAAAATAACCCCCATACCCCCCTCAGTGCACACCTCACACATTAAAAATCAGGCACATGATCAGATCTCCCCTATGTCAAATCACCCCCCCCCCCACATGATCTCAGCATGGGGGGTGATGTCATCTGAACATGGACCGACCGTCGTCTGAGCGTGGGCGATCATCTGAGCATGAGGGTGTCATCTTAGCATGGGCAGTGATCTGAGCATGAGGGGGGTTATCTGAGCATGAGGGGGTGATCTGAGGAAGAGCGGTGATCTGAGGAAGAGCGGTGATGTCACGTACCGTGTGGTTATCGTGACACGTGTTTCATGTTGCTCATGTTTGTGCCCTGGTATTCCGGATTTGGTTGTATGCTGGTTGCCAGGGGCAACGTGTATATTGTTGGTGTCTCGGTTGTTCTCCGTGACACGGCTTCCATGTTGCTCATGTTTGTGCCCTGGTATTCCGGATTTGGTTGTATGCTGGTTGCCAGGGGCAACGTGTAAATTGGTGGTGTCTCGGTTGTTCTCCGTGACACGGCTTCCATGTTGCTCATGTTTGTGTCCTGGCATTCTGGCTGCGGTAGTAGGCCGTGGTTGCCAGGGGCAACGTGTAGTTTTGGTTGCTGGTATGTTCCCTGATTGCATACTTCCCTCCTTCCCTGTCTGGTTCTCATGGGGTTAACATATTGACCTGGGTGTGGTCACTAGGTGCTTTTATTCTGTTGTTGCTAGCCTGGTGGTTTAGTTGTGCTTCAGCCTCCGTTGGTGCTGGAGCTATGCACCTTTCCTGGGATTCCATCTGCCCAGTCCTTGTGGCCACTTAATATGTCATCGAGGTCTTCCCTTGGTCCTCTCATCCCCTTCCCTTATTCCCGTTATGTGGTGTGTGGTTTATGTACGGGTGGGTGTTTGGTCTGTGACTGCCATGCGTCTTCTGACATGGAGTCCAGACATTCCCTGTATGTATGTGCCTTCGGTGAGAGGGCTCCAGGGTTCCCCGGAGGGGGAACAGCGATACTGTGAGTTGTTGCTGGTGAGCTGGTTCCTGGGTGTGTTGTGTGTACTGAGTCCTGTTAGGTGTTCGGGTTCCAGTACATGTGCCTGGGCTCAGTCTTTGGTGTATGGACTGCTGGTGCTTCTATCAGCAGTATCAGCAGGTAAGTTGCCAGGTGCACCGGGACCATCCTGGAGGTGCAGTCAGTGAGTTCTGGATAAGTGCATCCCTACCATCTGGGGCTCTGTGAAGAACGGGGCTCACTGGGTTTCTGCCCTCTGGGTTTGGTTTCTGGTATTTCCGGTGCACTTGGTTCAGTGGTTTTCCTTGCCACTGGCTTCTTGCCTACTGATCGGTTTTCATCTCACTGTAGTGTATCGGTGTATGCTTGGTGTGGAGTTTCCCCTCCCACACCGCAGCGTGACAGGTGATCTGGGCATGGGGCGGTCATCTGAGCGTGGGGCGGTGATCTGAGCATGAGGGTGGTCATCTGAGCATGGGGCGGTGATCTGAGCATGAGGGTGGTCATCTGAGCCTGTTCATTGTTGTGGCTACTGAGCTGCAACATTGTTTAGGTCAGTGTTGTTTGATTGGGGGGGGGCGCTTTTTTAATGTTCGCCCTGTTGGTAAAATTCCCTAGAAACTGCCCTGCATGAAACCAATACAGATGCCTTTAGCTGCCAAGTGCACATGCAACAGGTCAGCCAGTTTCATAGTTAGAAATCTGCTGACAGATGCCCTTTAAAGGCTATGTACACCTTTGATTGTAATTTTTTTTTATTACTGACCTTGTAAACACTCATTAAAGCTCAATTCTTATTTTACTGATAACAATGTGGCTTAAATAGGTGTTTATGACCTTTTAGTAATTTTGACCGGCACAACTTGAAAGTGAAAGTACCATTCACACAGCTAGAAAAACAGTTAACCATTTGTGACAGAACGGCTCAATATTTTTAATAAAGACCAATTGAATAAATTATTTTTAGCCTAAAAATCTAATCATAAAAGAAAATTGCCTGTGAAGGTGTACATAGTCTTTAAAGGGATTATCTGAGACTATATAAGCCCCCCCCCCCTTCATGTGCTGGGCCCCTCACTGTGATTATACGGAGCCTCCCTAGTATCGCTGGTGATGCTAAGGAGGCTTGTCCCCATCTGCCATTGGCTGCGCCTTCCCCCACCGGATGTTTTCATCCCTGCACAAGGAGAAGCAGCAATGGCAGTACGGAGACAAGGAGCAGCGCAAGGAGCTGGGACCGAGGTAAGTATAATCACCGTGAGGGGCCCGGCACATGAAGGGAGGTTATATAGTCTCGGATAACTCCTTTAAGTATCATTGTATGTAGCCATGGCCTTTAAGATCTGTATTTGGGTATCGAAGTGATGAAGTTTTAGCATTTGAGTTTCTGTTGCAAATTCCTGACTGCTTTCCTGTTTATTCATGCACTCCAAGAAACCCAAAAGTTTGGGGGAGACAGAGTAAAAGAGCAACATCCAGAAGACAAGAATTACTGAGATGAGAAGGTGATACTAATTAAAGGGGTTGTCCTAGCTCAACAGTAATACCATATTGCTAGAATATGCCACAAATGTCAGGTTAATTGGAACAGAGGAGTAATAGCATTCAGCAGAGAAGCAGTGCCAGTGACATATTTGACCTCATTCAGCATAATGAAATGTACATTATAGTTTTACAATCCTAGATAGATACAATAGATACAGCTGGGCCTTTTATAATGTTCTATAGTGAAAAAACATGATCCATTTTACTTGGATCCTCCCTATTTGGTGTCTCATTGTACAAAAAGAGTGGTATATCCCAATTACTGAAAATTCTGGTTTGAGCTTAAAAGTGGATGTGATATATTGCTTAATGTACAAATTTAGGCTATTGCTTTGGTACTTCAGAAAACGAATAGAGTTAACTGGATAAAACCGCAAATGAAAGGGAATTCCCAGGGCTATAATAGGGTAACTTCACTGGCTCAGAGTCAAAGAAGAGGAAAAATAAACTCCCAATCATTATTTTAGTCTTCATGTCCTCTATACTGAGTTCTCTGTAGGATAAAAAGAGGTTCCTTTTCCTGGCGCCCTGCCAATCCTGGCACTCAGAGCATCTTTAGGAGGTCAGAATAAGAGAAGCATCAGCAATTATGGGAGACAGGATTCAGTGCAAACTCTGTATGAAGAGCAAGCAGGCACATTGAACATGTCATTCAAACTGCAGGCACTGAATCCAGTCATGATTAACCTATTTCTGTAGGAGACTGAAACATTCTGCTACAAGTAACAAGTACAAGTTTCAAACAATGGCAGCATTTGTACAATGACATGGTGGCTCACTGCTAAAGGGTTAATTCTATAATGCACTATGGTACACTGTTAAAGCTATCAAATAGTTCATTGCTAAAGTTGTCAAAATGTTTATTGTGATGCACTTTCAGTAGTGCAAAGTGGCTTATTTATGCGCTATGTATCTCAAAGGCTGTATATGGGAAGGAAATAGTTAACTGGCAGTCTTTAGTGATAGTTGCCCGGTGGACTGACCCCACTTTCCACTGGCTAGAGAGTTCTTGGTAAGTAAGCCAAGAGAGAAGACATTAACATACCTCCCAACTTTGCAAGCAAAGAAAGAGGGACTGAAATTTTTTTCCGCACTAGGCCACGCCTCTAACTCCGCCCAAAACATAACTATACACCTAATTCCACCCAGTCCCCTTACTGCCCCACATAGTAATTATTCCCCAGTTATGTGCCACCCATTAATATGCCTAGCTGAGCTCCCAGTAATATGCCCTGTTATGTGCCCCCAGTGATATGCCCAGCTGTGCCCCTTTGTAATATGCACACATTGTGCCTCCCAGTAATTTTTTGCCCCCAGGAATATGATTTGCCCCACAGAAAGTTAAAAAGTAAACACTGCATACTTACTTCTTCCTAGCAGCATCGCCAGCAGGACATTGGCTGGTTTAGCCTGGAGGGGGCAGACTGGCGACCCCGCCCCCCGCCCAGACCAGAGATATGGAGAGCGGCAGGAGGTACGGAGGGATGACTGCTGTACCTGATTCTAAGTCTGCTATTTATTTTATTCATAGTGACCCTGTTTTTCTGTAATTTAACCTTTTATCATATGCTAATTAGCCTCCTAGGAGCAGGGAGGGTGTTGCCCCTGCTCCTAGAGGTTCTGTTTGCCCACCTCAATGCACATCCTTTTCTTCCTGAGTGACAGGGCCAGACATCTCCTCAGGCTGGCCCTGTCTGCTGTCTCGCACCTGCACCGTCCCGTGCAGGCACAGTGAGGGAGCCTGCGAATACTATGTGGGATGCCCCTCCCTGATCCTAGGAGGCTAATTAGCATATGATAAAAGGTTAAATTACAGAAAAACGGGGACACTGTGAATAAAATAAATAGCAGACTTAGAATCAGGTGACATTGGCATATTGAGAATATCATTCTGTTTAATAGGGACTGTAAGGCAGTGACAGGCTGTATCTATGAGGGCAGGTATATCTCTCCAAGACTGCTGCAGGAGGCATGTTATATGTAGCGTGTTTTATATCATGTGGAGGTTTGGAGGACGGGTCACCAAGATAACAACTCTTGGTGAAGTAAAACCAGAGTAAAGTGTCTGCTAAGTAATAGCAGATGCTGTTATTTATCAACATGGCTGGAAACAGTCATTTGGGCCTGGTTTTACTGGGGATGAGCAAAGTGCTGGGTGGGTGCTCATTCCCCTCGCTCCACTCCGGGTTTCTGCTGGAACCCATGTCCAGGAATCCCATTTAATCCTGCAGCAAGGGTTAGGTGTATCTCAGTTTAGAGTTGGCCAGGTTGGTGTGAGGTAACACTGCCTGAACTGGAGACCTGTGGATGATTTATATGGACTGAGAATACTGAACCTGTGTGCCCTCTTTACCTGGCTGTGTACCGGTGATGTTGTTTTGAGCTGGAAGAAACCTGCAATAAAGGTATTTAACTGGACTTTTCCTGGTGTCACTACCTTGATTCTGGGCTGAGTGTGAACGCCTTGCTACAGGACAAACTTGGTGACGGAAGCCCTTTAATTCACTCATCTCTAGTACAGAGATATTCTCCCCTATTACAACTCCATACAAATGAAAGCCATAAGGCATCCATGTTCATCAGCCAAAGTTATTTGACCAGTAGGAAATGAATCATTCAGCTTCAAGTATAAAATAATGCAGACAAAAAGGAGACTATTGTTTATTAGAGAGCAAAAGTAAAAAGTCAAATCATCTTTAATTTCCTAAAGCTGAATTTCAATGTCTTCCTGGTTAAATTGTCTTTTTTTTAAGATATGCTTCTATGGACAGAGTAGTGCATAGTGCCCAATCTTAGGTCTAGTCCAAAGTTAAACCAATTGGTTAGCACAGTGTTTCCACAACCATTGCCCATAACCTACACTGACTAGCAAAAGGATAACAATGTTTAAAACTTTTGACTTTCAGGCTCCATATCTCACCATTCACTACAACTTTGAATGTGAGACTACCATCATTTTATAGACAATCATCTTGGCTATCTCATACATAATTTGGACTTGCCACTATGTAGCATATGATTAGTTGCAGATTCTTGTCATGTGACTGCATTATTACTGTTTTGCTCCTAAAATCCTAAATTTTTATTATTTGTTAGCATTTTGTAAAACCACCTTTGGCTTTCAACACTGCCTGAATCCTTCTGGGCATGCTCTCAGATTCATGTCTTGACTGAAATCTGTTCCCAGGTCTCTTCTACACGTTCCCAAAGTTGGTGTATACTGGTCAACTCAGTTGGGTACAAATACAGCTTTTTCTTCAAATCTACTCACAAATGTTTGATTGGGTTGAGGTCTGGGGCCTGTGGGGGCAAATCCAGCATCTCTACTTTATTGTTGTTGAACCATTTCTTTGCCAATCTCGACACATGCTTCAGTTTGTTGTCCTGCTAGAACACTATGTCATCCTTTTCCTACCCATAGTACTCGGGTGTATGAAGTAGCAGAAGTAGTAGCAGCTTCCCTCATACAATGCGCTCTAAAGACACCACTAGAGGGAGCTCAGTGCATAGGAATTTATACAGCTTTCTTTCACTGACATAGAAGCTATAAAAATCTCTTTGCTCTGACCTCCCCCTAGTGGCCTCTGCTTGAAAATACAATGTTTTCATCTTGGGAACAAAATAAGGAGTTGTAAGGATAGTCACATATAGCTCAGCATTGAGACCACTATCGATCCTGGTCAAGCATTCAACACCTTTGTCTGTGAAACAACCCCATATCATCAGGCTTCCTCCACCAAACTTGATAGTTCCTTCCATTTCTCTATCCGTAAGCCCCCTTTTCGCTTGCTTCTTCCAGACCCATTTGCAACCATCAGAGCCTAGTCTACTGACTTTCGTCTCATCGCCCCAAATCACCCGTTTCCAATCTTCTACTGTTCAGTGTTTTACTTTTTTGCAAACTCGAGCCGACGCTTCTTATGACGATATTGAAGTTGAGGCTTCTTCTCCTTTTCTTTTCAGGCCAATATTTCAGACTTGGGTAATGTGCATTACACGGTGCTTGCATGGAAGTCTGTGATCTCACTATTACGAATCATACGAGCCACCTCCACTGCTGTTTGTCGCACCAGAACTGATAGATCTCCGTGATGAGCCAATATTTTGCCTGGACATCCACCCCTTGGCTTTGGAATGCATGGAAGGACTTCATTTTGTATTCTTCCAACTGTCATAGCACTCACATGATTTGTTAGTTTGGCAATTTCCGTGGCTGAGATACTGCTATCAATGAGCTGAATGATGCCACCTCTTTTCTTGGGAAATCTTCTTCATGGTTGCTCCTGGATTCGAACCAGTGACCTTTCAGTTAGGAATCAACCTAATAAAACACTGTGCTATTAGGGAATGGGAGAACAGAAAAAATTGTTCCACCACCAGGAGCAAAAAAAAAAAAGTCCAATTTATGTATGAGATTGCCAAGATGATTGTCGAAGCTGTAGTGGATGGTGAGATATGTAGCCTGAAAGCCAAAAGTTCAAAACATTACCCTTTTGCTCATCAGTGTATATTTTGTCTACTTAAGCCTTGTTCACACGTCAGTTATTTGATCAGTTATTTCCATCAGCTTTTGCAAGCCAAAATCAGGAGTGGAGGGTACACAGAGATAAGGTGTAATGAAAAGATCTGCAACTGTTCTTTGTTTCTGACCTCCACCTGGTTTTGGCTCACAATAACTGATGGAAATAATTGATCAAATAACTGATGTGTGAACAAGGCCTTAGTAACAAAGTGCTCACTTAATGCCATACTGTGAACACATAGAACCATAAAGTCCTCACACGGAAGCATACATTGCTCACATGGTGCCATCAGTGCCCAGATTGCTATAATTTGCCTGTACAATCCCACACAGTACCAAAACAGTGCCATAAACCCCAAACAGTGACAGTTCTGTCACAGCTCTGTGCCTGGAGGACCCCAGGTTCCGGCCACCACCAGGCCCAGCTCCCCGCTGCGCTCAAAGAAATGAATGGGAGCGCACCGCGCAAGCGCGGCCACCGCTCCCATTCATTTCTATAGAGCCGACCTAAATAGTCCCACTGCTCCCTGCTTCATTCTCGATATAGGAGCGGGTCCCAGCGGTGGAACCTGCACCTATAAGACAATGGGGGCATATCCTAGCGATATGCCCCATTGTCTGAGATGGGATAACCCCTTTAAGTCTTCTAGTTGTGGTCTTGCAACTGATATTGAAATTTGAACAAAAATGTTGCAGTTTTGCAGAAAAACACATCCAGATGTGCTCTCTGGCTCCCCTACAGCTATAGCAGATTTGTACAGATTGCTTTGAAAAGTTTGGTTTTGATTCATATTTGTGTTCTCTTTCCTCATCCACATCTACTGTTTGGATGGCTCAAATCTGTCCTACTGTGACACATATACTGAATGCTGGAATAGACTTTTTTTCTCTCCTCAAAACTGGTGTGTACATGTTTCTTGCAGGCAAAGTTCTTTTTGTGCAGATATATCCTCATCATTAATTTATACAAGGTCTGGCAGACGACACAAAACTGGAGTTGTCTCCTCTATATTTGGCTTGTGACTTGAGTACATCTCATTTTAAATGAGGAATTCCACTTTTAAACATTTATGATATATCAACAGGATCTGCCATAAATGTTAATGGTATCATGTGAATAGGGACCTGTGACCCATATTTATTTACAGCAGCAGCTGCTTCCAACGAGTTTAACGGAGAATTGTCCTCGTCTGAGTCTGTTCTTGTCCATTCAAGTCTTTAGAAGTTATGGTAAGAGTCAAACAAGAACCTCATTATCCTGATAGATGAGGGTCTCCAAAATGAGACCTGAACCTATCAGGCATTTCTAAATATTTAAAATTGGAATACTCATTCAAGACAATGGGAACTGCTGCTGACATGTACTTAAGAAGATAGGTGTAAAATTATGTCAAAATCTTATATGAATCAATTTACCTTAAAATACAAAAAGTATTATACAGTTGGAGGAAAAAGAACAGGAGAATGTAGGGGCAGCAGTCCATGACCTCAAGCTAAAGAGACATGAAGTAGCGGAAAAAGACAATTTCAGCTAGACAAGGAGGAGCTGGAGCAGAGGATGGTAGTGGTAGTGGCTCTGGCTGTAGAAAGTCTAAGGCTAGTTTCACACCAGTGGCAGAGAACAGCCTGCCGTATCTCTGTGCATTCTGGCATTGCATGCAGGAATTTTCTTCCTGCTGATCCTCAGCATATTTGCTGTAATGTGGCCGGTCCCCATTATAGTGAATGGGGCCAGATGGAGAATTACAGTCATGGCCAAAAGTTTTGAGAATGATACAAATATTAATTTTTACAAAGTCTACTGCTTCAGTTTTTATAATGGCAATTTGTATATACTCCAGAATGTTATAAAGAGTGATCAGCTTAACAGCAATTACGTGCAAAGTCAATATTTGCCTAGAAAATGAACTTTATCCCCCAAAACACATTTCAACATCATTGCAGCCCTGCCTTAAAAGGACCAGCTAACATCGTTTCAGTGATTGCTCCATTAACACAGGTGTGGGTGTTGATGAGGACAGGGCTGGAGATCAGTCTGTCATGATTAAGTAAGAATGACACCACTGGACACTTTAAAAGGAGGCTGGTGCTTGGCATCATTGTTTCTCTTCTGTTAACCATGGTTATCTCTAAAGAAACACGTGCAGTCATCATTGCACTGCACAAAAATGGCCTAACAGGGAAGAGTATCGCAGCTAGAAAGATTGCACCTCAGTCAACAATCTATCGCATCATCAAGAACTTCAAGGAGAGAGGTTCCATTGTTGCCAAAAAGGCTCCAGGGCGCCCAAGAAAGACCAGCAAGCACCAGGACCGTCTCTTAAAAGTGTTTCAGCTGCGGGATCGGGCTACCAGCAGTGCAGAGCTTGCTCAGGAATGGCAGCAGGCAGATGTGAGTGCATCTGCACGCACTGTGAGGCGGAGACTCTTGGAGCAAGGCCTGGTCTCAAGGAGGGCAGCAAAGAAGCCACTTCTCTCCAGAAAAAACATCAGGGACAGACTGATATTCTGCAAAAGGTACAGGGAGTGGACTGCTGAGGACTGGGGAAAAGTCATTTTCTCTGATGAATCTTCTTTTCGATTGTTTGGGACATCTGGAAAACAGCTTATTCGGAGACGACGAGGTGAGCGCTACCACCAGTCTTGTCTCATGCCAACTGTAAAGCATCCTGAAACCATTCATGTGTGGGGTTGCTTCTCAGCCAAGGGAATCGGCTCTCTCACAGTCTTGCCTAAAAACACAGCCATGAATAAAGAATGGTACCAGAATGTCCTCCGAGAGCAACTTCTCCCAACCGTCCAAGAGCACTTTGGCGATCAACAATGCCTTTTCCAGCATGATGGAGCACCTTGCCATAAAGCAAAGGTGATAACTAAATGGCTCAGGGAACAAAACATAGAGATTTTGGGTCCATGGCCTGGAAACTCCCCAGATCTTAATCCCATTGAGAACTTGTGGTCAATCATCGAGAGACGGGTGGACAAACAAAAACCTACAAATTCTGACAAAATGCAAGCATTGATTGTGCAAGAATGGACTATCAGTCAGGATTTGGTCCAGAAGTTGATTGAGAGCATGCCAGGGAGAATTGCAGAGGTCCTGCAGAAGAAGGGTCAACACTGCAAATATTGACTTGCTGCATTAACTCATTCTAACTGTCAATATAAGCTTTTGTTACTCATAATATGATTGCAATTATATTTCTGTGTGTGATAAAAACATCTGACAAACACACATAAAAACCAGAGGGCAGCAGATCATGTGAAAATATAATATTTGTGTCATTCTCAAAACTTTTGGCCATGACTGTACAAGCTTCTGGCAATGCTGGAATATAGAGCAATCTAGCAGGCTATTCCTTGCTGGAACAGCCTGCCAGATCAACGCTGCTAGTGTGAAGAAGGCCTTATGCTGTGGCTTTCCTCACACCGTTGTTCCCTAAGGCTGTGCAGTGAAAGGAGGAGACACCATTTCTTCCTCCGGGGCAGACAATGATGTCGGGGCTCTTGTTTGGTATTCGGGGTGCCCATGATGTTGAATATGTGTATGGGTGCAAGGCATATGGTACAATAGTCAGTAACCAGGTCAGAATAAATGTCTCTCTTTATTGTAGTGCAAAATGGGGATGTAGTAAGTCCAAAGATAGCAAAAACACAGTTTATACAGTGCACATCTCCCCAGATGGTTTGTATGGATTTGAGCAAGGAAGGAAAATATTGTACTCCTTCCTCTCTTTCTCAAGTCTCTTTCTGCATAATGTACAGCTACTGTAGCAATCTCACTTTTGGAATTGTGCATGTAGTTCGCAACTGAGGCGTACACGTTTTACAACAAGCCAAGCCGTGTCCAAGTGTGAAGGGTGTCTTAACAGTATTTCCTTCACTGCAGTTAAGCCTAAATAGCTTAGGTGGCAGGATACCTCACTGAGTCAAATGTTCAGCCTTGCAGATTTGTGAACCTTGTCTAGAAATATTGATGAACTGAAACACATTTGCATCAATATTGTGTACAGGAGATGTTTGATGGAAGTGGTTGTCGCTAATAGGTGACATACAGGTTATTAAATGTAAGGGTTCATGTCTTTCTTCCTGCACTGTGGATATTTATGAAATGTGTTCAATAAAAGACATGATAGTTACAACAGTTGCGTTTTATCTCTTACATGCATCTCAACATAACTGTAACTGTATGTCGGTGCAGTGTCATTTTTATTTTATTCAGTGCTTCCATGGGCTTTCAGGTCCATGCCTCTGCACTGCAAAAGATAGGACACGTCCTATCTTTTGTCATATTTTGCAGATTGCGGGCTGCAACATGAGCATGTTGACCTTAATGTTGTGTGAATGAGCCCTAAGGCCCTGAGGAACTACAACTACATTGTTTATAGCACTTTTGAATGGTTTTAACTTTAAGCTATATTACATATCTGTTCACTGATCACCATTTCCATGTGGGCTCGTTTCCGAATATTTGTGAATGTGTATCTAGGGCCATGTGTCGATGTGGCAGCGCACATCCACCTCTGTTTGATGTATAATGGCCGCGGATTACTTGTGGGTGTGAATAGCTCTATTGTGATGTGGTTCCTTACGAGTTAATTCCGTGTGAACACGTTCAGTCTCTGAAGTGTCTGTTCAGTCGCTATGTTCTGCCCTGTAGCTCAGCTGCCATTAAACTGGATTCCACCCATGTGGGGTTTTCCAGTTTGAGGCACAGTGGTTCCACTAAATCCATAACAAGCTACAGCTATAGTCCAAATCCATTGTAAGCAATCTTGTGCACTGCAGCTGTAACTCAATAATTATGATCAATCAAAAGTGCAACAGAAAGTCTAGTTGTAGCCCCATCCATATTATGGGGGGCAGTATTTACAAGCAACTTAATTTCTAGTGAAAATAATTTACTGAAAATAGACTCCTTTTAATAATTATTGGCTTGACTGTCTTACATTAAGCAGGTGCAAACCCTAAACCCGCAGGCGCCAAGATTCCATCGTTGTGTCCTGCTGCCATCTCCAGACGATTTTGTGGGCATTATGTAAGAATGAATGTTGAAAATATTGATACATTATTCTTTAGTCACTATATAGGTTTTGTGCATTTTATTATGCTATTATTTGGAAACAGTGTGAGGTCCTGGTACATGCACATTTTTATTCAACACTGGGAGCATGTTTGAATGATTCAGGACACACATAATAGTGAATTTATCAAGCCCTTGCACTCCAGATTGTTTGCTTCAAAAAGTCTCAAAATAGTGTTTTGAGACTTTTTGGACTTATCTGCTGAAAAATATTGAGGTATTTTGCATTTTACTCCGCTCACTCCAAAAGTGGGAAAGTGAGTGCGTTTATCTTGTCAACTGGAATTATTCCAGAATGGTCAACTGCACTCTTTTGAAAAGTTGCAAACATTGCTTCAAAGGGGTAGCATAGAAAGTGAAGTAACATCTCACTACAGAAGTGTTAGACTTAAAGATGCACCACATTTATCAAACATTGTGTGACATTTGATAAATTACAGCAACATATATAGACTCCTGCAAAACTGACTTAAACATTCCCCTCATGATAAATTTCCCCCATAGGATGTAGGACTCACCACAAGTTCAACATCACCATGAAACCTGGCTGCACTGCTACTGCCTAGAAGACTAGCAAATTCTGGTCAGCACACTGGTAAGTTACTATAGGTGCTCTGTGGTAGGTATTTATCGTCAACAATTCAACAGATAGTAGACATGACACTCAGGTTGCCTGAAAATAATCTGCATCCAATGTTATTGATATCTTCAGCAATCACACCTATGGCCAATAAAACTGGATGCAGATTATTTTTAAGCAACCTTTGAGTGCTGTGGTTACGGTCTATTTAGCTACTGCTCAGAAATCACTCACTGTGACACAGGCAAACAGGTAGAGGAAAGCTAAGCCATTCAGGAAGGCTGAATCCGACACCGACAGTGTTGAGCGGTGCTTCTCTTACATCAGCATGCAGTCACTGTCACTGCATGCTGCACTTAAAACTGCCAGGCTTCCCCCTAATAAGATATCTTTGGGATGGGGGAACAGTGTTGAGTGCAGGTCAGAGGCGTAGCTAGAGGTTCAGCACAGGGGGGGCGAAACATACTTGAGTGGGCCCCCCACTTGGCTTCCCAAACGCACGTTTCCAACTTCACAGGCACATACTACTAGTTGTGGTTATAATATTGTATTAGAAAGATTACTATATAAACTGCTAGATCATCTATGCTGCTAAGTACAGTACAATAGACTTTCTACATACCCTACTCTAAATACTCTACCACATAATGCAGTGAAATATAGGAGTAATAGGAGTAAAAAACAAGAGGACTCCTATGTTAAAGGAAACCTGTCCACAGTTTTTACATCACTAAACTAACAGTCCCCTGCCCCCATCAGACCTCAGATCATCAGAATGTGCCCCCCATCAGACCTCAGATCAGTGTATTGTGCCCCACCAGACCTCAGATCAGCGTATTGTGCCCCATCAGACCTCAGATCAGCAGAATATGCCCCCCATCAGACCTCACAATGACAGCCTACTGTGCCCCCATCAGACCTCAGATCAGCGTATTGTGCCCATCAGACCTCACATCAGCCCTACTGTGCCCCCATCAGACCTCACAATCCAGCGTATTGTACCCCATCAGACCTCAGATCAGCAGAATGTGCCCCATTAGTCCTCACATCAGCCTACTGTGCCCCCCATCAGACCTCAGATCAGCGTATTGTGCTCCCATACAGACCTCCGATCAACAGGAATGTGCCCCCATCAGACCTCAGATCAGCGTATTGTGCCACATCAGACCTCAGATCAGCATATTGTGCCCCCATCAGACCTCAGATCAGCAGAATGTGCCCCCATCAGACCTCAGATCAGCGTATTGTGCCCCCATCAGACCTCAGATCAGCGTACTGTGCCCCCATCAGACCTCAGATCAGCGTACTGTTGCCCCCATCAGACCTCAGATCAGCGTACTGTGGCCCCCATCAGACCTCAGATCAAGCGTATTGTGCCCCATCAGACCTCAGAATCAGCGTATTGCTGCCCAATCAGACCTCAGATCAGCGTACTGTGCCCCCATCAGACCTCAGATCAGCAGAATGTGCCCCATCAGACCTCACATCAGCCTACTGTGCCCCATCAGACCTCAGATCAGCGTATTGTGCCCCCCACCAGACCTCAGATCAGCGTATTGTGCCCCCATCAGACCTCAGATCAGCGTATTGTGCCCCCCATCAGACCTCACATCAGCGTATTGTGCCCCCATCAGACCTCAGATCAGCTTAATGTGCTCCCATCAGACCTCAGATCAGCGTATTGTGCCCCCATCAGACCTCATATCAGCAGACTGTGCCCCCATCAGACCTCATATCAGCCTACTGTGCCCCTATCAGACCTCAGATCAGCGTATTGTGCCCCCATCAGACCTCAGATCAGCAGACTGTGCCCCCATCAGACCTCATATCAGCAGACTGTGCCCCCATCAGACCTCATATCAGCAGACTGTGCCCCCATCAGACCTCATATCAGCCTACTGTGCCTCTATCAGACCTCAGATCAGCATATTGTGCCCCCATCAGACCTCATATCAGCAGACTGTGCCCCCATCAGACCTCATATCAGCCTACTGTGCCCCTATCAGACCTCAGATCAGCGTATTGTGCCCCCATCAGACCTCAGATCAGCAGACTGTGCCCCCATCAGACCTCAGATCAGCAGAATGTGCCCCCATCAGACCTCAGATCAGCGTATTGTGCCCCATCAGACCTCAGATCAGCGTACTGTGCCCCCATCAGACCTCAGATCAGCGTACTGTGCCCCCATCAGACCTCAGATCAGCGTACTGTGCCCCATCAGACCTCACATCAGCCTACTGTGCCCCCATCAGACCTCACATCAGCGTATTGTGCCCCATCAGACCTCAGATCAGCGTATTGTACCCCATCAGACCTCAGATCAGCAGAATGTGCCCCCATTAGTCCTCACATCAGCCTACTGTGCCCCCATCAGACCTCAGATCAGCGTATTGTGCTCCCATCAGACCTCCGATCAACAGAATGTGCCCCCATCAGACCTCAGATCAGCGTATTGTGCCACATCAGACCTCAGATCAGCATATTGTGCCCCATCAGACCTCAGATCAGCAGAATGTGCCCCCATCAGACCTCAGATCAGCGTATTGTGCCCCATCAGACCTCAGATCAGCGTACTGTGCCCCCATCAGACCTCAGATCAGCGTACTGTGCCCCCATCAGACCTCAGATCAGTGTACTGTGCCCCCATCAGACCTCAGATCAGCGTATTGTGCCCCATCAGACCTCAGATCAGCGTATTGTGCCCAATCAGACCTCAGATCAGCGTACTGTGCCCCCATCAGACCTCAGATCAGCAGAATGTGCCCCCATCAGACCTCACATCAGCCTACTGTGCCCCCATCAGACCTCAGATCAGCGTATTGTGCCCCCCACCAGACCTCAGATCAGCGTATTGTGCCCCCATCAGGACCTCAGATCAGGCGTATTGTGCCCCCCATCAGACCTCACATCAGCGATTGTGCCCCCATCAGACCTCAGATCAGCTTAATGTGCTCCCATAAGACCTCAGGATCAGCCTTCAGATCAGTATGCCCCCATCAGACCTCATATCAGAGATGTGCCCCATCAGACCTCAATCAGTGCCCCATCAGACCTCAGATCAGCCCCGTGCCCCATCAGACCTCAGATCAGCAGACTGTGCCCCCATCAGACCTCAGATCAGCAGACTGTGCCCCATCAGACCTCAGCATCAGCTATGTGCCCCCATCAGACCTCAGATCAGCTTACTGTGTGTGCCTCATCAGACCTCAGATCAGATCAGCATATTGTGCCCCCATCAGACCCTCATATCAGCAGACAGACTGTGCCCCCATCAGACCTCATATCAGCCTACTGTGCCCCTATCAGACCTCAGATCAGCGTATTGTGCCCCCATCAGACCTCATCAGCAGATCAGCAGACTGTGCCCCCATCAGACCTCAGATCATCAGCAGAATGTGCCCCCATCAGACCTCAGATCATCAGCGATCATGTGCCCCCATCAGACCTCAGATCATCAGCGTACTGTGCCCCCATCAGACCTCAGATCAGCGTACTGTGCCCCCATCAGACCTCAGATCAGCGTACTGGTGCCCCCATCAGACCTCAGATCAGCGTATTGTGCCCAATCAGACCTCAGATCAGCGTACTGTGCCCCCCATCAGACCTCAGATCAGCAGAATGTGCCCCCATCAGACCTCACATCAGCCTACTGTGCCCCCATCAGACCTCAGATCAGCGTATTGTGCCCCCACCAGACCTCAGATCAGCGTATTGTGCCCCCATCAGACCTCAGATCAGCGTATTGTGCCCCCCATCAGACCTCACATCAGCGTATTGTGCCCCCATCAGACCTCAGATCAGCTTAATGTGCTCCCATCAGACCTCAGATCAGCGTATTGTGCCCCCATCAGACCTCATATCAGCAGACTGTGCCCCCATCAGACCTCATATCAGCCTACTGTGCCCCTATCAGACCTCAGATCAGCGTATTGTGCCCCCATCAGACCTCAGATCAGCAGACTGTGCCCCCATCAGACCTCATATCAGCAGACTGTGCCCCCATCAGACCTCATATCAGCAGACTGTGCCCCCATCAGACCTCATATCAGCCTACTGTGCCTCTATCAGACCTCAGATCAGCAGACTGTGCCCCCATCAGACCTCATATCAGCCTACTGTGCCCCTATCAGACCTCAGATCAGCAGACTGTGCCCCCATCAGACCTCATATCAGCAGACTGTGCCCCCATCAGACCTCATATCAGCCTACTGTGCCCCTATGAGACCTCAGATCAGCATATTGTGCCCCCATCAGACCTCAGATCAGCATATTGTGCCCCCATCAGACCTCATATCAGCAGACTGTGCCCCCATCAGACCTCAGATCAGCGTATTGTGCCCCCATCAGACCTCAGATCAGCAGACTGTGCCCCCATCAGACCTCATATCAGCCTACTGTGCCCCTATCAGACCTCAGATCAGCCCACCCAGCCACATAGGATTAAAATAAAAAACTTTACTTACCTGTTCTGCGCTGCGGCTGCCCTCCGGTCCGCGCTCCGCTCTCTTCCCTGGCCCGCGCACACTATGACCTGACGCTGCGTGCAGGTCATAGTGCGCGCCGCCAGGGAAGAGAGCAGAGCGCGGACCGGAGGGCAGCCGCAGCGCAGAACAGGTAAGTAAAGTTTTTTATTTTAATCCTATGTGGCTGGGTGGGCTGATCTGAGGTCTGATGGGGGTCCCTAAATACAAGTGAGCGCTTCCATAATGGAAGCGCTCACTTGTATTCGCCTGATAGAAGGCAAGGTCATCCTTGCTGGGGCCCCCCCTGAGTCACTGGGCCCGGAGCCGTCGCCCCCCCTGCCCCCCCGGTAGCTACGCCACTGGTGCAGGTACTTGACAGAAATGTCAAGAAATGATGCTTCCTAGGTGGCCTGGTGAAAATTTGTCCTGTATTTAAAGTGGGCCTTTCTGGCCGTAGGATCCTCACAGAGTACTCGGTCACTGTAATGTAGATTTGTCTGAATTTATTTGTGTTGCTATAGGGGGTTGCTGCAGAATTGAGAGGGCAATGATTTCTCAGCAGCAAATTCTGCGTTCATCAGGGAAAGTAGTCATAGTAGTCTGGATCAGATGGAGTATAAAAGGAAACAGAATGTCTACAACCAGAGATGACGTCTTTTATGAGGCTTGTGCTGTATCAGAAAATTCCGTAGGATAGATCATCAATATCAGATCGAAAGGGTCCAACTCCCAGCACCATCACTCATCAGCTGGTTGTGTTCTTCAGTGTTTACCTGCATGTTGTCTCCTTTGAAGTGGTGATGGAGTGTAATTACACCTTTCTCTTCCATTCACTTGAACGTGTAATTACACTGCATCCCTGCTACAAGCTAGACTGTGTGCAGATAAACAATGAAGAGGACATCACACTTCCACAAACGCCACAGCCTCTTCAGCCAGTTGATCGGGAGGGGGTGCCAGGAGTTGGACCCCCACAGATCTGATAACCTATACTGAGGATAGGTTATCAATATACTGATACGCACAATCCTTTTTGGGCTTGTTCATACTTGCAGAGTATGAACAGAGTCCCCCATAAAGAGCACACAAATAAGTCCTGCAGGCAGGACTTTTTTCTGGTAAAACAGTAGGCACCAGTTATAATCAGTGGGATCAGTTGAGCTCCATTGGTTTTAGATACATGCCAAATGCACCACTTCTGTTATTTTCATTGTTCTGGGCCCATGCAGACATGGTATCTAACACTATATGGTCACTCTGTGGTGGTGGTATTAACATAATCATGACCTTTATTTTCATGAACATGTCCACAAATTTCCTTGTGCTTTGTGGTAACGAACTGATTTTCCCTGAAATAGCAGTAAAAGAAAATCATACTTACCTCATCCATTTGATCGTGAAGAGGCTGACAAGACCATCTTGCTCTTGATCCTGGGCAAAATCTTGTGTGCAGTGACTACGGCAGCCGACGTGATGACGTTATCACGCGCCGCACGAGATTTTATGCTGGATCTTCAAGCAAGATTTCTTTTTAATTTCCAAACAGTAAAATGCTTTAATGTGGATCTCAGATGCTGTGACCAGCAATGAGGGTTCAAAGGTGGGAACGTCTCAATCGTCAGTAATTCGTCACAAAGCAAATTTTTCTTGTAAAATTCAGCGAAGCAGCCGAATCGAATTTTAGAGAACATCGCTCATCTCTGTACACTGACAGACATGATGAGGTGTTGCTGCAGGTAGTAATGCTTTATATAGTGTATATATTCCGCTCCTCAACACGCTACTACAAGTGCATCTCAATAAATTAGAATTTCATCAAAAAGTTTTTTTCCCCAGTAATTCAGTTCAAAAAGTGAAACACAAATATTATAGAGTCATTACAAACAGAGTGAACTTTTCAAGTGTTTATTTCTGTTAATGTTTATGATTATGGCTTACAGCCAAGGAAAACCCAAAAGTCATTTTCTCAGAAAAATAGAATAATTAACCCAAAACACCTGCAAAGGCTTCCTAAGCCTTTAAAAAGGTCCCTTAGTCTGGTTCAGTAGGCGACACAATCATGGGGAAGACTGCTGACTTGACAGATGTCCAGAAGGCTGTCATTGACACACTCTACAAGGAGTGTAAGCAACAAAAGGTCATTGCTAAAGAAGCTGGCTGTTCACAGAGGGCTGTATCAAAGCATATTAATAGAAAGTTGAGTGGAAGGAAAAGGGTGGTAGAAAAAGGTGCACAAGCAACAGGGAGAACCACAGCCTTGATAGGATTGTTAAGAAAAGGCCTTTCCTAAATTTGGGAGAGATTCACAAGGAGTGGACTGCTGCTGCAGTCAGTGCTTCAAGAGCCACCACACACAGACGTATCCAGGACATGGGCTACAAGTGTCGCATTCCATGTGTCAAGCCACTCATGACCAATAGACAACACCAGAAGCGTCTTACCTGGGCCAAGGAGAAAAAGAACTGGACTGTTGCTCAGTGGTCAAAGGTGTTGTTCTCAGATGAAAGTAAATTTTGCATTTCATTTGGAAATCAAGGTCCCAGAGTCTGGAGGAAAAGTGGAGAGGCCTCAATCCAAGCTGCTTGAGGTCTAGTGTGAAGTTTCCACAATCAGTGATGGTTTGGGGAGCCATGTCATCTTCTGGTGTAGGTCCATTGTGTTTTATCAAGACCAAAGTCAGTGCAGCCGTCTACCAGGAAATTTTAGACCACTTCATGCTTCCCTCTGCCGACAAGCTTTTAGGAGATGAAATTTTTATTTTCCAGCAGGACTTGGCACCTGTCCACACTGCCAAAAGTACCAATACCTGGTTTAATAACCACAGTATCACTGTGCTTGATTAGCCAGCAAACTCGCCTGACCTTAACCCCACAGAGAATCTATGGGGTATTGTCAAGAGGAAGATGAGAGACACCAGACCCAACAATGCAGACGAGCTGAAGGCTGCTATTAAAGCAACCTGGACTTCCATAACACCTCTGCAGTGCCACAGGCTGATCGTCTCCATGCCGCATTGATGCAGTCATTCACGCAAAAGGAGCTCCAACCAAGTATTGAGTGCATTTACTGTACATACTTTTCATTTGGCCAACATTTCTGTGTTTAAAAAAAAATATACAGTGGGTCTAATATAATATTCTAATTTTCCTGAGATAATGAATTTTGGGTTTTCCTTGGCTGTAAGCCATATTCATCAACATTAACATAAATTAACACTTGAAAAAGTTCACTCTGTTTGTAATGACTCTATATATACACTTTTTGAATTGAATTACTTAAAAAACAACTTTTTGATGATATTCTAATTTATTGAGATGCACTTGTATTTACCAGTTAGATACCTAGGCAGTTAAGAATGAACACCATGTTTAGTCTTATTCAGCTCTCCTATAGATCCATTACCCAGGACTAAAATGGTCCATACCATTTGTTTGCTTTAGAGACAGCCTACCGCATGGATATACCAAGGGCCTTTGAGCAAAACTTTAAATAAATGTATATTAGAAAATTGTTTAATGTCCTATTTTCTAAACAAATAAATGTCATAAAAATCAACCATATACATGAGATGAACACTCATTTGGCCAACAGCTATCTCTTTTGATAATGCCATACATATTTGCCTACTCGGCTCGGCCAAGCATGTATATGTAGTGGATGGGGAGAGGGAAGCAATCTGGCAATAATCTGCAGGACTGCGAAGAAGTGTTCTCATGCAGTTACCTATAAACACTATAATATGCATTTTCATGACGTCTAGTACCATCCCAAGAGACTACATACAGTCATGTGAATCAGTCATTTTCATGTTCTTGGTTTTGTTCTTCCACCTACAACACTCTGCTCTTGTTCCCTCTCAAGCACATATCTCCTCGCCATGTCTTGGACACTACACCTATTAGACTCCTAGCAGAATTGTTCCTCCCACTAAATTGCTTCCTTCTGACACAATAAAGTGACATCATTTATGTCAGCTGAGGAAGAATGAAATAAAAACCACAGATTCCTGTGATAATTCACATTTCTACAGACAAGGAAACTACCTGACTACCAGCCTACAGAATATACTTCGTCAACGTGTGTTATTCACGGATGGCAATAAACAATAGGATGTATGCTGTATAGGGAATACTAACCCTTTATTGTAACTGTATTAGATTACCTGAAGTGTTCCTTGTGCAGTTTCATATCCTCTAAGATTACAATGTAGTCTTTAAGAATAATTTGTATGTGGCCAGGCATATCCATAATGGTGACAAGCACTTGAAGTGGCCTCAGGATTCTTCTACAGGACCTTCTGACATGCACTCAGTACAGTGTTCATATGTATAAAGATTAGAAATGTCAAATAGTTTTCACTCTTTTCTGATTGACACAATGTTTCAAGAATGGGTAGCAGAACCCTATATCACAATTGCACTGGCACCAGCTATCCTGGGGTGTAGAGTCTTCATCCTCAACCCATTTGAGGTAAGTTCTTTGCTACCGGGCCCTCTTTAGATCATGGCCCCCAAACACCTACAGGAAATAGCAGGTAAAGGCATGATTCATAGAAAGCCAGAAGAAATAGCCAAAGGTCAGCTCTGTGGTGCTACAAGTAAACCAACAAGATACAATGTCACTGGGGGAGAGACCATCTGTGCATACTCCCCTTCTTCTGATAAGTAGAGAAGAAGCATCAGCAGTGGAGATGAGCAAAGTTTAGAGAAATTTTATTTGCCTGCTTTGCCAAATTTCACAAAGAAATTCGTTTAGTGACAAATTACTTTGTCACAAAGCGCATTTCTTTGTAAGTAGCTGGTGCAATGGTGATTGCGCCCCCCTTGACCCCTCAGATGCCACGTTCATCGCTGATCGCAGCATCTGAGAATGATAGTGAGGGCTTTCAGGGGTTAATCCGTTAAAAAAAAAATAATAATAATACCTTATCCATTTGAGTGCAAAGAGCCAGCTGCAGCCATCTTCATTGAAGATACCACGTGAAATAATGCGCAGTGCGTGATGTCATCACGCTGGCCGGCCTGGTGACGTCATACGTCACTTCGCCCAAGATGGTTGCGGCGGCCTCATTGCGCTCAAAGGGATGAGGTGAGTATTTTTTTTCCCCGCCATTTCAAGGAAAATTGATTCATTATCACGAAGCACAAGGAAATTCGGCTTCACTGCAAATCCAAATTTTTCCTGCAATTCGGATCAAACTCCACTTCAGATACTTCAATTCGTGCAACAGTAATCAGCAGGTTAGATTAATAAGCAGCCATGAGCTTGATTCACTAGGTGGAAACAGCTGTGGGCTGCAAAGAAGAAAACTAGGAGGGGATAACACTGCCCCCAATGTAACTTATCTCAACAAAGACCAAATGTTTTTCATGGATTTCAACTGATGAATTATTTTAACATTTATGTATCTGCATTTATTACTAATATTCTCTGTGTGATAACCCCTCAAACCAACCATAGTACTACCATTTTAGACCATAAAAAATTAGAATAGGGATTTACCTGTAAATCTATATTGTCCTAAATTAAGGTAATAATCAGAAGGATTTTAATGGAGTCAAGCAATTATTTTCTTGCTCTGTTGATCCAGAAGGCATTAGTAAAACAATTTACAAGGTAGAAATTCATATCCATATAAAAAAGAAAAACTTCCATTTTTACTTATCTACAGCAAAAGCAATGTATGTGTATATACAGTAAAAATATCTCTGAAAGCTTTTTGGTTGGCTTGTTTGTTCTTCATAGGCTCCTACCTGCCTTGATAGATCGCAACCAAACTTGGTACATATACTCTTCATGATCCAACCTAAAATATTGGAGGGTTGTCATGTCTGGCCAACAGGGTTTTGGAACTTCAAATAAATTGATGCGTTTTTGATGCAGCGTGCATTAAAATGTATACATTAATGTATCTGTAACTGCTGAGGCACTCCTTCACACTGCCTCTCATCTCCTCTGCATTTCAGTCTGCCTCTCACCTCTCAAACTGTTTGGGCACTCCATCCCTGTACAATGCATGCGTTGAATGAGCTTCAGTCAGACTTTAGGGCCAGGTGTAAGTACTTGTCACTGCCTAGCCCTTTCAGTCAGTGGTGAGGACACCACATAAAAGCAGTGAATTGACTCTCTGGGAGCCACTAGGTGCAAAAACACCTCCTAGTGGCTCATTTGCATATAAAAAAAACATCAATTTTCTCAAGAATGTGGGCACCTAGGAAGATGGGACCAAGATCATGATATTCCACTGTCAAACTCACACGTCTCAGGTGAGATGGTTTTATTTTGATGGTTTTAATTTAATCTCTGCAAAAACAATCCAAAGTTGTGGTTTGCAAATGTAAAATCATGAATACATGACCGCATGTTGATATGCATTGCAATGTGATTCCATAAGCTAACATTCCATGCATGATCATCACACAATCCCCATGAAGTCCTGGACTTAGCAACAAAGCAACCACAAATGTCTCGATACTAATTTCTTACAGTATGATTTTTTTATTTGGTCCTCATCTCTGGCTACTTTATCTTTACTTGAGTAGTCAGTCATATCATGATTATGTCCATGGCTCCAAAACCTTGCTTGTTATTTTTAATTTCCTGCTTGTTTATGATGCCCGTACTGGTGCCAACAATTCTGTGGCCAATTAGCAATATGGGAATTAAGCGAATGATCTGGTGTTATGTCTTGTCTATTTACTAATGGGCAACACCTTTACAAGTTTTTAAAATCATGGTTATGGCATATAATGCTTCCCAGTGTAACTGATTACTCAGACAACAGCATTGACAGCACAATGAGCATTACCATCTCTTGAATCAGTCATCAGGAACAATAACCAAGCTGTGGTTGTGAAGACAAGTTTCCATAGTCCATACACTATGGATGATGCACTAGAGCTGAGGAAGGATCACTGACATTTGGAATACGCCTCCTGGTGAAATTAAAGGGATGTTATACCGTTTACCCCTCCAAGTGCTGATATAGGCAATTAAATACACCTGTACTGCTCACCTAAATAGGAACTTAACTGAGAAAATGAAGTATCACACACTGTGTGCAAAGTAAGTGCTAAATGTTCTGGGCTCTCAGCCATAAATCCTTCCCAGTCTTGAGTAATGGCTTTTAGTGATCCCCAGAATCATATACATCCAATGATGGAGTCGACTAGCGCAAGAGCAAATACCAGGGGTTGGAAAAGGTTTACAGTCGAGAGCCCAGGACACTTCAACGACCACTGGACATCTAATTGGCACATGGTGCTTGATTAAAACTTCATTTTCTCAGTTATGCTCCCATTTACATAGGAAACATAGGTATCCTTTTACCACTTCATCTATATAGTGGTGTAGGAGGCCAAAGTGATGACAGATTCCCTTGAAAGGTGTTGTGCTAGTGTTTAATACTGATGACCTATCCTCAGGGTACGTCCAGACCTCCCAAGTGTCCCTCTTTTGGAGGGACAGTCCCTACTTTTGACCCAAGTCCCTCTTTGCTCCTTTAAATGTCCCTCTTTTTGATCTGAGGTATAGATTTGCATTATTACATATACAATATTGACCCAGAAAGTGTTGGTCTGGTCATATCTGTATATTAGAGCCCACCTTGTATATTATTTCATTATTTGATGCAATTTGGATTTTAGACATTTCTATATTCAGAATATTTTTGAGCTATTGTGTAACTGAATTGTATAAATATGCAGCAAAAATGGATCTTTCACACAATGAACTCAGTGTCCCTCTTTAACCACCCAAAACGTTGGTAGGTATGTAGGTCATCAGGTGAGGGTCCGACATCTGGCATGCCTTCCGAACAGCAGTTCGGGTTGCCAAGGGTTGGACTCCCACCAATCACAAACCGATAATTTATCCTGAAGGTAGGTCGTCAGTTTTAAACACTTGGACAACCCTTTTAAGTTGATGCATTCAATTTATTTACCTGCAGACTCGTTTCTGAGGGGAACCGATAATGTAAGAATATAGAAAAACACACAACAATGAAATAGACTTTACATGAGGTAAAGAAGATGGACAAATAAGGTCCTTTCTGCTGTGTAATACGATTTACCTGCTACCCAGTAAGATGAGTCTGGTGTGCCAGCTGTGCCCTGCCCTTATATGTTTAGTTCCTGACAGTGACAACCACAGCTCATCACTACATGCGCCATCAGATGTGCTTTGTGAGTCATCCACCAGCCCGATAGGTAGCCTTATCAGGAGCTCTGCACACCTCACACCTTGACATTTCAGAGGATTCAGGCCAATATAATGATATGTTAACAGCCTCTGTCCTCCGCCTACACACAGGCGCAGCCAGGGGCTGCCAGGGAATCTCCTGCTACCACAGCGACTTAACCCCTAACGTTCTCACAGACTGCAGAGAATCTGTTCTGCTCAGTCTGTGCACATTGAAAAATAGAGAAAGCAGGCATCAATATTTCTTATAATGGCAGGCAAAATATGAAAGGAATAAGGCTTCCTCATCTAAACAGCTTCTGCTGCAAGTCTTACGTGAGTCATTTTTGGGTTAAAATTACTGGATACTACGTAGGGACAGGGGAGAGATATGTTAATGTACCATCTCCTGTGCTGCATTGCCACCCACGCTGCCTATAGCCCCATTACTTCTTCCTGCCACTAATCTAAACCTGGTAAATATCCTAATGGTAACCAGAGGCGCAGGTTAGATGTAGAGTATGCACATAAACATCCACGCACACAACACAATAAGGCGCAATCAATGTTCTCCTAATTAGTGTGGGGGGCCCCTGGGGTTTAGACATAAGGGGCCCATGAGAATGAGACCTGAATTTACAGAATTTGATTAAAGGTTTGGTCCGTGTCTATGTTATTAATGGGGTTTTTCAGGCTTTTAATATTGATGACGTATCCTCAGGATAGGTCATCAATATCAGATCAGCGGGGATCCCACACCGCTGCCGATCAGCTGTATGAAGAGAAGGCACGCACTGTGCGCACGTGCCATCTCCTGTCTCTCTTCCTGCTCACTGTCTACATAGCAGTGGTGAGCAGGAAGGGAGACAGCACAAACACAGGTGTTGAACCCCCGCCGATCTGATGTTGATGATATATCCTGAGGATAGGTCATCAATATTTAAAGCCCAGAGAACCCCTTTAATACAGTTCCATTTTTTCCCATCTCACAAATGTCGTTTGTATAGTTAGATAACGCCATACCAATATTATTACTAATAGAATGTATTTATATAAAATGTACCATTTAGAAGATTTTCCTATTTGTATATCCATTGTCCCACACACATCAGTCAGGCCGTTGCCCCTAGTTACGGCCACTGTGGCCATGTAGTAGTGGTGGTCGGCTTGCTCTTGTTCCAACCTGCTCTGAGGTAACTGCTGTATGGTGAATGCACATTGCATGAGCTTGCGGAGACACATCTTAGGGTTGTAGCATTTTTGTTTGCACTACCAAAACGCAGAGAAACGGATCCTGTTCCAAGATCAATTCATCTCTATGGAGCAGGATCCGTTTATAAAGTCTGCGTTTTGGACGGATCCTGACCATTGCGTTTTGGACTGGTAGCGTCCAAAATGCAGATGTGAAAGTACCCTAAGATGTATCTCCGCATGCTCATGCAATGTGCGTTCACAATACAGCAGTTACCTCAGAGCGGGTTTGAACAAGAGCAAGCCGGCCACCACTACTACATGGCCACGGTGGCCGTAAGTAGGGGCAATGGCCTGACTGATGTGTGTGGGACAATGCCTATACAAATAGGCAAATCTTCTAAACGGTACATTTTATATAAATACATTCTTAGTAATAATATTGTTATGGCTATATCTAACTATACAAACTACATTTGTGAGCTGGGAATACCCCTTTAACTGTGCCTGACTGGTACAAGCTTACAAGGAAGAGTCCAGAAGGATATCCTCGTACTGGACTTTCATCCCTGATTGACAGGAAAATGCCCCATATATGGCCTTGAAGTCCGGGGCCCATTTACCCATAAAAGAGCTGAAGAGCCCCTCCCCTTTAACATTGGAGGATCGGTCACTCAGCTGTAAGGACTGTTACTAATATATATATATATATATATATATATATATATATATATATGAGATATAGATCTCTTCATCAGTTATGGATTATTGATTGGTTATTGGATCAAGCCAAGAAGGATGAGCTTTGTAGTTTACTTAATACTTATTATAATGTAACCCTAATAAAGCACTGTGGCCTATTTATGCAAAATGGATGTCATGTGTTATTATTGTTATGATTTTATTATAATAGTGCATACATTGTCATGGAATCTCTGTGAAAATCATTAGCATACTACTTAGGTCACGGCTACTCTAGAGTTTTTTCAAATAATACATTACATAGCAGAATCATTCAATTTATTCTTCCCTGTATCTGTCACACACAGCACATCTCATTCTGTGAATACTTGTCCTGCACAATAGGCTTTTAAATGGCCACTAGTCATTTGTCACATATAAAATACTGCAAGTGGACTTTCCTTAAAGGGGTTGTTTGAGTTATTTTTTTGTTCTTTATATGTTTCTAACTTGTCAGGTATAACAACTTTCCCATATACTTTGTGTTTCTAAAGCTGCTGGTTTCTCAGAGTTGACTGAGGGTCACATGACCTGTGATGTCAGCTTATCTCTCTGCTCTGTGATATTTGGTTCACAAGCCTCAGAGTTCAGATAACAGTCTGTACACCAGACGTCACTGGCCACGCCCCCTTTCTTTGCCAGGCTGCTATCTGCTCTCTCCCTGGTTTCCTTCAGATAAAACATTAACCCCTTCAGCCAGAACACACTGAGGGCTCAAGGCTTTACAACAAACAGTAGCTGCAGCAGTGAGGGGAGACAAATGCTGGGCACAAGAGCTGTAGAGGAATTGTATTGTACAAGAACAGGTAGGGAGAAATTCCTGTATGTATCAGCAGTGTCATTGTACAGCTGGGACTTGTAGTCCTACACATACAACATGCTGCTGAGTATTCCAGCAGGCAGACATGTCACTCAGCACTTGTATTCACTGCCTTTGCAGAGAGGGGGGGAGAAGGGGGAGGGGCTGAGATTGTTGTTATTGCATGTAAACAAAGACCAGAAGAGAACCAGGGAAATTAGGAAATATGGATTTTTTTTTGCCTAAAACTTGCTTAACTTAGTTATATATTGCTGCCCATCAGATTTACAGTGCTATATATTTTTTGTCATAACTCGGACAACCCCTTTAAATGGGTTGTCTGCTCACTAAAAAAAAAAATTGTAAATGTTAATGAAAGGAGTATTCTGGTTGTAGCATGCTATCACCTATCTATAGGATAAGGTATAACTATCAGATTGGCAGGGGTCCTACTGCTGGGACCCCCACTGATCATGAGAACACAGACCCCTACCACAGGGCCAACCGAAATGAAACAGAACACAGGTCAACATGCAAACTGCTGCTCCATTCATCTGTATGGGTCTGCTGGAAATAGTTGAGCACTGAATTTAGCTATGACTCCCACATGGATGAATGGAGTGGCAGTACAAATGTTCAACTTGCTCTCAATTCATTTCAGGGGGTCCTGTGGGGTACAGGGTCCCTGTTCTTGTGATTGGTGGAGGTCCCAGCGGTAGAATACCCACCAATCTAATAATCCCTTATCCTGTGGCTAAGGCATATCTCGCTACAACCAGAATACCCCTTTAATTCACCCATAGGAATGCATTTCAAATTTTGGCTCAGATGTTCCATTTGTTTCTGGTCACATGATAAGATGAACACGGCGCTTACTGTGATAGCAGACATTACGTCTGATGATAAAGTCGTCATCTTTCCCGACTAACTCATACACATAGATGTTTGACTAAGGCTACTGTCACACTTGCGGTAGCAGGATCTGGTGGGGGAACAGCGTGCTGGATCCATGCTAACGCTAGCCCACTGTGCCACCGGAAGTCTGCTCTAGGCCCATTCACTATAATAGGGGCGGGCTGGAGGTCTGGCCGCAACACGGCAAACAAGCCGAGAGGCTGCAGGACAAAAACCGCAGCATGCCCGCCCGCCCGCCCGCCCCATTTATAGTGAATGGGGCCAGAGCAGAATTCCGGCGGCACAGTGGGCTAGCATTAGCATAGATCCGGCAGGCTGTTCCGGCAGGGAACCCTGCTACCGCAAGTGTGAAAGTAGCCTTAGCTGAACGTGTATGTGTATTCAATAGGGGAGACTTAAGAAAAACCCCAGATACTTCTATTGGCAGCCTATCTCCCGGGAGAACAAAAGGATCGGGCTAAAATATTAATTCCTCCCTATCCTTCTCTCCTTTGACATCATCTGTTGGGGAGAGTTGGAGTTCTCCATACATATACACCAATGTGCATGGCGGCCTTTACTCTCCTGCTAGCTCCAACCCCTCAGACCGAACATGATCTGAGCCAACATGATGTAGCCAAGGAGATCCTGATGACGTGTTGGCCCCACTCCCTCTGATAGCTATGTTACCAATCATATTCCATCTGAGGGGGCAGGCTAGCCAAAAAGTAGATAAAACATCATGCCATTACAGGAAGTGCCACATTGATCATATCAGGTGACAGGGGGACAGAGTGGATCTCTGAACCAAAATGTCAAATAGACTCCTATGGTTGAGGTCAAAAGAGGACCTGCCATCAGTGTCGAACTGGTGTGCTGAGGGCCCACCAGTAAAATTCATACTGGAGGCCTTCTGTAAAGCTACATGCAAATATTTCTTTCTCACAGTGCGGCAGCAGCAAGATGATTAATTCGAGAGGGCAGAACAGGCTAGTCTGACTCCTAACCTTAAAGTCATCTCCACCACATGATGCATCTATAATAACCAGGTACTTTGTTAAATAAGGTTGGACATAGGTTGGTTGATATTAGAGATGAGCTAATCTATTCGCCGCTTCGTAGATTCGTTACGAATCTTTCAAATTTCCTACTCCAAAGCGAATCCGGATTTTTTCAGATTTGCTTCGTATTATTCGTAACTGTTCTTAAAATGTTGAACGCTAATGCTACATACGTTACATATGCTACATACGCATTTTTCTCGAAGCTCCTGACTCGATGTTCGACGTGCCGGCTGGTGCAGCGGAGGTGGCTGGGGCGTCCACTCCGCCGCCCAGGAGGAGAACAACACCACCACCTTCCATGCGGAAGAATCCCATTGTGTCTGCATCAGTGACGGCCCATGCCCAGACCCTATGGAACTACAAGAATGCGGTGGAGGACTGGGTCATCCAAGTACTGGACCATCCGAGGCCGGGAGACCCTACACTGGAGCGGCGTAAGGGAACCGTCCTATGGTTTTCAGTGGAGCGAGGCTGTGGCTTCCTTGCTGACGACGAAGACGGCAAGGAGTACTTTCTGGGCCTCAGGTCAATGAAACGGCCGTACCTGCCCCAACCCCATCACAGCCTATACTTGGGGCATCAATTGGAATATACCCCCATGGCATCCCTGAAAGGCCCCTTTGCTACCGGGGTTATCTTATTATCTAAGGCCCTGGAACCTGTATCAGCAACACCAGAAGCTTGGCCGGAGGAACCACCAGGCGAAGGACGCGTGCGCTGCCTATAGGAGTAACCAGATGGCACCCTCCGTTTCAGGGAGAAGCCACAGCCGGAGCCTCTGATCCCTGGATTGACACCACCATCACAGTCCTTTCAGCTGGGTCAGCTGTCGACATCATCATTTACTTTCCAGTCCACGGTGATCCAGTACCAACAACCCTGGAAAATGAAGTCAGCAGCAGCCAGGGGAGCTGGCGGTTCTTCCCTGGGTGCAACCTTGCCTCAACCTCTGCAGCCAGAAGTCCTTACCCCTGCTGTCTCGGCAGGAGTATCCGGAAAAGTGAAGGCGCAAGTGGCTGCAGCGCTCACCAGTGTGACCACCACCCGGACCCAGTCAAGTCTGACTTCTGGCAGAAGAGGGCAGTGGAGCTCCACCACGGCAGCCAGCTTGGCCAACAGGAGGTAGGAGCATCTTCTGATGTCATTCAGTAGCAGTTCCAGCGAGGAGGACTTCAGGTCCCCCATCTGAGGAACCCTTCTACTGGTTGTCAGTCTGGCTGATTTAACGGACACCTCTGGTGGACCTATGGGAGCCACAACATGGACTGCACCTGACGGGTGAGAGCTAGTTGGCACTTGGTCTTAGTTTATGTTGTTTTTATTGCCCCCTGTTTGACTCTCACCCAGATGGACATGGCTTGTCAGGACTCCCCCCCCCCCCCCATTCTGCTGAAAATTCCCAGTTGCGCCTAAGCGCGCCTATTTTCCTTTTCAGGTTATTTGGGAGCCCGCTTTGTAAAAAGCGTTCTCTATTTGCTGCTATTTTACATTATCCATGTGGATTACACGTTACCTGTTTGGATTACAAAATTACCTCACGTGGATTACAATTGAATTTTGGACTGTGTTCCAGTGTTTTATGCCAAGCAGCCATAAGGAGATACTCAGACGTATATCTGAGCCTATTATGCTTGCAAATGTGAAATTGATTGCACTTAAATGTTTGCATAATTTTGTCTTTGCTGTATTTTAGCATAGCAATAATGTTTTTACAGGTTCAGCAACGTTCAAGCGCTTTAGCCCATTGTGTATATTCTTTTTCAGGTACTGCAATGTGCCCTATTATGCACTTATTGTATGGTGTTTTTAGTAAATTATGCACTTAGCCGGGTAGCTAACAGTGAGCACCTTACTTTTCTACCTCATATGGACTGTCTCTGAGGACTGTACGCCGCGGCCTAGCCGTGTGCGTGCGTATGACGCAATCGCGAGTCAATAGTATGGTAAGGATTCATATGCATTTTTTACGCCAATGCTTATGCATTCAGTTCAGTAGCGTATTTTTAACAATGCTTAGACTGTATGTTCGTAATTTGTGCAGTAATGTTTGCTAAACAACGATTATTGCAAATTCGACTGAATAAATTCGTATTAAGAACAAATCTTGACAGAAATTCAGCGATTATTCGCCGAAGCAAATTTTGGATGATTTGCACATCTCTAGTTGAGATGCTGTATGCTGCCCAAGGGCGGATGGGCCATAGACCAGGGAAATTTCCCGTTGGACTGATGCCCAAGGGGCTGCCCAAGCTCCCATCTCTGCTGCCGGCTGGGTACATAATAAGCTATCAGTGGTAATTAACTCTGTGAGAATCAGGGACTCATGTACCCGGCCAGCGACATGCCTCTTGAAATCAACTATGTCCCACATCTCACCTCCTAAGCCCCTGCTCCATATCTTAATCAGAGAGAACTGGAAGAGGAGGAGAGAAAATGGCCTCTATTGATGGCCAACTCAGAGGGAGAGCGTTTGGGGCAATATATTGTGCGGCACTGTGGTATTTTGCACTATGGTATTGCTGAACCCCCTACTTTTGATGCCACTTTTATTGGTCAATTTAGACCCTCCTACCATAATATGGGGCCACTTTTAGGTATTGACTTCTGTTTCATGTGACACTTGTGTAGGGGATAGGGGACTAAGGGCCCATCTTGGTCAGAGGACCCTTGGGGGATTCAACTGGTCCCTTGTGGCCAGTCCAAGCTGGCCTGTTGCCATACAATGCAATGCAATCTGCAGGCAGCAGGTTATAGAGAAGAACGTGCTGAGCAGATTGATATATATCGTTGTGGGAAAAGATTCAGTAAAATTTAGAATTTATACATTTATATCTCTGCTTTTCATAACTCAGAGGGAATCTGTCAGCTCTAAAACAGCCCCCAAACTAGAGTAATAAGCAGTGTATAGTGTACATGATGGAGTCTGATTATGTAATTCTTATCTTCATACTCAATTGCATTCTGACACTGTGCTCCAACAAACCAGCAGTAAAATGCTTTGACAGAACTCCTCTTTGAGTCCTCTCCGTTATGTGCAAGAGCTCAGGAGTCCTTTCAATGCATTTTACTGCTGATTTATTGGAACAATTATTTAATTTGCTGCATCAACAATTTTGCTAGTTCACCAGGTTATTGGCGGAGTGAGCCGATTATCAGGAGCGGGCGTTCGTACTAATGTTTTCAACATATTTTTAATGTGTCAGATCCTCTTTAACCCCTTAAAGACCGGGCCTATTTCCATTTTTACATTTTGTATTTTTTTGGCCCCATGTTCCAATAGCCATAACATTTTTTTATTTTTCCATTAACATAGCTATATGAGGGCTTATTTATTGCGGGACAAAATGCATTTTTTAATGCCACCATTTAATTTACCATGTCTTCTATTAGAAAACAGGAAAAAAATAAAAAAATTCTTTGTGTGGCAAAATTGAAAAGAAAACAGAATTCTGGCAAGGTTTTTGGAGTTTTGACATCACAGCGTTCACAATGTACTAAAAATGACCTAACGCCTTTATTCTGCAGCAAAATACAAATGCACTAATACCAAACTTGAATGTTTTTTTTTTTTGTTTTACTACTTAAAAAAAAATAGAAACCTTTGGAAAAATCTGGGGGTGCCAGCTATATGATACAGCCGGCACCCGTCGTGTATGGAGCGAGCCTGCTGCAGAGGCCCGCTCAATACACATGCAGATGCTTAACGCCGTATATATACGGCACCATGAGTTAAGGGGGTTAATTATGCCCAACAGTTACAATAATTGTGTAGTGAGTGGGCACCCCAATTAAAGAACTTGTAATTTGTCAATAAATTATTAGGGCATTCTGAGTTTATAGACGGGAATCCCTCATTCAGGACACGTTAAAGGGGTTGTCTCACTTTAGCAAATGGCATTTATCATTTGCAGTGGTCCACTGGGGAACTGCATTTGTTGAGTCACAGTCCAGTATAACCGCTGTTTCCAAGGTATCACTGTATCTTCCGTGTGGATTCCGCCATCCTGGAGTGAGGTCCCACAGATACCACTCATTGGCCCAATGGATTTATTGTAAGGTCTACTATTTCTAGTCTAATAAAATCTAATATTTCTGCTTCAAGTACAAGAAAATAAAAAAATCCACTTGAGTGTTGGATCAAATGATTTATCCTTGAATATAATGAAGCTAATAAATGAAGCGTTATATGACTCAGCCAGAGCACAGGAGTAAGAGGGGTTTGATCTTCATTATCCATTTATAGAACTACTAGGGCTCATGTGATCAGGTGTTTTTTTTTTCTGTTTGCATTTCTTTGGACAGGATTATAATTGGAGTAACATTTGGAGTATGGATCAAAAGCCCTCAGACAGAAAGAAGAAGGAGGAAAAGAAAAGGAATAAAGATGGGCAGTGAATGCGGGTGAGCCAAATGGCCTTGATACTCTGTACTAATCAAATAGTACTTAACAGATCATGGCAGGAGTCCAGGATTCTCCAAAAAAAGGTCTTTTTGGGTCTATATGCCGCAGATTTGATGTTGAAATTTCTGTGACTAAATGATAATTTCATAACCCTAAATGCGGAGTTGTTTCTGCAGCATGTGCTTGGTGTATTGCAAGTTCCATTCAGCCGACATTTGTATCATCTCACATTCTATAGACATTGACATTCTATGTTTTACTACTTTGTAAAATAAAAACACATAATTTATATCATTTTAAATTGTATTTTAAAATCTACAGGCCAAAAGTGTTGAGACTCACTGATAAAAGTTGGCTGCTTTAGTTTTTATGGTGGCAATTTGCATTAATTCTAGATTGTTATGAAGAATGATCAAATGCATTATAATTAATTGGAAAGTCATTCCTTGCCATAAAAATAACTTAATCCATCATTCAACCATTTCCACTATATTTTAGCCCTGCCACAAAGTGATACCACTCTGTCATGCTGATTGAGTTAGAGGAGCAGACTAGTTGCTTTAAAAGGTGAGTTAGTACTTGAAATCATTGTCTTCTTCTGTTAACCATTGTTCCTTCCAATGAAACAAGTGCAGTCATCATTGCTTTGCATCAAAAGTGCTTCACAAGAAAGGACATTTCTGCTTGTAAGACTGCACCTAAATCAACCATGTATGGGCTCATCAAGGAGAGGTTCAATTGCTGTTAAGAGGTCTTCTGGGCACCCAAGAAAGTTTAGCAAGTGCCAGGACAGCCTCCAAAAAAGGACTCCGCTATGGGCTTGGGTCACCACCAGTGCAGAGTTTGCTCAGGAATGGCAGCAGGCATGTGTGAGTGGGTCTGCACACACACAGTAAGGTGAAGGCTTTTGGAGGATGACCAGGTGTCAAGAAGGGCAGCAAAGTCACTTCTATTCAAGAAAAACATGAAGGACAGATTAAGCAGGAAGTACAGAGTTGGGCTGCAGAGAAGAGAGAGGTAAAGTTATTTTCTCTAATGGAGACCCCTTCAGACCATTTAGGACAGCTGGAAAAATTATTGTCCAGAGAGGAAAAGGTGAGCGCTACCATGAGTCCTGTGTCACATGAACAATAAAGGCTCCTGAGACCATTCATGTGTAGGGTTGCTTCTCATCCAAAGGAGTGGGTTCACTCACAATTTTGCCTAAGAACAATGCATTAATAAAGAATGGGATCAAAATGCTCCCAACGAACCAGGAGCAATTTGGTGATGAATATTGCTTTTTCCAGCATGATGGAGCACCATGTCACAAGGCAAGATAACTAAGTGGCTTGGTGAACAAAATATTCAAATTGTGTGTCCATCGCCCGGGAAACTTCTTAATCCCATAGAGAACATGTGATCAGTCCTCAAAAACAGGTAGACAAACAACACAGAAATTGTGATAAACCCTAAGGGCTGATTCACATCCGCTTTTAACTGATTCGATAGGGTGTCCCAGCCTGCTGGAGTTCACTGGAACCAGCATAGCTGGACACGGCCATTCCCTCGGTGGACCTTATTGACTAGAACGAGATCTGGCCACTTTCCGGCACAAGTGCCAGCTTTGGCTGGCCAAAAAGTACCGCTTGCACACTGCATGCTCTGCAACTCCTCTAAACTGTATATGTGGTAGAGGCCCATATCGAACCACCACTGAAAAGAAGCCCTCTGTATAGTTACCAGGGGTCATTCCTTACATGTAGAAGAAAGGTATTTTAATATAGGAAATAGTTCCCTCCAAACTGGAATTCTCTACCCCAAACTGCACTAATGGTATATGCTGTAGGAGCATTAAAAAGGGCTAGATGCTTATCTAAAGATAATTGACATTGAGGGATACGAATAATTTAGCCTGTATGATGTATAATTGATCTGAGAAGAGTTGAACTGGACGGACACGTCTTTTTTCATTGAGTAACTTAGTGATTGTAGGGCATGCTGCAGATTGTCAAATACACGGAATCTCCCGTATGTGGATTTGCCATGGGAAAGTGGATACCCTGCTGGAAAATCTGCATGTACCACAAATCCTTCCATTACACTTTCTTTCGGTGTAGATTTCACCCCTAGTCTTGGCTTGCAAATACAGTGCCTTATGAAAGTATTCGGCCCCCTGGAACTTTTCAACCTTTTGCCACATTTCAGGCTTCAAACAAAAAGATATAACATTTTACATTTTTGGTGAAGAATCAACAAGTGGGTCACAATTGTGAAGTGGAACGGAATTTATTGGATCATTTAAACTTTTTTTGTAATAATAAAACTGAAAAGTTGGGCGTGCAAAATTATTCGGCCCATTTACTTTCAGTTCAGAAAACTCACTCCAGAAGTTCATTGAGGATCTCTGAATGATCCAATGTTGTCCTAAATGACTGATGAAGAGAAAGAGAATCCACCTGTGTGTAATCAAGTCTCCGTATTAATGCACCTGCTCTGTGATAGTCTCAGGGTTCTGTTTAACCCTTTCACGACCGGAGGTTTTTTCGGTATTGCGTTTTCGTTTTTTGCTCCTTGCCTTCATACAGCCATAACTTTTTTATTTTTCTGCTCACATAGTTGTATGAGGGCTTGTTTTTTGCGGGACAAGTTGTACTTTCAAATGCCACCATTTATTATTGGATATGGTGTAGTGGGAAGCGGGAAAAAAATTCCAAATCGGGTGAAATTGCAAAAAAAACACTATTCCGCTACAGTTTTCCGGGTTTTTTATTTACGGCGTTCGCTGTTCATTAAAACTGACCAGTTACTTTCATTCTACAGGTCAGTACGAATCCAGCGGTACCTAACATGTTTAGTTTTTCTTGTGTTTTGATAGTGATAAAAAAATGATAAAGTTGGTTGTTTTGTTTTTTTTTTTTTGGTCGTCATATCTTGACCCCGATAACTTTTTGGCATTTATGTGTACGGAGCTGTATGTGGGCTCATTTTTTGCGGGGCGATCTGAAGTTTTTATTGATACCATTCTGGGGTGTGTCTGACTTTTTGATCGCTTTTTATTTAATTTTTTTTAGAAAAAAAAAGTGACAAAAAACGTCAAATCGCCATTTGGACGCTTTTTTCCGCCACACAATTTGCCGTATTGGAATTTTTTTTTTTTAGTTTAAAAGTACGGGCGTTTTCGGTCACGGTGATACCCATGATGTCTATATTTATTGTTATTTAGGTATTTATTTTTTAATTATACGGAAAGGGGGGTGATTTAAACTTTTATATTTTTTTTATTTTTTATATATTTTTTAACATTTTTTTTAATTTTTTTTTTAATTATTTGAAAGCTCAAATATAAGCTAATATATTGTACTTTTAATTTTTTCCATTATGAGCAATCTCTGATTTTTATCTTGAATTAAAACTCATGATTGCTCATTTCTTATCCTGGCCTGCCATCTAGTGGCCAGAATAAGAATTGCACTTTGAAAGCTGTAATCCTCACCAGCGAGGATTACAGCTTTCATAACGTGTACAGACGGCCCGATTGGCCAATTGGCAGTTTGCTTCCGGGTACAGACGCCACCAGAAGCCATCAGAGGGGCCCAGAAGAAAAGAGAGGCCCATCGGAAGACGCCGCCGATGGCGGTAAGTAGCCGCAAGTCTCTGCTGTTAGAAACAGCAGAGACTTGCCGGCCATGACGCCCGCCACACCCGCGAGCGGGCGTCATGTCCCCGCACCGCCCGCGCGCCGTACATGTACGGCGGCGGTCGGGAAGGGGTTAAAGCACAGAGAGCATCATGAAGACCAAGGAACACACCAGGCAGGTCTGTGATACTGTTGTGGAGAAGTTTAAAGCCGGATTTGGATACCAAAAGATTTCCCAAGCTTTAAACATCCCAAGGAGCACTGTGCAAGCAATCATATTGAAATGGAAGGAGTATCAGACCACTGCAAATCTACCAAGACCCGGCCGTCCCTCTAAACTTTCATCTCAAACAAGGAGAAGACTGATCAGAGATGCAGCCAAGAGGCCCATAATCACTCTGGATGAACTGCAGAGATCTAAAGCTGAGGTGGGAGAGTCTGTCCATAGGACAACAATCAGTCCAACACTTCACAAATCTGGCCTCTATGGAAGAGTGGCAAGAAGAAAGCTATTTCTCAAAGATATCCATAAAAAGTCTTGTTTACAGTTGGCCACAAGCCACCTGGGAGACACACCAAACATGTGGAAGAAGGTGCTCTGGTCAGATGAAACCAAAATCCAACTTTTTGGAAACGATGCAAAACGATATGTTTGGCATAAAAGCAACACAGCTCATCACCCTGAACACACCATTCCCACTGTCAAACATGGTGGTGGCAGCATCATGGTTTGGGCCTGCTTTTCACCAGCAGGGACAGGAAAGATGGTTAAAATTGATGGGAAGATGGATGGAGCCAAATACAGGACCATTCTAGATGAAAACCTGTTGGAGTCTGCAAAAGACCTGAGACTAGGATGGAGATTTATCTTCCAAGACAATGATCCCAAACATAAAGCAAAATCTACAATGGAATGGTTCAAAAATAAACGTATCCAGGTCTTAGAATGGCCAAGTCAAAGTCCAGACCTGAATCCAATTGAGAATATGTGGAAAGAGCTGAAAACCGCTGTTCACAAATGCTCTCCATCCAACCTCAAAGAGCTCGAGCTGTTTTGCAAGGAAAAATGGGCAAGAATTTCAGTCTCTAGATGTGCAAAACTGATAGAGACATACCCCAAGCGACTTGCAGCTGTAATCGCAGCAAAAGGTGGCGCAACAAAGTATTAATGCAAGGGGGCCGAATAATTTTGCCCGTCCCACTTTTCAGTTTTATTATTACAAAAAAAGTTTAAATGATCCAATAAATTTCGTTCCACTTCACAATTGTGACCTACTTGTTCACCAAAAATTTAAAATGTTATATCTTTTTGTTTGAAGCCTGAAATGTGGCAAAAGATTGAAAAGTTCCAGGGGGCCGAATAGTTTCGCAAGGCACTGTATAAATGCTGTGAAAGTGGCCTGATATAAATGTTAGGGTGCCTTCACACGCTGCGGATTTTCTGCAACTGAAAATCAGTTCCATTCATTTGAATGCGGCGGCTAGCACATGGATTTCTGCAAGTCCCATTCAGGTGAATGTAACAGATCTTCAGTCGCAGAATTTTGTGCAACAAAATCAGCAGTGTGACGGCGCCCCCTTATGGCTGGCACTATTGTATATGGGCTATAGACGATTCTACTTTACTGGAAAATGAAAAAAAGAACGCCTGAAAACTTAATGAGATTGAGCTGAGACTGACAAAGTATAATCTGCTGGTGGTGCTTGATCAAACATCACACAACCAAGGGGGTGCACCCTTCATTTCACGTTCTGCAGTAGGGTTTATGTTGATCGAGGGTCAAGTTAATAACGGGTGGTATCTCCCCTGGATGCAATCTGCTACTCTGGCATGGTAACAGTGATACACATGCTGGATATCCTCCTGTGGTATGTCATTCCAAGCTCTTTCTACTCGGAACAGTAGTCCAGCCAAGGTGGTTGTTGGCTGCTATAGTGTGATGCTCGAATTGAGCTACTCATTCCTTTCCCTTTCTGGTCAGAGTGAAGGGTCTGACTGAGAAAGTCAAATGAGGCTGTTTGCTGTATTAAACATCCAAAGGACCTTTGGATGTTTATATCCACAAACCCACCCAGTTTTTGTAAAAAAAAAAAAAAAACCCCATACAATATTCATATAAAGGCTGATAATATTTTATAAACAATTTTGAAGTAAGTGTCCCTTTAAATGTATAAATTACAAGTTTAGCTGAATCTTTTCCTACAAAAAAATACATCAATCTGCTCAGCTTCTCCTGCTCTATACCATGCTGCCTGCACTGCCTTTAATCATTGCATATGGGCTGCCTTGTGCCAGAAACGTGCAAGCAGCAGTCACATTCTTCTGCGGATCTTAATGTCAAGGTTCTGTAATAAAGTCTGACTTTTTAACCTTTATTTTAGACACTGGACTTGTACATCTCCATATAGTATCGCCATGAGGTGCCTCCGTGCATCCTGCCACGGTACTGTGAGTGGATTTGGCTTCTATAGAGGTTTATGGTATTCGCACAGCTTCCCTAGCACAAGCTTTCTTTGCCAGTACACGGGTTAACTTGAAGCTCCTCTCAGTGGACAAATGAAAGCATTGTGTGGGATGTGAGTTCAATAGGAGAGGAAGAGTAATGAATTCCTATTGTAAGAAGTGGGAAGGTTAAGTGTCTGTGGCACTGAAGATAAAGCTTGAGAACATCTTTAGCTGCTGCTCAACGAGTCAGAGATCTGCAGTATTCAGATGATGTGGCCAAACACAAACATACCTCACGGATGAGACGCAAAGGCCGTCATCGGCCACAACTGCGCAGATCTGCTTCTAATGGCAAGCATCGATGACCTATTAAAATAATGAGGCAAGCAGACGTGTTCTGTAGTCTACCCATGGCTGGTATGCACAGAAGGACACACTAACATGGGGTGAAGGCCAACATGAATTCAGTAGCTTATCCATTACATACGCAGTATTCCAATCAGAACACGCAAAGACGGATTTTAGTTATGGCCAACAGCCATTTTCTTGCCAAGTCCTATAACGTAGATACCATATTAACTGTCTGGCCAAACTCTCTGTGAACGGTTATCCATGTTCTTATAATAGGCTTATGTACATAGTCACTCTTGGCTAGCAAGTTGTTAAACATGTCAAAGCAATAAATGGTTAAAGTTGCAGGACACTCCAGTGTATCAGATGTATACTGAATAGTCAGAGATGTAGGAAAAAAAAACAAACGTGTAAAGCCTGTCCTGTGTCATATAGCATACTTTATTACTACTTAAGTCAGGTTATGGCAACTATAAGGATTATCTGTGCTATGAAATGCAGAACAGTCAGCAGACAACATGTTATAGAGTAGGAGGAGCTGAGCAGATTGATATAGTTTTATGGGAAAAGATTTAATAAAACATGTAATTTATACAACTAAATCTCTTTCTGATTTCATCGTTCACGGGGGAGGTATTACCAGTGACTGACAGCTATCTTTGCATACAAACTTACACAGAGAATGCTATAATTCACTGATAACACCTCCACAGTGTACAATTATCAGTGACTGACAGCTATCTCTGTATACACGTGTACACAGAGAATGCTATCATTCAGTGATATCACCTCCCGTGTACAATTATCAGTGACTGACATCTATCCCTGTATACACACTTACACAGATAATGCTATCAATCACTGATAGCACCTCCCCTGTATACAATTATCAGTGACTGACAACTATCCCTGTATACACACTTACACAGAAAACACTATCAATAGGTGATAACACCTCCCTGTGTATCAGTGGCTGACAGCTATCTCAGCATTCTCTGTGTATGTATATATGCAGAGATAGCTGTCAGAGAAAGACCCCAAAACCTCAGAATTTTCAACAGGTAAAATTAATCTTAATTAAAGAGATTGTCACCTGCAAAAATCCCCAACAACTACAGTAATTAAAAAAAAAAAAAAAAAAAAACCACCGATTCTGAACCTGTCTAGTCATGTGCACTCGCTGAGAATGAGTCTTGGAGTTTTCTCCTTTATACAAGAGTGTAGGAGCCCTCTGTATGATTGTGGGTGCACAGAAAGAAAAACAAGTGAGGAGAACTATTAGACGATGCCAATTTAGAATCTGTCCTTTATGTTTCTACTGACTTTCCCCGCTATAAGTCTACAAATGGGCCATCTGATGCATAGGGAAGACTCCTAAGCTTGCAAGGTATAATGAAGAGGACTCCAGGACTCGTTCTCAGCATGCAGCACATGGCCCATTTGCAGCTGAATAGTGGGGAAATCATCCAACGCAAATGTGAACATGCCTTAAATCAAACATAAAAGTGGCTGCCGAAGTTACTTATATGACAATCAACATACCCATCTAATATTAATGTAAGCAATATCTCTGTAAGTAGAGAGAACATAAATAGGTAACTAAAAATGGCAAACCGAAAATGTGGAGCACCATGTGCTGTGAGAGGGGAATGGCAGCTACTGAGGTGCACGAGGATGGACCGACACGCTACAGTGGAGCAGCTCATCAACAAAATGAACAGACAAATGGTCACTGCATCTCTGCGACCGAAGTTAGCAGTAGCAATGGAACTAGACCTTCTCTGATGAGTCATGTTTTTGGCTTCATTGAAGAGATGGTCATTAGCGTATCAAAGAACAAACACCCTGCAACCATTGCTGGAAGAACACAAGCTGGTGGTGGCAGCGTTATACTCTGGGGAATGTTTTCCCAGCATTCCCTGGGCCCATCCAGCAGGACACATACACCCATACTTCCTGATAGTCTTCCATGAGGTGGATGGGACCTTACAGCAAGTCAAAGTGACACTAGCACCGTATCTTAGACTTTCCCCAGTCATCTCCATGACAGCACATCCTGAGACTGATTCTCCTCTGATAGGACAGGAAAAACAGAGAGGTTTAAATTCCCTCCCCTTCCCTCCACCACCAGTGTTTTTCCTGTCCTGCCAGAGGAAGGAAGCTCAGAAAGGTGCTGGGAGACCCTCTGGGGTTTTTCCTGGCAGTATTTCTTTTATTTTTGGTTTTTGTTTTTTTCCTATATTTTTTTCTGTAGCTCACCAACTTGAGCTTGGCAGGCTGGGGATCGGATCCAGGGTCTGGCTCTCCCTTCCCCCTGCAGTAGCTTGTGCCCTGGTCCCGAAATTGCAGGGTCCCCAGCGTTGTTCCCTGCAGCCCAGGAGGGTGTAACGCACAGGGAGCTGGGGCGGCCGGAGCAGATTTTTCCAGGGCTTATGATTCAGACGAAGATAACGAGTATAAAATATTTTTGTTTAACCCTGATGATGTTGAGGAGTTGATACGGGCTATTAGAGACACTATTCAGATGGAAATCCCTAAAAAACCAAAATCCGTACAGGAAGAGATTTTTGGGGGTCTGGGGGAGAGGCCAAGATCAGTTTTTCCTGTCCCGGATAACGTACAGAAGCTGATTAAAGCTGAAAGGCAGAAACCGGAGAAAGGTTCCTTCATTCCAAGGGGCATTAAGAGGCGTTATCCTTTTCATGAGGAAGACTGTGCGGATTGGGAGACCATCCCCAAAGCAGAAGCTCCAGTAGCAAAAGTGGCAAAACGCACCGTTCTTCCTTTTGAGGACTCTGCCCAGCTTAGTGATCCCATGGACAGAAAAGCAGAAAGCCTGCTTAAAAAAACCTGGGAAGCTACAGCAGCACTACTGAAACCTGGGGTAGCGGCAACTTCCGTGGCTCGAACCCTTAATGTCTGGTTGGATCAATTAGAACATCACCTAATTAATAAGACACCCAGAGATCAAATTTTGGAAAGCCTTCCTTTGCTTAAGATGGCCACATGCTTCCTGGCGGATGCCTCGACCGAATCCGTCCGTCTTTCAGCCCGTACAGCAGTACTCTTAAACACAATCAGAAGGGTGCTATGGCTAAAGGCATGGTCGGGCGACGCGGCATCTAAGAATAAATTAATATCTTTACCATTTCATGGCCAGTACGTATTCGGACCGGACCTAGATAAGATCCTGGAAAACGCGACCGACAGAAAAAAAGGCTTCCCAGAAAATAGGTTTAGTTCGACCTCCCGCTTTTTCGTAAACCCCTAAACAGTTTCATAGTTTATGAAAAATTCAAAATGTAAACGATACGAGGGGCCGTAAATCTAATCAAAAGGGATGCAGTAATGGCCACTCTAGACCTAAGAGACGCTTACTTCCATATACCGATACATCCTCAGTCCAGAAGCCTTTTGCGTTTTGCTGCTCAACTAAACCACCAAACTTGGCACTTCCAGTTGAGGTGTCTTCCCTTTGGGATCTCCTCAGCCCCCACAGTGTTCACCAAAGTGGTAGCAGAGGTAGTCACGACCCTCATGGATTAAGGGAATTCAGATTATCCCATATCTGGACGACCTGCTAATTATTGCAGACAGCAAGACAACCCTGCAAACCCATCTTCATACTGTTATCTCCCATTTTCAATCCCTGGGCTGGATTATAAACTGGGAGAAGTCCAACCTACAACCAGAAGTCCAACATCTCCAAAGATCTTTTTTACCTCCTCAGAAGATTCAGGATCTCAGAGGGAACATTCGGCAGTTTCAGGGCAGACCAAAATGCACAATAAGAGAAGGCATGAGAATACTAGGGTTTCTATCCTCCTGCATCCCTGCGGTAGCTTGGGCCCAAGCTCATATGAGACCTCTTCAAAGCCTTATACTCGCAGCTTGGAACAGGTCTCAATTAACTCTAGATCAAAAAAATCTCTCTGCCCCAAACAGTGAAAAATTCTCTAAATTGGTGGTTACAAAACAAGAACCTGTTAAACGGAGTATTCTGGGAGAAGAGGCCTTTCATTTCCCTAACGACGGACGCAAGCTCTTGGGGCTGGGGTGCCCATCTGGGCCAGGAGTCGTTTCAGGGTACTTGGACAACTTCTATAGAGAAACAGTCATCCAACTACAAAGAACTGAGAGCCATCTGGGAAGCAATGAAGGTGTCTCTAAATCTTCTAAAGCGTCAACACGTCCTGATACACTCAGACAACCCAACAGCTGTGGCGTTTATCCAGAACCAAGGGGGAACCAGGCACAATCTTCTGCAGGGTCTAGCCTCCCAGATATTCGCTTGGGCAGAAGTGAACCTACTATCCCTGATGGCGGTACATCTGAAGGGGGTACTGAATCTAAAAGCAGACTACCTCAGCAGAAGAAGAATAGATCCAGGGGAGTGGTCCCTCTCACTAAAAGCCTTTCAGAGCATCACAGCCAGGTGGGGAACTCCTTCCCTGGACTTGTTTGCCTCAAGACAAAACCACAAGGTCCCGGGGTTCTTCTCTTTCAATCCGAGGAATTATCCGACGGTGGTGGACGCTTTCAGTCAACATTGGACGAACGGTCTAGTATATGCTTTTCCTCCTGTTCCACTCATTCCAAGAGTTCTACAGAAGCTCCTAACAGAAACATGCAACATGATTCTGGTGGTCTCTTTTTGGCCCAGGAGAAGCTGGTTCGGACTTCTAAGATTCTTATGCAGGGAGGATCCGATACGGCTTCCTCAAACTCAGGACTTGCTGACCCAGGGCCCAGTAACCCATCCTCAAATCAAGATCCTGAACCTATCAGCGTGGTTTCTGAAGAGTCCATCCTTCTTAGACTAGGGTTGTCTCAAAAGGTAGTAAGCACTCTTTTACTTAGCTGAAAATCCAACACATCCAGGGCATACTTTAAGGTGTGGAAAAAATTTGCATCTTGGTGAGGAAGTAGGTTTAATCAGACCTCTCCAAATATTCCTTTAATCCTAGATTTTTTACAGAGTGGGCTGGACCTGGGCCTGGCACCTAATACTCTTAGAGTTCAGGTTTCAGCCCTAGGAGCCCTGTACAATTCCCGCCTCACGGACGTTCCTTGGATTTCTAGATTCTTAAAAGCAGCCGACAGAATAAGGCCCAAAATCAAAAACATAGTGGCCCCATGGAACCTAAACACGGTGCTGTCAGCACTAACAGCGCATCCATTCGAACCGCTTACCTCCTTATCTCTCAGATGGCTAACATTCAAAACAGTCTTCCTTGTAGATATATCATCCGCAAGAAGAGTATGTGAATTACAAGCACTTTCAATCCAACAACCTTTTTTAAGAATCTTGGACGATAAGTTAATTTTCAAGCTAGATCCTACCTTTTTACCAAAAGTGGTGTCAACCTTCCATAGATCCCAGGACATTGTAATACCATCCTTTTGTTCTAACCAAAAAAATGCCCAGGAGGAGACTTACCACAACCTGGATGTCAGGCGTACCGTTCTTCATTACATCGAAAGTACAAAGGATTGGCGGAAAGATAATCTTTTTGTCCAATATTGTGGCCCAAATAAAGGGATGAAAGCAGCGAAAAGTTCAATTTCTCGGTGGATCAGACTGGCTATCACCTTATAAGGCCGCCGGGAAAGAAGCACCCGCTTCTCTTAGAGCCCACTCAACAAGGGCTTTAGCAACCTCTTGGGCCCAAAAATCTGAAGCTTCCCTACATCAAATCTGTAGGGCTGCAACCTGGAAAACAATTCATACATTCACAAAACACTACAAAGTCGATGTCTTTGTTAACGAGGACGCAAAGTCCTTTGTGCTGTAGTCTCACCCTAAAGAAAATTTTTCGTTGTTAATTCTCAGGATGTGCTGTCATGGAGACGACTGGGGAAATTAGTATTATACTCACCGGTAATCCGGTTTCCTGGAAGTCTCCATGACAGCAGATACGTCCCACCCCTTTATTCTTTTTTCCTTTGTTTTATTATATCTAATGTATTTATAGTTACCTTCCTTATTCTGGTGTCTGTTGAAAATACACTGGTGGTGGAGGGAAGGGGAGGGAATTTAAACCTCTCTGTGTTTTTCCTGTCCTATCAGAGGAGAATCAGTCTCAAGATGTGCTGTCATGGAGACTTCCAGGAAACCGGATTACCGGTGAGTGTAATACTCATATTTCATGCCTGTGTAGCTTACTTCAGGGAAACTACGGCCACTATTTAATCCATATTGACCCTCTCTTGTATTCTAGAGCTTAAAGGCCTTTTTAATTAAAAGTAAGCAGCTTTAACCCTTTCCCGCCCAGCACCGTACATGTACGGCGCTGCGGGAAGTGACTTCCCGCCCAGCGCCGTAGTACAGACATTTTTTGGTCACCTTCCCTTACAAAAAGTGTAATAGCAGGTGATCAAAAAAGCGTATGTACCCCAAAATGGTACCAATCAAACCGTCATCTTGTCCCGCAAAAAATGAGACCCTGAGACAATCGCCAGAAAAATAAAAAAAATATGGCTCTCAGAAAATGGCAACACAAAAAAATATTTTATTTTGTTCAAAAATGCATCTAATGTGTAAAACTTTCCAAAAATAAAAATATTAGACAAATTGGGTATCGCCGCATCCGTAACAACCTACTCTATAAAAATATTACATGAGATGGCCCCCCAGGTGAATGCTGTAAAAAAATTTTTTTAAAAAACTATGCCAAAACAGCCATTTTTTTCCCTCTTGCCTCATAAAAAGTGTAATAGCAGGCGATTAAAAAGGCGTATTTAACCCAAAATGGTACCAATCAAACCATCATCTTGTCCCGCAAAAAATGAGACCCTGCCTGAGACAATCGCTAGGCAAAAAAATAAAAAAAATATGGCTCTCAAAAAATGGCAACACAAAAATTTTTTTATTCTGTTCAAAAATAAACCGAACGTGTAAAATTTAACAAAAATAAAAATGGTAGACATATTGGGTATCGCCGCGTCCGTAACAACCTGCTCTATAAAAATATCACATGATTTGCCCCCTCAGGTGAATGTTGTAAAAAAAACTAGGCCAAAACAGCTTTTTTATTTCACCTTGAAGTTTTATGTACCCCAAAATGGTACCAATGAAAACGTCACCTAATCCTGCAAAAAATGAGCCCCCACATAAGATATAAACTCAAAAAAATAAAAACCAATGGCTCCCGCAAACCAATCCATCAAAATCTGTGCTCCAAAATCCATATGGCGCTTCTTCTGTTCTGAGTCCTGCCATGTGCCCCCACAGCAGTTTACCACCACATATGAGGTGTTGTCGTATTCAGGAGACAATGGGGAACAAATTATGGGGTGCTTTTCTCCTGTTATCCCTTGTGAAAATGAAAAATTTGGGGCTAAGGTAACATTTTATTGGAAGAAATGAAACTTTTCATTTTCACAGCTAAGTGTTTCCAAATTCAGTAAAACGCTTAGGGGGTCAAAGAGGTCAGTACCCCCCTTAATATATTCTTTGAAGGGTGTAGTTTCCAAAATGGGGTCACTTTTTGAGGGTTTCCACTGTAGGGGTACGTCAGGGTCTCTCAATTATAAAATGGTGCCTAAAAACCATTCTAGCAAAATCTGCCTCCAAAATTCGTATGGCGCTCCTTTCCTTCTGACCACTGCCATAAACCCATACAGACGTTTACCACCACATATATGTATATTGAGGTTTAGTTTGCTGTTAACCCTTGCTGTGTTGAAAGAAAAAAAATTAATATGAATAATCTACCAAAAAAGTGAAATTTTGAAATTTCACCTCAATTTTCCTTTAATACTTGTGGAACACCTCAAAGGTTAACAAAAGTTTGTAATATCAGTTTTTTATAATTTGAGGGGTGTAGTTTCTAAAATGGGGTCATTTATGGGTGGTTTCCATTACGTAAGCCCCTCAAAATCACTTTATATCTGAATTGGTGCTTTAAAAAATGGTTTGGGAAATTTTGTTGAAAAATTGAAAAATGGCTTCTAAACTTCTAAGCCCTCTAACGTCCTAAAAAAGTAAAATGACATTTATAAAATGATGCCAATATAAAGTAGACATATGGGGAATGTAAAATAATAACTAGAAAGTAGAGAAATTGAAATTTGCTAATTTTTCCAAATTTGTGGTAAATTTGGTATTTTTTTATAAATAAATATTTAGCCACAAATTTACTACTGTCGTGAAGCACAATATGTGACGAGAAAACAATCTCAGAATGGTCTGGATAAGTAAAAGCGCTCCAAAGTTATTAACACACAAAATTACATGTCAGATTTGCAAAAAATGTCCAGGGCAGGAAGTTGAAAACAGGCCCGGGGTTGAAGGGGTTAATGAAACTTTTATGGTTAGATTATTTTTACATATAAACAGAGTTTTTGCTCATCTATAAAGGAATAATTTCATTAGTTTTTTTGGAATGTGCTCCCAAGATTTGTTCCTAAAATTAGAAGTACAATTTGACTTCTGATTATTGACCTGCAAATGGCAATGTAAGGTTTTAGAACATATTTTACAGTGCAAAGATATAAATTGAACCCCTCGCCACAGAATAGGTGATGCATATCTGACTGGTGCGGGGGTTCGGCAAATGGAGTTTTTGTAGAGGGCAGTCCCCTTAATCAGCCAAACATTCTTCAAAAAACTCTCAAACTTTTTACATTTTTTTTTTTTTTACCATTAAAAGAAATACGATGTAGACATGGATCCTAAGGTGCACCTGGAAGATTAGTGTGAGCCATCTGTTCTTGTAGAGGTTTCTCTTCACATAGTATCAGTGTAGTAATGGTGCACAGACATAGCAAACATAAGGTAAACAGGCCATATATTAAACCCTACTCCGAGTAAGGATAAATGGGTTACTTTATTTATGGGATTTTACACTATAAACCTTCATCACCTCTTATAACTGAGTTTTTTTGGGAAAACAATTGCAAAAAGCCTAGAGAGCAAGGACTCTGGAATCCAGCAGTAAACACTTTTCAGGACCAAATGACAGATGCAAAAAACTGGGTAAGTTACCCTGGCAAACCACCATATTTATCACAGCTTGTAACTAGATCCTGAAAAGAGTTCACGACAAACTTTCCAAAAGTTTTGTCCTCTTTTCAGACTATACCCATCTCTGCAGTAGTATTTTCAGAGGCCAACTTGAACAATTAGAAAAGGTGCTAAAATTCCAAAAGACATTGAAAGAAAATTTAAATAACAAAAATAAAAGATAACAAGTGATCCCATTACTTAGTGTGCAGAACAGCAGCCTCTTAACACTCACTACAAGGAGTGTTAAAGCAAAAAAAATATGGAAGGTAGGAAACACCAAAGATGGTGCAGGTACAGTCGCGGTTATAGGATATGTACGTGATATGAATTAATGAGATTTCTTAAATGTTAAAATGTTTGTTGAACTGAGAACCAAACCACAGCTGATCTGTCTTACAAAGTGCTATCCTTTTAGATTGGGTCTCAGCGGTGGTCCCTGTTCTTCCAAGGGTCACTTCAGTATACAACTTTTTTTTTTGGAAAATGGCAAAAACTGCACCTGGTTATAAGAAAAAAGACTGAAGTGGCTTATTGCAAAAGATCCACTTTGTACGGCTGATAGCAATAAGAGCTGAATGTGAAACCATCCATCCGGGAACTGAAAGCAGATATTTGTGGCAGCAGTCATGAGTATCTCCTCTGTAGTCAATACAGGACTTTGATCCCTTATTCACTGTCCAACAGTTCACAAATAGGAATTTACTTTCTCCCAACCATGGGATTTAGTCTCTTGATTGGTAGAACAGGATATATCCCGATTCAGAGTTTTTGGAAATGTCTGATGTTAAACCATAGAACTCTTCAATGGCTTGGGCATCAATTTTCTGTTGTCAAAAAGGAAAGGAAGAAAAAAAAAATGGAATTAAAAACGGTTTAGATAATATTTCCCCAATTAAAACCTCAGTGTAATGTTTTATTCCTGCATTCAAGACACAGTGCTCAAACTGAGTGTCGTGTTCGGGGGTTTTATTCACAGGAAATTGATTATTTCAGTTCCCTGGCAGAGTAAAGGATCAAGCTTGTCAGTGAGACAACCTCATCCTGCTGATGGCACGGTGTGAGGTGCCAAGAGGCTCAGCCCAGGTACTGCGCCATCAGCCTCTTAATTTACATGAAGTGGGCAGGAAAGGGTTAATCTGAGTTGCATAACTGTAAAACATGGTGGCATTTTAGGTGTTAATGGAAGGTTGACATTACATACTAAATTACTATATTTCTTGCTCAGTAAGTGGGGGAAAATGGAGCGTCTTATGGAGCGAATATTTGTGAGTGACAGTACGACCGGGGAGCGGTGAATAAAGTGCTCCTGGTGCTGGCTGTACTAAGTGAGGTACTCAGAGAAAACCAGGGAGTGCTCAGTGCAGGAAGAGCTGTGGCGTAGTCTAGAACAGTAGAGGTAAGTTTATTTATCTATATGTCTGATGGGGGTCTGATCTTATGTCTAATGAGGAATGGGGGTCTGACCCAAGGTCTAATGAAGAATGGTGGCCTGATCTTACATCTAATAAAAAATGGATTTCTGATGAGGAATGGGGGCCTGATTTGAGATCTGATGAGGATTGCGGGGTCTGATTTGGTAGTAGGTTTGTCAATAAAATATTGCACCATTTGGCTTCTGCGGCTTCTATGTTGTACAGTACACAGAAGCTGTAGAAAGCCATTCTGTGATAAATCAGTCAGAAAGCCTGTTTGACACCTCATTTTCATGACACGCTCTGATCTGACCTCTCCTGAATGATCTTCTAAGCTGCTTTATGGTAAAAGCAAAGTACAAATCCACCCCAAACTGGCTATGAATCCACAGTCCTAGTAACATTTACCATGACTTACTTTTTAAAACAGATCACAGGCAAACACCTGGAATCCTACACAAACAGTAATGCACTGACCTTCTATGCCGGTTTGTAGCATAGAAAATTTGCAAATTTTGTTGGAAGTGTCATTTTGAGACAATATTTGAGACTTTTTAGCTTTTTTACGACACCCTCACCATTTTTCCAACAAGTGGGTGGGGTGTGGGCTGGAGAAGATGGGCTGCAGGCGGGGACTCATTTAAAAACATGCAGACCAGAAAACTGGTACACAATACACCAGAAATCTACTCAAGATGGAGCAGATCTCTGTTCTGGCGCTCGGGCAGTAGAAGATGCAACAAATTTATTAAGTCGCATTTGCTTCTTAATAAATTGGTTAGATCTGTCAGACAAGTTTTTACCAAGATCGGTGTGTGAAATGCAGATCTTTAGTAAATGACCCCCAAAGTAGGGATACTTTCCAGAACACAATCAACTCCATCAGCCTTTCTCTGTACTCTCCAAACTTCATTTGCACGTTACAATTTCATCTCATTATACATTGCAATTCTCTTCTATTTTTAACCCCTTAACACACAATGCTGTATATTTATGGCATTATGTGCACAGAATATGGAGCAGGCTATTGTGCTGAGCCAGCTCCATACGCGGCGGGCGCTTGCTGTATAATACAGCAGACACCTGGCCGTAATGACCATCATCAGCGGTAATGCTGAAACCGGTCAATTAACCACTTAGATGCCGCATTCAACAGCGATCATGGCATCAGTGAGGTTAGGCAGAGGGATGCAGTTCCCTCTCCCTTCCGTATGGAGCCCCCGCAGTGAAATCGCAGGAATCCAATTGGTTACCATGACAGCCTGGGACCTGGTGGACCTGCCATTGTAAGCGGTCTGTTAAGCTGTGCATGAGGCAGTAATGATTAATAAGACAGTTATAGTTTACAATAAGAAAAGAATTCAACTATAGCATACTGGACCCCAGAGGAAACTGACCACATGAAACAAATGCTGAAAAAGTCATGTCCGGGGATTATCAATGTGTAGAACAATTGTTATCGGGATAATAACAGTATACATACTGTATGAGTGAAATTAGATTTTCAAAATGAGTCAGGAAAACCTAAAAAGAATAAAAAATAATAAAAATTACCTCTACAATGTCATCATCAAAAAGCAGCCAGAATCCATGACTCTTTACAATGGTGATGTAGTGTCCACGGTTTGGGCCACTGTGTAAAACGGAAATTGTAAAATGTTATCTACTTAGTTTTAATACTGTACATTATGTATTCTTAACATTATGTAAAGTTACAGAATTTCATAGCATACTTTCTGTGTCAGACCTCCGTTTGCAGTCATTCAATAGGATCCCTTATTTTATTTTTATTTTTTTTTAATATGGCAAATCTGTTTGGATCATATAAAGGAAACACAGTTTCTTAGTTTTTTTTTACATGGGAGAGCTAAAACCTGCACTGGACACACAGGAGCAGGCCTCACGACCAGGACAAATGTTTATCCACTGAAAGCAAACAATGAGGGTTCCTATTGAATACCAGCTAGCAGACATCTTCAAATCCATACGAATGGAAAATCATATAACTTTTCGTTATGCATTGATTAACCTCCATTTGATGAATACAAATTTAAAACATTAAAAATTACAATAAAAAGGAACTAAAAAAAAAAATTAACAAATCTTTCAGAATACTCACTAGAAGATGCTACCATAGCTCAGAAGGAACTATTCTTTATGTTACTTATCTTGCCCAGTTGTTTTCGTACCGCGAAGGCTTGCTGTGTGTGGGATTACCAATGTTTTGGGGAATACACTATCTCCTTATGGAGAGCACCTTAAGCGCAATGAGGATTCTTATAGACCATACATGCTCCTCTAGAATTCTGGGAAGAGGGTATGCAAATGAGCTCTTAACAAGTTCTGCCTCTAATGCCACCAGATGTAAGGTAAAGATCTTTTAAAGGGTCGGACATTGACTCATAGGATAGCTGCCTTAAATATGGTAGCATTAGAGGCAGAGCTTGTTATGAGTTCATTTGAATTACCAATGTAAAATGCATTCCACGACTCCTCTTCCCTCTCACAGACTTACCCCTATTTACAGCTGCCTGCACACCCCTTAATTACATGGTATGAGGTAGTGCTGTATGATCACCCTAAAAGTGTAGTGCAGCAAGTACATATTGATGACCTATCCTCAGGATAGGTCATCAATATCTGAACAGTGGGGGTCAGACACTGGGCACCCCCGCAGATCAGTTGTCTGAAAAGGAAGTGGCTTTCCAGAATTCCAGAACAGTTCCTTTTCGAACAGCTGATCGGTGGGGGTGCCAGGAGTCGGACTCCCACCAAGCAGATATTGATGACCTATCCTGTACAACCCCTTTAAGTCAATGTAAGATTTCAGAGAGAGTGCTGTATAAGGCTGCATTCACATGTCCATGTGCTGGATGCACTGTGGGGGAGATTTATCAAAACTGGTGTAAAGTACAACTGGCTTAATTGCCCAAAGCAACCAATCAGATTCCACCTTTCATTTTTCAGAGCTGCTTTGGAAAATGAAAGGTGAAATGTGATTTGTTGCTATGGGCAACTAAGCCAGTTCTACTTTACACCAGTTTTAAAAAATTTCCCCTTTTATGTCCGTACTACTCTAATGTGTCATGGCCTGAAAGATGGATTTAACTGACCTGAACTCACATCATTATAGGTATCTGAAACTTTTCAATGTCAGAAAACTAGTGCAGGAAACTTGATAAATTCCTCTAAGTGTTTTTTGATTCTCAGAAATGGGATAGTACGTACTTCCAAAGGCCCCCTCCCAAAGTTACAGCCCTAAATTACACTTAGGGCTCATGCACACAAACGTATTTTTGTCCTCATCCAATCCGCATTTTTTTTGCGGGTTGAACGCAGACTCATTCACTCAAATGGTGCCGCAAAAGATGTGGACAGCACACTGTTTGTCAGTTCTATCCGCAAAAATATAGAACACGTCCTATTCTTGTCCAAATTATGGACAAGGATAGGACTGTTCTATTATGTGCCGGACGTTCAGTTCCGCAAAACGCAAATGGCAGGTATCGGTGTTTTGCGGATTTGTAATTTGCAGACCGCAGAACAGGCAACGTGGTGTGATGAGCCCATAAAGGGGTTTTCTGAGACTTTAGAACTGATGATCTATCCTCTGGATGTGTCATCGTATCTGATCATTGGGGGTCTGACCCCCAGGACCCCTGCCGATCTGGTGTTTGAGAAGGCAGCAGTGCAGAGAGCCACGGCCTTCTCACAGCTTTCCCTAGGCCGTGTGACATCACATTTATTGGTGACGTGGCCTAGGCGCAGCTCAGCCCAACTGAAGTGATACAAAGCACAGCTGCTACACAATATATAGCACGGTGCTTAGTAAGAACGACCAAGGATGCGGTTCTCACAGGAGTGCTGGTGCATTCTCAAACAGCTGATCGGTGGGGGTCCTGGGAGTCGGACTCACAAAGATCTGTTACTATCCTGCGAACAGGTCATCAGTTCTAACGGCTTGCATAACCCATTTGAAGACTTGTTGCATGCCTGTGTTTCAGATTCACCATACAGAAATACAGCTGGATTTGTGAATCTGACCTGTAATTATGGGCTGGTAATAAAGGAACTAGACTGAAGAGGAAGCAATAACTCTCAATCATAAAATATTACTAATCAAAAATTACAGTTATACATTACTGTGTAAATAACCTGACATTTACCCACCTGCCACAGTGAACAACCACCGCTACGAGGTCATACATTCGGTAAGGGTTAGTGGCATCCCCAGAAGTGTTGAAGAGCCGCAGCTCAAGTGGAAACACCACGCGGTAGGAAAGTTTGGTATATCGGTGCAGCTGGTCCATGTATTTAAACCGTTTCAAGTGCAGGGCTAATATCATAGGCAACTTCTTCACTCTCATCCTGCCAACAGACATGAACCACACTTATCAAGCACTTCATGGAATTACTCAATAATAGTTTTTGGCAAAAGGGAAGGACAACGACACACACAACTTGAAAAGAAATTAGCAGCAACAGAATTTAATCCTCCTCAAGCACCAAGTACAAGTACGGTCCTGTAATACACTGTGAAGTGGAGACGCAACAAACGGCTTGTCTGCTCAAGGGGAGGACAAAATGTGAAATATGTACTGGCTGACAAAGACTAACGGTCAGCAATCTCAGACTAATATGTAGTTCAGACAATCAGGATTATGGATAAAGGGCAACGCATTTTCCAATTTTTACCAAGTCAATAGTTCCTACAAACGAAGCTTGCAGCAGGACACACAATGTAATCAATTGTCAACCACAAGAGAACCTGTCACTTGGTCTACCTCTACTAAACCACCAACTGGTTAACAGTACTAGAGGAACACTTTTACATAAACTGTCCAATAGTGAAAGATAAAGCTCTATTCTTCCTCCTAGTCATCTGGGTGGTGCTGTGGCTGTGAATAGTTTGGGCTATGATCACCCCATTGTGGTGCGACTGATATCACAAAGAAGCTCCGACCTCAGGAGAATCTCTGATGAAATCTACATGACTATGCCTCACGGAGTACGCAGAGCCGGAATGTGGGAAACAGAGAGACAGGGAAGATTCCTTCCTAACAATCTGCTAGATCGTCGTCCCGCGTAAACGGACCATCAGAGAAGGAAGTCCTCATCTATCAGCATGTAGAAAAAGTGCTAATTCTAGCATCTCTCATTATGGAGGACCAGCCTTGTACAAGCAGAAACATTACAGTAAACTATTCAAAGTTAGGACATAATCTGTTAACGCCATTAGCACCCCATCATCCAAATATCTAAAAATTCTTCTTACTCACCTCTTCTGTCCTTCCTGTTTGCTTCGACACTGCTCACAGTAATATTTGTATTCACTGCATAGTGTTTCTGTATTACTGAACCCCCTGCAGGAACACAGAGAAGGCTATATAACTATACAGTCTGCAGTACACTTTGGAACATATGCATAAACAGTGGAGGATGCGGGAAAACAAGTCATATAAACTTTTTTTTTACCAGTATCATAGCTTTTATGCATTACGAGAATGCAGCTAGGTACTTGATATTCCTTCTTAAAGGGAGTGCCTGCTGAAAAGTCTGTATTTCATGTTTATGCTGAGTTGTCATCAAATGTGCAGCTTATAGAAGAATTTACTGTGCATTATTCTGGAAAATGCACATTGTAATTCCAAATGTTCAGACACTCAACTTAAATAGTAACACATATAGGCCTTTACCTCACAGATCCCCGGCTGCATTCAGACTATTAGACTATCAGCAAATTGCAGCATGGTTTCCAGCAGAAAAAGTGAATCTAATAGCCAGAAAAATATGGTACATGATAGTGGCAAAGGTATAATCATCCACAGTTTCCCTTGCCTAGGCAGACAAGTTCTTCATGAAATAGCAATTCTGGAGCACATTATCTCAGAGCGCTACGTTGTTCCATTCATCACTTACTCCTAGCCGACAGGTCCTCGTTACTGCACCACGTGGGAGTTCATGGGTCCTCTTTTATAAAACCTAGGCACATGTTCTGCTTCGGCTTAACCCCTTCGCGCCCGTAGCTTTTTTCGGTTCTGCATTTTCGTTTTGCGCTCCCTGCCTTCAAACAGCCATAACTCTTTTATTTTTCTGTTCACATAGCTGTATGAGGGCTTGTTTTTTTCGGGACAAGTTGTACTTTCCAACGCCACCATTTAATATTGCATACGGTGTAGTGGGAAGCGGGAAAAAAATTCCAAACCGGGTGAAATTGCAAAGAAAACGCTATTCCGCTACAGTTCTACGGGTTTCTTATTTACAGCGTTCGATGTGCATTAAAACTGATCCGTTACTTTCATTCTACTGGTCAGTACGAATCCGGCAATACCTAATATGTATAGTTTTTCCTGCGTTTTCATAGTGATAAAATAATTAGAAAGTTGCCCTTTTTTTTTTTTTTTTCCTTGTCAAATCTTGACCCCTATAACTTTTTGGTATTTATGTGTACAGAGCTGTATGGGGGCTCATTTTTTGCGGTACGATCTGAAGTTTTTATTGATACCATTCTGGGGTGTGTATGACTTTTTGATCACTTTTTATTTAATTTTTTTTAGAAAAAAAAAGCGACAAAAAACAGCAAATCGCCATTTGGACGCTTTTTTCCGCCACACAATTCGCCGTATTGGAATTTTTTTTTTTATATTTTAAAAGTACGGGCGTTTTCGGTCACGGTGATACCCATGATGTCTATATTTATTGTTATTTAGGTATTTATTTTTTACTTATACGGAAAGGGGGGTGATTTGAACTTTTACATCTTTTTTATTTTTTATATATTTTTTAACATTTTTTTTTATTTTTTTTTTTTACTATTAGAAAGCTCAAATATGGGCTTATATATTGTGGCTTTTTTTTTTTTTCTTTATGAGCAATTCGGGGTTTTATAGACTCCGAAATCCATGAATTGCTTATTTCTTATCCTGGCCTGCCATCTAGTGGCCAGAATAAGAATTGCACTTTGAAAACTGTAATCCTCACCAGCGAGGATTACAGTTTTCATATGGTGTACAGACACCCCGATTGGCCACACGGGGTGTCTGTACACCACCCGGAAGCGAACGCTTCCGGGTTTAGACGCAACTAGATGCCGTGATCACGTGTGATCACGGCATCTAGTCACCCCGGAAGACGCCGCCGACACAGTAGGTAGCGGCAAGTCTCTGCTGTTAGAAACAGCAGAGACTTGCCGGCCATGACGCCCGCCGCACCCGCAAAGCCCCAGCGCCGTACATGTACGGCGCTGGTCGCGAAGGGGTTAAAGAGCATCCGTCAACATGATCAACTCTCTTAAACCAGGCATATAGCATGGTAGCGTTGATCATGCAGAGTAAAATGATACCTTTCTTTTTCATGTAGGTTGAAATGCTGCGGAGATATCTTAATTTTTATAATTATGCAAATAAGTAATTTTGTGCACCAAGGGGCTGGTCTGAGCCCTTGGAGCACTTATAACACAATGTCCCTGTGCTCTGTGGACTCCACCCTCCCCTTTGACAAGGCTAACTGAGCACTGAGTCAGCTAAGTGACTCAGTGCTTGTGCAGTTGATCAGATGCTGCTTCCCGAACTTGGGAAGCAACAGCAGATCCACTGCACAAAAGCCAGCTCGGCTCAGCACAGGTGTGATAATACAGGGCTAGACGAGGTGTCTAGCTCTGTCAATCAAAGGGTAGGGGAGTGCACAGAGGCATTGTGTTAGCAGTGCTCCAAGGGCTCAGACCAGATCCTTGGTTAATGAAATTGCTAATTGGCATAAACATGAAAACATAGATATCATTGCAACCTATAGAAAAAAAGAACAGTATCATTTTACTCGGGATCATCAACCCTATCATGCATTAGGAATGGTTTAATAGGGTTGATCATGCTGACAGATGCTCTTTAAGCTGAAGTAGAACATGTCCTTAGGTTTTATAAAAGACGACTCATGAACACCCCACGTGGTGCAGTAATGAGGACCTGTCGGCAAGAAATAAGTGACAAATTGAACAATATAAAGCTCCAACGAAAAAAAAAGTTACAATGTCCCCGCAGCGTTGACATCCGCCGCAGTATGGCCATGGTCACACGCCCCATGGTAGAAAACGACCGTCATCAGCAGTGACGTGGCCACAAGCAGGATGCCGTCAATGAAGCCAGTCACTGGCTGCAGAGGAGCATGTGACCAGGGCCATGCTGTGCCGGATGTCAACACTGAAGGACCCGGAACATGGACACAGACGAGGCAGCACGGAGGACTGGAGTGCCGGGGAGCAGGCAAGTATGAGACAGGCTGCAGGCACTTGCTAAAAAATCATTATTCCTGGAGAACCCCTTTAATTATTGCATGCAAGTAAATGAATCAAACGAAGATAAAAAAAAAAAAGATCAAATATTTGTTCTCATGACTTGTGACTAGGCCTCACCTTAAGCAGTGTGTAATGGAAGTATTCTGCTCCACATCCACTGAGAGATCCAAGAAATCTTCATCTTTGCTACTAACCTTAAAAAGTAGAAAGAAACAGAACAGTGTGACTGTAAAGTACTGGAAGGATAGTGGCATTTCCATTTCTAGAGGAGATTTATAGGACTGTAAAACCAGGGCTGAACACACAGCCGTATTACTCTACGTATATCATTAAATGTGTGGAGGCTTCCAGGACTGTAGGCATCTACTGTAAAAAATGAATGAAGTGTAATTTCAGTTACCCAGAAAAATCATGAAGTAGATTTATTAAAGGGGCTTTCCAAGTTATATTTATTGATGACCTATCCTCAGGATAGGTCATCAATATCAGATCGGCGGAGGTCCGACACCCAGCATCCCCTCCGATCAGCTGTTTGAAGAGGAGGCGTGCCGTGCCAGCGCTGCCTCCTCTTCATTGCTTACCTGCTCACCGTAACATGGGTAGCAGTGAGTAGGTGTAATTAGACCTAACCTACCCATTCATTTCAATCGGAAGGATCGCTCCCATAGACTTGTATAGTAACGAGCCGCCCCACTGAAATGAATAGGGCGGTTTGGGTGTAATTACACCTGCTCACAGCTGCGGATGTCACAGCGAGCAGGTAAACAATGAAGAGGAGGCAGCGCTGGCACTGCGCGCGCCTCCTCTTCAAACAGCTGATGATATATAATAATTTCGCTCTAAGACAACTCCTTTACATAAGCCTCGCTAGGGGATATGAACATCACAGAAGAGTTCCTCACTTGGGACCCCCTCTATGACACAGATCAGGCTGCCACCATGCGTCATGTCTTCCATGGACAACCAGGGAAATTGTATATTCCCTTTCCCCACTGATGACCTCTGCTCACTGGGCGTTTCATAAGATGGACAAATCCAAGTCTTGTAGCAGCTTTCCACCCTGGCTAATATAGTGCAACCAAAAATTCATCAATTGAGAGCAGATGATCAGATAATGGCTGTTAACAAAGACCACAGTAAAGGACTGTTTATATGAGTTGGTGATTGGGCGACTGATCCCATTTTAGACGCAAGTTCCCAATCAATGCCCGACACAAAACATGCCCAGAGATAAGCCAAAAGAACGAAGATGTGGTCAGGTTTTCTGTTGCTGACCACATCTTCTATGTGTTCAATATCCACAAAAGGACGGCAGCATCTCAATTCCAAAAAGGCTTTTCTTTATTCAAGTGTCTAGCCTTTCTCAAGCTTGAGAAAGGCTAGATATTAGCCAAAACGTTGCATTGGCTTCCCTATGGCGATACTTTTTGTACATTTTTTATGGAACCCACTTGAATAGAGAAAAGCCTTTTTGGAATTGAGATGCTGCAGTCCTTTTGTGGATATTGAACTGTTCGGTGGGCTGATTGGATCAAAGGTCCTGGACGTGCTGTGTATCTCAAGAGGCGGTCTATGGCCGAGTTGGTGCTGCTCTTAAATTAAAGTTTTGCACATCTTCTGTGGACATTATCATTGGGTGTCTGTCTCAGACCACCTTGTGTAATCAATGAAACTGAATGGGGATGAATGCTCATACAAGCCACAGTACTGGCAATTGCTCCATGTAAACGGAGCTAAACAACCACTGACCAGTGCACATTACCAAAAGAAAATCTGCAGACAGAACTGCCTTCACGCGCTTTGCAGAAATTTCCGCAATGGAAATCAGTTCCATTCATTTGAATGAGGCGGCAAGAATATGGATTTCTGTTAGCCCGGTCCCAACAAAATCTGCCGCGTGTGAAGGTGCCCTAATAAAGCTTTTTTTTATAGTCATAATTATTGGACATATGCTACCAAAACAACTGTGACTCAAATCACAAGAGCGCCACAAAAGTTGTAAAATGCCATAGAAACATCTAACTGTAGGTTTAGCATAAAGTTTTAAGTTCACAGTATTTTTGGAAGCTTTATGACTAATACTGCAATCTGGAACAGATGGCAACTACAAGTTACTCTGACCCACAGGCCCACAACCAAGAATAAAATGTCATTTGTTCCTCCATACTTCTGAGGAGTAATCAAAAGTGATGGTCACAGCTGATCATATAAAGAAAAGTGACCTCCTGCCTGGAGGTTTGGGCCTAAATTATAATGCATATGTTACAATGTCACACTGCACATGTTGTCCACTCTGCGGCCTACAGGGGGCTCTGATACTCTTATACAGCTTTGTAGAAAATGGTGAAGTAGTTGCTTCTCTAATCACAGATTTAAAGTTGTGTAACTTTGCTTTGATTTACTTCTATTATACATGAGAAGTAAATCCTGTAGAGCTAGTTACAGCTATAGCTGCTATAGGGCCCTATTCTAGCATTTAGTACATTCTTTGAGAATTATATTTTCCTTTAACAGATCATTTCCGTGTCCAAGGATGATAATCCTCAGAAGTCAAATCATGTTCTTTCCAGACACTGGACAAACCTTCAATCCCGAGAGATGTGAGCTTAGAGGCCTGCCAGTTTGTGAATACAGCTCTTGGCTATAATACAGGATGCAACTCAAGGTCAGAACACCAAGTCGAGTATGTACAGTACAGACCAAAAGTTTGGACACCTTCTCATTCAAAGAGTTTTCTGTATTTTCATGACTATGAAAATTGTAGATTCACACTGAAGGCATCAAAACTATGAATTAACACATGTGGAATTATATACTTAACAAAAAAGTGTGAAACAACTGAAAATATGTCTTATATTCTAGGTTCTTCAAAGTAGCCACCTTTTGCTTTGATTACTGCTTTGCACACTCTTGGCATTCTCTTGATGAGCTTCAAGAGGTAGTCACCTGAAATGGTTTTCACTTCACAGGTGTGCCCTGTCAGAAATACATCTGTCAGAAATACAACCTTGTGGATCCGTAATTCCGGATCCGGTTGTATTATCTTTAGCATCTTTTAAACGGATCCGGAATAACCTCTATTGAAAGTCAATGGTTGTGGTGGTGGACACACTTGTAAACGGATCCATCCCCATTGACTTGCATTGGGGGTCATTCCGGATCCATTTAGGTGCGGATAACTAGTACGGAGAGCAAACTGCAGCATGTTGCGGTTTGCTCTCCGGTCTGAAGACTGAACGGAATGCTTTCAGGAACATTCAGTTGTCTTCAGTTCAGTTTTGTCTCCACTGACAATGAATGAAGCGTTTTATTCCGGTATTCAGCCCCTATGACGGAACTCAATACCGGAATTCCAAAACGCTAGTGTGAAAGTAGCCTTACTTTGAGGCTCCCATAGTAATACATAGAGAAACTGACTTCCTGTCCGCACATACTATGCTATGTTATTTGGAAAGTCAGATTGTTGGTCACACGACACAGCTGAGGATCAGAAGAGAAGGGATAGCTCACAAATACAGTCACAGGTAAGAAAATTACCTTCACTACAGTTTACATCATGTACCTTTCTAACAGGTCAGACTAATGGGAACCACAGAAAAAGTAGTCATGTGTATGTATGAGGAATAACATTATATTTTGTCACTGTTATGACAGTTTCCCCTGTGCGGGCTCTACCTCTAATTAGTAGTTTCTCCTGCGCTAGTAGCTGTATACTATCTGCTATGATGTCTCTCATACGCAGCACACGGGAGTATATCTTGTTCTCCTATCTCTCCTTAGCACACCCTTATAAGCACCAGCAGCAGCATGGAGGACTTTATACTGCAGTACTGAGCAGTGTAGCTGTGAATCCAGCACTGCCATATTATAGAAAACTTACTACAGCCAGAGTCAAAATCAGCGTCTCTGTACTCTGCCTCTCTCTCTCTCTCCTTCCAATTGCGGACAAGAATAGGCATTTCTATGATATCCCCTGCATGTGCGGACCGCAAAACACAATGTTCGTGTGAAAGAAGCCAAAGAGTGAGGGAAAAGTGGATCAGAAATAAGTATTTTCTCTGAGCAAGTCCTCTAAACAGATCCCTCATCTCTAAGCCACAGCAACGAGACGCAGCAAAGAGAAGCTCTTGCTCTGAGGGACCATTGTCATCCCTTGAGGTCAACAGACACCCAAGGATTTTAATGGAAGCTCTACAAAGCAGTAATCAGGGTCTCTACAGGGGAAATGAGTATTTGTTGAGTCCAAGAGGTAACTGATGATTACATTATTACAGCCTGGATTACTAGGAAGCTGTAGATGATGTCTTTAGAACCAGTTCTTGGTCTAGTACAAATAACTCACAGTTTCACAGTTAAGACATCTGGTTTCATTGGTTAAAGTCCCCTGGAAGATCTCATGAACCCAGGTGAGGTCGGGCTTATCGGGCTCCTGAAGGTCTAAGCTCCCGTTCTGCAGCTTGCCATTCTGGTTCTCCTGTTTCTTTTCTTCTTGCAGCAGGTCAGCAATAGTGTTGAGAAGGTAGTTTAGGAACTCATGGGCATCCTGCTGCATGTAGTTGTCAAACAGTTCTGCAAAAAGACATTAAAACAGAATTGCAAGTTTTCAGTTTGTGTAAAAAATCAGAAAATCATACAAAACCTAGCCCCAACACCCTACTCTCCCCATAGACAAATTTAAATGGGTATGGGGAGTTGTTCTGGGGATACTGGAAGTGCTTCAGCTGTCCTAATGGCTGCCTGCAACTTAAAGGGAACCTGTCATCTCCGAAACACCCCCTGAACTAGAGTAAGTGTTGTATAGTGTAAGTGATGCTGAATCCGAATATGTAAGTTTTATCTTCATACTCACTTCCATTCTGACGCTGTGCTCCCACAAACCTGCAGTAAAATGCACTCAGTGGACTCCAGTGCTCACTCACATAATGGAGAGGACTCAAAGAAGAGTCCAGTGAGTGCATTTTACTGCTGGTTTGTGGGAGCACAGCGTCAGAATGGAAGTGAGTATGAAGATAAAACTTACATATTCGGATTCAGCATCACTTACACTATACACTGCTTACTCTAGTTCAGGGGGTGTTTCGGAGATGACAGGTTCCATTTAAACTGCATACCGAGTTGAAATATGGTTTTCCCTATTTATGAAAGCCAAGGTCAAAAGGGGTTTTCTGACTTTTTTAACTGATGACCTCTCCTCAGGATAGGTCATCAGAATCTGATTGGTAGGCGTTCAGAGTGTCAGACCCTCACCAATCAGCTGTGTGAGGAAGCCACGGCACTCATCAGAGTTGTACACTGTATAGTGGCTGCGCTTGGTATCGTGCTCAGCACCATTCACTTCTATGGGGCTGAGCTGCACCTAGGCCACGTGACCAATGAACTAGGGTTGTCACGGGTATCGATATTTCGATACTGAATCAATACTTTTATACCACTATCGATTCGGTACCGGGATTTGCTCTTTTGCGATACCTTTGGCAGATAAAATAAAAAAAACTCTCTTACCTCTCCTGCGCCGCGGCTCCGCTCCGGGTCTGGCGCTCCTCTGTCTTCTCTGCCCATGCTGCACTGTCCTGACCGCGTACAGCGTCAGGACGTAGTGCGCGCACTCTGACCTGACGCTGCACGCAGTAAGGTGACAGTGCGGCGCCGGGAGTAGAAGACACAGGAGCGCCGGACCCGGAGCGGAGCCGCAGCGCAGGAGAGGTGAGAGAGTTTTTTATTTTATTCTAATGGGGGCACAGTGGGCTGATCTGAGGTCTAATGGGGGCACAATGGGCTGATGTGAGGTCTGATAGGGGCACAGTGGGCTGATGTGAGGTCTGATAGGGGCACAGTGGGCTGATGTGAGGTCTGATGGGGGCACAGTGGGCTGATGTGAGCACAATGGGCTGATGTGAGGTCTGATAGGGGCACAGTGGGCTGATGTGAGGTCTGATGGGGGCACAGTGGGCTGATGTGAGCACAGTGGGCTGATGTGAGGTCTGATGGGGGCACAGTGGGCTGATCTGAGGTCTGATGGGGGCACAGTGGGCTGATCTGAGGTCTGATGGGGGCACAGATTTTTGGGTGTTTTATTTTTTCGGCGTGATATCGAATGGTATCAAGTATCGCAATACTTTTTCTTGGTATCGAAATCGAATCCAAATTTTGGTATCGTGACAACCCTACAATGAACATGACGTTACTGGCCTAGAGAAAGCTACAAGGAGGCTGTGGCGCTACTGCGAGCGCAGCTGTATCCTCACACAGCTTATAGCTTATCTGCGAGAGTTCCAGGTGTCGTACCCCAACCAATCAGATTCTGATGACCTATTCAGAGGATTAAAAAAAAAAAAAAAGTCGGAAAACCTCTTTAATTTTACCTGCCTTGCATTAGGATAACTTTTTTTGTATAACTGCATTAATTTTAACTTTTTCCTGAAACTGGTAAATTTCATATGACTTGACAGTTACCAAATCAGGTATCAAAAATGATTAATTTTCCAGGTCTACAAGACAGTATTTGATAATCTCTGGACAGTCTTCTGCTTCCTGCAGGTACCACTGCCACAATCAATGACAATCAATGTTATTCATGTCATCCGTTAAGTGGGTTTTAACTTTACGGCTGATCAGGCATACACAAAAGTATGAAGTACACATAATTCTCCACAAGATGGCAGTGTTTCTCATTCTGCTGAATCAAATCCATGTTTCTCAACATTACTCAGTCTCACAACCCCCAGTCTGAACTCTGAACCCCATGTTCCCCCATGGCCAAATTCAGTCATGATTTCGAAAACTGCTGAACTGACATACTGAGTTATTCTGTGGCTATTAAAGAGGTTTTCTCCAACACAGAAACATAGTCCATCACGAGGATATGTCATCATACCATAGATCTTGACAGAACATTTCCATCAAACTCAATATTCATAGAATTTTTTTAGTAGGTCACTGAAAAGTACAAAACACTGTACTTCTTTAGCAGTCAGCACGCCTATATAGATAGGTAATCCATGGTCACTTTACTGCTGCTGTAAAGGAAAGATGCCATCTACCAGTAAAATAGTAGACTAATAGAATTAGGATAACAGCATGACAACCTAGTGTTCTCCTGATGGGCCTGGATAAAGGTGTCCATTGAAGAGCAGAGTAATGTGTGTGTGATGCTCTAATTGAGTCGCCTATCCCCTTTCCCTCTCTAGTCAGATTAAAGTGTCTGAGTGAAGGTATATATATATATATATATATATATATATATATATACACACTGTTAATATGCGAGACAAAAAAAAAAAAATGGAAGTGTCCCTTTAAAGGGGTTCTCCGAGATTTTAATATTGATGACCTATTCTCAGGACATCCTAGGTCATCATTATCAGATCGGTAGGGGGGCACCCTTGCCAATCAGCTGTGTGAAGAGGCCACGGCACTCCTTGAGTGCTTAGGTCTCTTCCTAGGCCAGTAACTTCACGTTCATCGGTCACATGGCGTACGAGCAGGCCATTCAAATGAAAGGGCTGAGCTACAATACCAAGCGCAGCTACTTTTCAGTAAATGGCGCTATGCTTGATAAGCAGGGAGGAGGTCTCAGTGCTCACCAGCCATAGTTTACTCTAAATTCTGATCTAAGGGGTTGCCGTGTGTCGGATCCCCGCCAATCTCATATTGATGATCTATCCTGAGGATAGGTCATCTTCAATATGAAAATCCCAGACAACCCCTTTAAGTTTAAAGCAGTGCAGCTGGTATTCAAGTGAATGTTCCCTGTACAGTGCATGGCTGGGATGGCAGTTGTGCAGGATAAACCATAAAGTGGCTGCGGTACTTAGACAATCACCCAGAAGACAAAGAGGGGCTGGAGACAGAGCACAAAGATCAGCTCTCTGACAGATTTGTTAGTGTGCAGCATTCTGCAGCCTGCTACGTACTGGGATACATGGAAGCTACAGAAGCCAAATAAAGCAACATTTGTAATAAAAGGCAAATACATTAATTTACTAAAACTGTAATATCCCTTTACTGTTTTTTCACGTCAGACACTTATCTTGGGTAAATGCAGATCCTGTGTGCTGCAGCAGACGTGGAGGCAGGAAAATGACTAGGGAGATGGTTTAGTGCCTATAATGTGTTTTTAGTGGTTTACAGGACGGCAAGAAACCAATTCTGAAATGAGGGTTCAAGTAAAATGTTGCCTATTACTGCATGGGGAGTTAAGCACCTGTGATAATGCAGCAGGAACAGTGAGTCATGGAAAACAGGTCACAGCAGTCAGGAGGATGGAGATTACAGCTTCACCTTCTACCATATGAATAGACTCAGTTTAATCAGGGACTGCATCCTCATCTGATGCCATGGGTCAAATAGGTAGAGGGGTCTTCATCATTACCTACCACCATCAGCGAGAGCATGCCCATCTAATGCCTTTTTCACACATCAGTGATTTCTATCAGTGATTGTGAGCCAAAACCAGGCAAAGCTCTAAACACAGGACAGGTGCAGATCTTTCCCTTATACCTTATGTCTGTGGAGGCTCCAATCCTGGTTTTGGCTCACAATCACCATTGTGTGAATAAGGCTTAAAGGGAACCTGTCATCTCCAAAACACCCCGTGAGCTAGAGTAAGCGGTGTATAGTGTAAGTGACGTCGAGTCTGGTTATGTAAGTTTTATCTTCATACTCACTTCCATTCTGACGCTGTGCTCCCACAAACCTGCAGTAAAATACACTCAGTGGACTCCAGTGCTCACTCACATAATGGGGAGGACTCAAAGAAGAGTCCACTGAGTGCATTTTACTGCAGGTTTGTGGGAGCACAGCCTCGGAGTGGAAGTGAGTATGATAAACTTAGATAAAACGTACATATTCGGATTCAGCATCACTTACACTATACACCGTTTACTCTAGTTCAGGGGGTGTTTCGGAGATGACAGGTTCCCTTTAACTATGTCCTCCAACACCTAGATTATGGAGATGTTTAATCTCTTCAGCTCCGGGTATTTTATTTTATTTTTTTTAAAGATTTGTGCATAAGATCAGCCGTGTTACATATGTACTCGTCACATACTGAACTCTTTTATTTTTGTGCGTCTCAAGCTCAGACCACAAATGGGTGTGAAGTTCTGGGTGGTATTTTTATAATGTGCTGGGTATTGATTTAAAAAAATAAAACATGGGTTCGAGGGGATGCTTTTTTTAACTTCTAATTAAGGTCACTTTCACATTAGTGGCAGCACGGATCCGGCGGGGTGAAGGGTGCCACCAGATCCGTGCTGCTGCAAGTACACGTGAGGAGCCGGAGCAGCGCTCCGGCCCCACACGTGTCGCATACTCATACACACACAGACATACTTACATGCTCCCACCAGCTCCAGAGGAGGAGGACGGCGTGCACATAGGAAGATTCCCCACAGCGCCCTCTGCTGGAGGGAGAATCTTCCTATGTGCGCGCAGTCCTCCTCCTCCTGTGATGTGCGGAGCTGCTGGGAGCATGTAAGTGTGTCTGTGTGCGCGTGTGTCTGTCATGTGTGGTGTGCTGTGGACGGATCAGTCATGAACTCTATTGAAAGTCAATGGAGGACGGATCCGTTTACTGAGTATGTCACACCAAACGGATCCGTCCCCATTGACTCCCATTGGGGTTCATTTCAGATCCGTCTTGGTGCGGATAAACAGTACGGAGAGCAAACCGCAGCATGTTGCGGTTTGCTCTCCGGTCTGGAGACGGAACGGAATGCTTTCAGGAGCCTCCGTTCTCTTCAGTTCAGTTTTGTCCCCATTGACAATGAATGGGGACAAAACAGAAACGTTTTTTTCCGGTATTGAGCCCCTATGACGGAACTCAGTACAGGAAAAAGAAAACGCTAGTGTGAAAGTAGCCTTAGGGTTTATTCGTGTTTGTCAAGTGTGAAAATCGTCCTGGCAGTAAAATATTAAAGGGTATTTCCAGTTTAATGTAAATAAAGCTTAATTATTTTGTGAAAAGTTCTTCAACTTTCTACCATACTTTGTGTTCCCACTCGTCACCGCTTTCAAGCCGTTAGTTTGCAGTCAGTAAAGGTACTTACATTCACAGGCTAAAAACACTGTACATACCGGGTCCTGCTCCCAGTCCAAGCAGTGCTCTGTAAATTTTTTCACTGCATAATTTCAAATTTTAGGCAAATACAATTACACCATACAATGAATAATTATCGAGGGCTGGCGTACAGTCACGTTTTCTTAGTCCCAGGAGGCTTTTTGGGATGCAAAGACCAGGCCAGTGCATTGACACTAATACTCAATGCCCTGTGCAAAGTCCCTCACTTTCTCTGGATGACCTGCCCTGCATAAATCCTTTCCTGACGCAACGATTTTACCTTTTTTGCATTTTCATTTTTTACTCTCTGCCCTCTCGTAGCCGTAACTTTTTTATTTTTCAGCTCACATAGCCGTATGAAGGCTTGTTTTTTGCGGGGCAAGTTGCACTTTTTGATAATGTGAAATGGGGTGGGATTGGGAAAAAAAAACAAAAAAAACAACAAAAAACAATCCTGCGACAGGTTTTGTTTTTACGGCATTCCCTATGCGGTAAATGTGACCTGTTACCTGGGTCGGTACAATCACAATGATACCACATTTGTATAGTTTGTCTTGTGTTTTAATACGTAAAGGGGTTATACCATGATTAATTATAAAAAATGAAAATTATACATAATCTAGTACATGACAACACCTTTCTAAGGCCTCTTTCACATGAACGTATTTTTTGCGGGCTCCGATTCACATTTTTCACATGAAAAATGTGGACCTATTCATTTCTATGGGCCCACAAAAAATGCGGACAGCACACCGTGTGCTGTCCGCATCCGTTGCTCCGTTCCGTAGCCCGAAAAAAAATAGAGCATGTCCTATTCTTGTCCGTGTTACGGACAAGAATAGTACTGTTCTATTAGGGGCCAGCTGTCCTGTTCCGCAAAATACGGAATGCACACGGATGCCATCCGTTGTTTTTGCGGCTCCGCAATTTGCGGAACGCAAAACGTTCGTGTGAAAGAGGCCTTACAACGCTAGAACAAGTCCTATAATTCATGGATCCAGACAACAAGAAAATAAAATAAAAACTTTGGAAAAAATATTTCCTTTTCATCTCCATATTCTGACCCCCATAACTTTTTTTATATTCAAGTCTACAGAGCTGTGTGAGCAATCATTTTTTACAGGGCGATCTATATTTTTCAGGGATACCATTTTGGAGTGTGACAACTATTTGATTACTTTTAGTTTAATTTTCTGGGAGGTAAAGCGACAAATATGGCAAATTGACCACTTTGTTTTTTTCCCTTTACACCGTATTTAGATTTTAATAGTTCGGGAATTTTGTGACAAAGCGATGTAATATGATATTTATTTTTTATTATGGGGAAAGGGGGGGTCATTTTAATTTTTAAAAACTTTTTTAGTCCCTCCCTAGGATACATGAACGCAAAATCATCAGATTGCCCTTTCCTCACACCAATGAGATTTAATACATTAGTATGTGGAAAATTCTGTATATTCTAATGCAGAATTGCCATCTGCAGTCCTGTATTGGAATATACTTGTGGTAGCCCAGGTAGCCTTGAACAGGAACGCCTTCTCCAATCTCAGCAAGAAGGCGGCATTCCAGCCCTGGGAGCACGGTGCTCCCGGGTTTTCACATTTGACGTCAGCATCTGAGGGGTTAAAGGGAACTTGTCATCTCCGAAACACCCCCTGAACTAGAGTAAGTGTTGTATAGTGTAAGTGATGCTGAATCCGAATATGTAAGTTTTATCTTCATACTCACTTCCATTCCGACGCTGTGCTCCCACAAACCAGCAGTAAAATGCACTCACTGGACTCTTCTTTGAGTCCTCTCCATTATGTGAGTGAGCACTGGAGTCCAGTGAGTGCATTTTACTGTTGGTTTGTGGGAGCACAGCGTCAGAATGGAAGTGAGTACGAAGATAAAAATTACATGTTCGGATTCAGCATCACTTACACTATACAACACTTACTCTAGTTCAGGGGGTGTTTCGGAGATGACAGGTTCCCTTTAAATGTCTGCAATTGGCATTGTTGTCAATTGCATATATTAGCCCTGTGTGTCTGGTGTGTGAAATAGCAGGCATCTGGCGTCTATGGCACTTGCTCCGCTCCGGAGTGGCCGCCAAATTGAAAGAACAGACATCTGCCATACATGTACGTCGGATGTTGGGAAGGGTTTAATCCATCCATTTGAAGGGATATTATGTAATGCTGATATTTACTTGATTATTTAGGGTGGCGACTATGGTTTGGGACCTGTAATATAAGAAACTGCCTTCCATTACTGAGGACAATAACGCACTTTGGATTTATTAGCATACCATTTTCTTTCCTCAATCTGGAGATGAATTTCTTGGGAGGTATGACCCCCACTCTCTTCTTTTGCGTGGCAATGCTGTTAAACAGGTCCGCCAGGCATGTGAGTAAGCTTTCCTTCTTCCTTGGCTGGACCTTGTATGCCAGAACTTTTTCCCGAAACGGACGACAAAAATAAAGTGCTTGTAGAACAGAGTTGCAGTAGCAGGTGTTGCCGAACTAGAAGACGAACAGAAAAACGAAACAGAAGTAAATAATCACGCAACATACTAAAAAAAATAAAAGTACAAAAAGTATGGCAAGTACATTTTCTGCAGACAGAGAGTACAACAAAGTAAAAACACAGTATGAATAAAAACTAAAAATAATTAAAATATTATTTCTCATTTTAATTGAGCTCGTCAGGTTATGACTAACTCTTCCTTGGAGAAGAATAACAAACAATTAGCTGATATTCCAAATCACAAGTAATTGGAATCAGTACCTTCTGAAGAAGAAGCTATTCATACATACCACAAGTAACTCAGAAGTCCAACAGTTGACTACACTGGTCTCCACAAGAATAAGAAGATCTGGTCTATAGTCACCTGATGACTGCAGCTCTGGCAATGCTTGACAATTCTCTGCAGTAATCAGTGGTGCCGCTAGCACCAGGCAGTGATACACTTGTATACTGCAGCAGGGCACAGGAGCCTATGGCTGACCCCCTTCATCCTCCTACGAAAGGGCACATTTACAGTGCCGGATGGAATAGGCCTTAGGCCTGAACCGCACCACTGACAGTAAAAGAACGGGAGTGAGGCAAGAAATAGCTTCCTTTTTCAATTATCACTCTGTGGTACACTACGGAGGATATGGGGGCACTCTGCAGTTACATTGTTACTATGGGGAGCACCTACTAACAAGGGCACACTATTGGAGCATTATTACTATTGAGGGCACCATTGAACAAAACCTTTTGGTGGCACTATGGGGAAGTACAATTACTGCTGAAGGCTTTCTGGTTGGCACAGTTACTTTTAGGTAACTGTAGTGGAGGACTATTACTGTTAAACGCACTCACGTTTAGTTTTTTAGAAGTACTACTTGCGCAACTTATTTTTCAGAGCACTTAATGTAAATTATTAGTGTCAGGGGCAATATCTGCATGGAATATTATTACTGGTGGGCACAATTATTTTTGAGAAAGGACATTATGTGGCACAAGTTACGGTAGTGGGTACGGTCTGTAAGTCCCTTATCTCTGCAGTACAGTATTTGGGGGCACTTAGCAAAACAGCATTAGGTGTAGCAGCAGGATGACAATATTAGGGCACGAGAATGGGGAGTTTGCATTGAGAAGGTGGGGACGGTAACAGAAAAGTGAGGAGCCGAATATGTCCTTGCAGGACAGATGATCGGAGGCTGGAAGATGTCAGATGTCATCATGGTGGTCTGGGATGAATGGAGAAGATGAGAAAAAGAATGACACCAATAAAATAAGCGCACTCTATATAATTGTATTCTTTAGAATGTTTTCTAAACAGTAATAACCAGGGACAATGTATCTAGACCTAACATGTAAATGTCTTTGGGGGGGGGGGGGGGGGGGGCGGGGGGCGGGGGGAAATCGATGTCTGAATTTCAGTACATATGCCTATGGCTTGTATCCCTGATCTTTTAAGACCCTATTAAAGTCAAGAAATTAAAAGTATAGCTCTTCTCTGTTACACATCAGCAGATCTCTTTCTGTTAAGAACAGCCTATGGCTCATTTACCATTTTTAAGTTAAAGGCAGGTGTAAACACCAGCCTTCACCCTTCAGTAACATTTGCAGATTTGAAGATGTTACTGTAATATATCTGACCACTCATCCATATCAGAAAACTGGTACCTTAACGATGAAAATCTAAAAATTACTTTTCTTTTTAGAACTACAAATAAGACTGAAAAATTAAAGAAAAAAAATTGGGTCTGAACAAAATTTTATAAAATAGATACAGATTCCATACATTAAACCATTTGCAAGTATATTAATAAATGGAATTCAACCCAAATTAGAAGACGGCACCATCCAAACGGAGACAGAATCCAATTTGCATGGTAGTAGTTAACCCCTTAGTGACCACTAATACACCTTTTTACTGACATAAACAAAGGGGGTTTTAGCTAAACAGCTGGCTTTAACCCCTTCAACCCCAGGCCTGTTTTCACCTTCCTGCCCAGGCCATTTTTTGCAAATCTGACATGTGTCACTTTATGTGGTAATAACTTTGGAACGCTTTTACTTATCCAGGCCATTCTGAGATTGTTTTCTCGTTACATATTGTGCTTCACGACAGTAGTACATTTTTGGCAAAATATTTAATTTATAAAAAAAATACCAAATTTACCAAAAATTTTGAAAAATTAGCAAATTTCAATTTCTCTACTTTCAAAATACATAGTAATACCTCCAAAAATAGTTATTATTTTACATTCCCCATATGTCTACTTTATGTTGGCATCATTTTATAAATGTTATTTTACTTTTTTAGGACGTTAGAAGGCTAAATTTAGAAGCCATTTTTCAAATTTTCAACAAAATTTCCAAAACCATTTTTTTAAGCACCAATTCAGATATAAAGTGATTTTGAGGGGCTTACGTAATGGAAACCACCCATAAATGACCCCTTTTTAGAAACTATACCCCTCAAATTATAAAAAACTGCTGTTACAAACTTTGTCAACCCTTGAGGTGTTCCACAAGAATTAATGGAAAATGGAGGTGAAATTTCAAAATTTCACTTTTTTGGTAGATTATTCATGTTAATAATTTTTTTCTTGCAAAACAGCAAGAGTTAACAGTACACTAAACCTCAATATACATTGCTCTGATTCTGCAGTTTACAGGAATACTCCATATGTGGTGGTAAACGTCTCTATGGGTTTGTGGCAGAGGTCAGAAGAAAAGGAGCGCCATACGAATTTTGGAGGCAGATTTTGCTAGAATGGTTTTTAGGCACCATTTTGTAATTGAGAGACTCTGACGTACCCCTACAGTGGAAACACTCAACAAAGTGACCCCATTTTCGAAACTACACCCTTCAAAGAATATATTAAGGGGGGTACTGGCCACTTTAACCCCCTAAGCGTTTTACGGAATTTGGAAACACTTGGCTGTGAAAATGAAAAGTTACATTTCTTCCAATAAAATGTTGCTTTAGCCCCAAATTTTTCATTTTCACAAGGCGTAACAGGAGAAAAGCACCCCATAATGTGTTCCCCGTTTTCTCCTGAATACGGCAACACCCCATATGTGGTGGTAAACTGCTGTGGGGGCACATGGCAGGACTCAGAACATAAGGAGCGCCATATGGATTTTGCAGCACAGATTTTGATGGATTGGTTTGCGGGAGCCATTCATTTTTATTTTTTTGAGTTATTGTCTTATGTGGGGGCTCATTTTTTGCGGGATGAGGTGACGTTTTCATTGGTACCATTTTGGAGTACATAAGACTTTTTGATCGCTTGGTATTACACTTTTTGTAAGTCAAGGTGAAAAAAATAGCTGTTTTGGCATAGTATTTTTAAATTTATTTTTACAGCATTCACCTGAGGGGGCAAATCATGTGATATTTTTATAGAGCAGGTTGTTACGGACGCGGCGAGACCGAATATGCCTAACATTTTTATTTTTTGAAAGTTTTACACATTAGATGCATTTTTGAACAGAATAAAATCCTTTTTTTTTGTGTTGCTATTTTCTGAGAGCCATATTTTTTTTATTTTTTGGGCGATTGTCTCAGGTAGGGTCTACATTCTGCGGGAAGAGATGATGGTTTGATTGGTACCATTTTGGGGTAAATACGCCTTTTTGATCGCCTGCTATTACACCTTTTGTAAGGGAAGGTGACCAAAAAAAGGCTGTTTCGGCACAGTTTTTTTTTTTTTTTCACTGCGTTCACCTGGCGGGGTGAATCATGTGATATTTTTATAGAGCTGGTCGATTGGGGGAGGGGGGGGGAAATCACAGCAGGTTCTATATTCTGCATTTTTCATGCAGCCCTAGTTCCACAGAAGTGAATGAGGCTTCAGTGAAAAACGGGATGCATTCGGATGTAATGCGCTTTTTTCCGTTTTTTTTTCCAAGCGCATCCAGATGTATAAACACTGCAGATTTGCAGCAGTAGATTTGTGTGCGCCCAATCTCCAGTTATTTAGTAGCAGCAAATCTCATCCACACTCTGTGTAAAAAATACAGTGGAAATTGTCCTGCGCTGAGGATTTTACAGGGTCGCTGCTTTCAGAAAAGTTTTGATATGTAAGGGACATGTCAAAAGTTTTGAGTGGTGGGTGGCTGAGCGCTGAGACTTCCACCGATCTCTACAATGAGGGGACAGAAAAGGATCTTAGTTCTTTCCTGTATTTTACTAGTGGGGTTACCAGATTATGTGACATATGTGTCACAAATTATGACAAGTATGTTGCCACCCTTGTTAGCGGGCTTAAACGGGTTTTCCAGGATTTTTTTAACTGATGACTTATCCTCAGGACATCCATCAGTATCTGATCAGTTGGGGTCTGACACCCAGGACCCCCGCTGATGAGCTGTTTGAGAAGGCACCAGTGCTCCTGTGAGTGCCACAGCCTTCTCACAGCACAACGCCATACATATCATGCTCCGCCCCATTCACTTCTATGGGACTGAGCTGCACCTAGGCCACATAACCGATAAACGAGTCATCACTGGCCTATGAGAAGCCGCAAGCATCGCCGCCTTCTCATACAGCTGATCGGTGGGGATCCAGGGTGTCAGACCCCCACGTAGGGCTGCAGTAAACGATTATTTTAGTAATCAAGTAATCTACCGATTAATCCAACGATTAATCGAGTACTCTAATAAGAAATAGCTAATTAAAAGAACGTATACCTATCTAAGTCAGCAGACCTCCCCCCCGCCCGTGCCATCAGTCCTATATGTCATTAGTTACCCCCAATGCCATCAGCTCCCCTGTGCCATCAGGCCCCTTTGCCTCCAGTTTGCCCCCCAGTGCCACCAGGTGCCTCCTGCTTGCCTCCCAGTGCCACCAGCTTGCTCCCAAGTGCCTTCAGGTGCCCCCCATTGCCATAAGATACCACCAGCTTGCCCTCCAGTGCCATCAAGTGCCCCCCAGTTCCACCATCTTGCCTCCCAGGGCCACCAGGTGCTTCCAGTTTGCCCCCCAGGGCCTCCAGCTTGCTCCCCAGTATGCCCCCAGTGCGCCTCCCAGTGCCTCCAGCTTGCGCCCCCAGTGCCACCAATTTGCCTCCTAGGGCCTCCAGCTTGCGCCCCCAGTGCCACCAATTTGCCTCCTAGGGCCTCCAGCTTGCGCCCCCAGTGCCACCAGGTGCCTCCCAGGGCCTCCAGCTCGCCCCCCAGTATCTCCAGCCTGCCCCCAGGTGGCTCCAGCCTGACCCCCAGTGCCTCCAGCCTGACCCTCAGTGCCTCCAGCTTTGCCCCCCCCTCAGTGCCTCCAGCTTTGCCCCCCCTCAGTTCCACCAGCTTTGCCCCCCCCCAGTGCCACCAGCTTTGCCCCCCTCCCAGTGCCACCAGCTTTGCCCCCCTCCCAGTGCCACCAGCTTTGCCCCCCCCCTCAGTGCCACCAGCTTTACTCCCTCCCAGTGCCACCAGCTTTGCCCCCTCCCAGTGCCACCAGCTTTGCCCCCCCTCAGTGCCACCAGCTTTGCCCCCCCTCAGTGCCACCAGCTTTGCCCCCCCCTCAGTGCCACCAGCTTTGCCCCCCCCCCTCAGTGCCACCAGCTTTGCCCCTCCCCCTCAGTGCCACCAGCTTTGCCCCTCCCCCTCAGTGCCACCAGCTTTGCCCCCCCCCCCCTCAGTGCCACCAGCTTTGCCCCCCCCCCTCAGTGCCACAAGCTTTGCCCCACCCCTCAGTGCCACAGCTTGCCACCCCTCTCCCACCCCGGTTCAGTTCCCTCCTGCAGCAGTTAACATGTAATACTTACATCTCCTGTAGAAGCGCCTCCGTACACGGCCCGGCTCTTTCATGGTCCCGCGCTGCACAGTCTTTCTGACGTACACACTGCGTCATGACGCAGTGTGACGTCGGGTCAAAGTGCAGCGCGGGACCATGAAAGAGCCGGGCCGTGTACGGAGGCGCTTCTACAGGAGATGTAAGTATTATCTGTTAACTGCTGCGGCCGGCGGAGACCACAGAGCGGAAGTAATTTTACTCCCGCTCTGCGGTCACGTGACACAAACGAATCCTCGATGCAGAAAATTTGCATCGAGGATTTTTCTGTGTCGAATTCATCGATGTACTCGATGAATCGTTTCAGCCCTACCCCCACGATCAGATACTGATGACCTATCCTTAGGGTAGGTGATCAGTTATAATGTCTTGGAAAACCCCTTCAACTACAAGTGCATCCCAATAAATTAGAATATCATGAAAACGTTTTTTTTTCAGTAATTCAATTCAAAAAGTGAAACACATTATATAGAGTCATTACAGAGTGAACTTTTTCAAGTTTTTATTTCTGTTAATGTTGATGATTATGGCTTACAGCCAAGGAAAACCCAAAATTCATTATCTAAATTAGAATATTATATTAGACCAAATGTAATTTTTTTTTAAACACAGAAATGTTGGCCAAATGAAAAGTATGTCCAGTAAATGCACTCAATACTTAGTTGGGGCTCCTTTTGCATGAATGACTGCATCAATGCGGCGTGGAGACGATCAGCCTGTGGCACTGCAGAGGTGTTATGGAAGCCAAGGTTGCTTTGATAGTAGCCTTCAGCTTGTTGAGTCTGGGGTCTCTCATCTTCCTCTTGACAATACCCCATTCTCCATGGGGTTAAGGTCAGGCGAGTTTGTTGGCCAATAATGCACAATTATACTGTGGTTATTAAACCAGGTATTGGTACTTTTGGCAGTGTGGACAGGTGCCAAGTCCTGCTGGAAAATAAAAATTCCATCTCCAAAAAGCTTGTCACCAGAAGGAAGCATAAAGTACTCTAAAATTTCCTGGTAGATAGCTGTACTGACTATTGTATTGATAAAACACAGTGGACCTACACCAGGAGATGACATGGCTCCCCAAACCATCACTGATTGTGGAAACTTCACACTAGACCTGAAGCAGCTTGTATTGAGGCCTCTCCATTTCCTCCAGACTCTGGGACCTTGATTTCCAAATGAAATGCAAAATTTACTTTCATCTGAGAGCAACACCTTTGACCACTGAGCAGCAGTCCAGTTCTTTTCCTCCTTGGCCCAGGTCAGACACTTCTGGCGTTGTCTATTGGTCATAAGTGGCTTGACACATGTAATGCGACACTTGTAGCCCATGTCCTGGATACGTCTGTGTGTGGTGGCTCTTGAAGCACTGACTCCAGCAGCAGTCCACTCCTTGTGAATCTCCCCCAAATTTAGGAAAGGCCTTTTCTTAACAATCCTATCAAGGCTGCGGTTATCCCTGTTGCTTGTGCACCTTTTTCTACCACCCTTTTTACTTCAACTGAACATTCTATTAATATGCTTTGATACTGCACTCTGTGAACAGCCAGCTTCTTTAGTAATGACCTTTTGGGGTTTACTCTCCTTGTGGAGTGTGTCAATGACAGCCTTCTGGACAACTGTCAAGTCAGCAGTCTTCCCCATGATTGTGTTGCCTACTGAACCAGACTAAGGGACCTTTTTAAGAGCTTAGGAAGCCTTTGCAGGTGTTTTGGGTTAATTATTCTAATTTTCTGAGATAATGAATTTGGGTTTTTCTTGGCTGTAAGCCATAATCATCAACATTAACAGAAATAAACACTTGAAAAAGTTCACTCTGTAATGACTATATATGTGTTTCACTTTTTGAACTGAATTGCTGAAAAAAAACACTTTTTGATGATTCTAATTTATTGAGATGCACTTGTATAGCCTGCTTGTGTGTTTTTAACCATTTCAGAGCTCCTACCTCACCTGCAGTAAGCTTTTCAGATGCCACAGGAGATATCTGAGCCTTTATATCATTAGTCACAGCACTGGAGAAATTGTACAATGAACTGCCTGGTGACAATGGTGGAAACACAGTGGACCTGATAACATGCCTGAATTCTTCCCCACTTTCAAATCCAGTTACATCAATCATATCAGCATCAGAAGCCAATTCTACAAGGTCACACATAGCTTGCCAATCACCAGGGTAAACATGATCACCCAACATACAGCCCAAGTGCCCTGCCGAAGCTGGAACTTTACCATCCAGGGCTACTCTCAGTAGGAAGAGACTTGATTTTATAATTCTTACATAAACTTATCCTGCGTAATGATTTAGGGTGAGTTCACATCACCGCTAGTAATATAATGGAGCAGAAAAAAAAAAAAAGAACGGAAGTGTCGGATCTTGACACAAATGGAGCTGAATAGACTCCACAGACTACAATTCTGTTCAGAAACCTTTTTTACCTGAAAATCCTGCATGTAAGACTTTTTGGTCTGGTCTTTTTGACGACATCTGTGACAGAGGACCGGTTGTTCCAACCCAGATGTGAACAAACCCTAAATCCTCTCTCCTCAAAATTCTCTAATACACAATAGCTCAAACATATAGAAAATAACGAAAAGTGCTATACCTGACAAGTAAACTACACAACTTACATTATTTTGTGCTGTGGTATCACAAGGAACAGATGCCCCTACTTCCTCTTCATACCCCACCCCCCTCCAGCTACAGGAGGATGATCGCTTTTTCTTTCTACCTCCTCAATGCTTCGGGCACCTAAAGGGGATGATGATACAATGCTCAGATATCTGGAATCAGAAAAGTCTATAGGTCTCTGGCTATTGTTATCGTCCGAGGGACTCGAATCTGATCCAGAATCCGTAGTCCAGTAGTCCCGTTTCTTTTTCTTCCGCTTCCTACCGTGTCTTCCTTTTGGCATTCTCCTTGGTCTAGATTTTTGTCTTGATTGCCACGTAAACACACGATCCAAATCAAAGTCTATTTTATCTCTAATAAATTTGTCCCTTTTCCGTTCCTTAATCTCATTTTGAATCGGGACCAATTTTTTCTCAACCTGTTTTAGAAATGTCTGAAATTGTGCAGTAGTTAAACGCGTCTGTAATTCGCACCATGCTTTATCCAGTTCTGTGCGTATTAGTTCATATTCTTGCATAGATCTCTCCAGGACAATCCGTAACAGATTCTGAGAGTGTTCCAAATGAGCCATCTTCCACTTATGAACAAACTCCTTATCATCTTGATACTGGGAGAGATCTTTGTACACTCTTAATCCCCGTGGTACACGATTACATTCATTATATGACTGCAACGCTTTATTAGTCCAGAATATCTCAACTTCTTTATGTGACAAGGACATTATAAGGTATTCCAATGCTCGAGCGCTCATCACTTTCACATCATCATTTGTATCGCATAGTGAAAAGAAGTTAGCGATATCTTCCCGTCAGGCATCCACAGCACTTGTTGAGGCTCCTACCACCAACTTTTCAGGATCATCCATACTCAAATTCTCCATTATTCACAAATGTTCCCACGAACGTGCTCAGACTTAAAAGCAAAGAAACAGAATTCAACCCCAAGTAGAAGAAAAAATACATGTCGGCACCATCCAAAACGAGACAAAATCCAATATGCACACTTTTTTATGATAGACTCAAGACCTTATTAAGGTGTGAATTGAATTGGTCCGTAACCTCTGGGTCTAAATAATCGTAATGTTATGTCTCCATTTTTATAATCTACATTAGTATATAGATTCTTTTTTTTAGAATTGTTCTTATGTCTTTTCTACTTAATGGTGAAATCATACGTGTATGGTAGGTGATCTAAGGCACCATGCACTAGCTCCCATGAAGTCTTGAGAAAGCGTCAAAAGAATGCGAAACGGCAGTAGGAAGAGTATGCTTTATGGTGAAAGACAATCCCTCTACATCAAGGAAACAGACAAGAATGCCACCTATCAATGTGTCTGGAACCATTCGTCCACTTTTTTTTTTTTTTTTTTTTTTTTATTTGCTCCCCTTTATTCCTGGAGAAATCCTAATTCACCTGTTGCTCAACTGCTCCCCACCGACTTCATAGCTCTCTTCATCATCTTTCAATGTCCACAAGGATGAGATCATGTGTGCTGCCGCAGCCAATGACTGTCCTTATTGGTATCTCCAATCAGCACATGTCCCACCAGCTGGGAACTGGAAGCCCAGTGATAAAAGGCTGGGAGCAAGTGAATTTAGTTTTCTCTACAGGTACTGGCTAGGGGAAAAACAAAAAATCCAATCCCTTTAAAGGGGGTTTACCACTAACAATACTTATCCCCTATCCATAGCAACCATGAAAAGTGAGGTCCCAGAGTGCCCCATGAGAATGCAGCAGTTGTGCACATGTTTGACCTCGGCTCCACTCATCTCAATGATAGCAGATAGGGCCCATGGTTGAACTTCGCAGCCCCATTGAAGTGAATTGAGAAGTGGTCACATACGCACATCTCTACTCCATTCTCATGAAGCTCTCTAGAAGCTCTGTTCTCATGATCACTAGCGGTTCCAGCATATATCATTACAAGCAGACAATTACCTATTACAAATTACACTTTTTGCCCAGCTTTGAACATTAGTGCTCTTTTCTGGTGTAAAAATGTCTACCAATGATTCAAATGGGAGATTCGTAGGTTAAAGAAGGTGTGCAGTCCAAAGACAATGATGACCTATCCTCAGGATAGGTCATCAGTATCAGATTGGTGAAGGTCCAACCCCCGGCACCCAGGCTCATCTGCTATTTGAAGAGGTAGTGGCTCTTGTGCCAGGGGTGTTTCTTCATTAAGATTACCTGCACATCATCTCCTCTGTAGAGGCAGAACAGTACATTTACAACTGCTTGTGCAATTTAAGCGCCAATACCGCTTCAAAACAGAAGACCCCCGCTGTTCTGATGACCTATCTCAAATCTCTTTGCACTGCACAATCCCTTCAAGTATTAACCCAAGGAGGGACTAATAATGGTGTTTTCCAAGCAGATAAAAAAATGGAGAAAAAAAAAAAAGAATAGGTTAATGTTTTTTTTTTTTAAAAAAAGAAGCATTATTTAACATCCCTGATCCCACACTGGTCCTTGCTGCTCTCCACTTCCTGCCCTGGCTTAGCACACCAGAAATGCCAGGAAGTCCTGCTCAGGCCTTAAGATTGATCTGTCAAGTTATTGGCTAAAAGGACCTTTCCTAGCATTTCCAGGTGTTACCCCAGGACAGAAGTGTGGAGCAGAGGTGCTGATTAAACAAGTTTAAATCTATAAGATCTAATTTTAAAAATGGAAAATGAAAGTTCTAATCAAAGTATGGTTAAGAAGGAGCTAGAATATGGCAGATAACAATGGTACCGGGGTGTAACTACCATAGCGGCAGACCATGCGACTGCTATGGGGCCCAGGGCAAGAGGGGGCCCAGTCTTAGCTGTGATTATCTCCTCTTCTACTGGAGGTAAAAACTCGGTCAGGACTCTAAAGCAATGTTTCTCAACTCCAGTCCTCAGGACCCACCTACCAGTCATGTTTTCAGGATTTCCTTAGTATTGAGCAGGTAATACAATTAGTGTCCATGCATCAGGACTTACCACAGCGGTGCCCGAGATGGCGACCAAAATGGTCGCCAATGCGACTTAGAATTTACAAATATCGACAAGACTTTTTAGTCTTGTCGCCATTTGCGCCTAGACCGCCAAGGGTTGCACGGCTACTGCACAGCCTAATATCAGAGAACATGGTGCGCACTGTACAGTTGCACCGATACTAAGCTGCGCTGCTGCGCAGCCTAGTATCAGTTAGAGAACATGGCAAGAGCCGCTCTCAGCACTGCCATGTTCTTTTCACCAGCACAGTGGAGGAGGAGTCCCTCCCTCCCTCTCTCTCCACTGTGCTTCTGCCACCAATGAGGAGTTAGCAGGGAGGAGGAGGGGAGGGGCTGTGGCCACTGCGCCACCAATGAATATAAAGCACATTAGTTCAAGTATAGGAGGCAGAGTTATGACATACCCGGTCTCAATAACAGGCCAACGAGGCAATTAACAGATTGTGTTAATTAGCGGATCACACGCCCTGCTGTTGAGGCCGGGTATGTTATACTGCTGCTGGCAACCGCTGCCTCCTATACTTGATTTAATGTGCTTTATATTAATTGGTGGCACAATGCGCCCTTTCCCCAGCCCCCCCCCCCCAGTCATTAGTCTCATTGGTGACGCAGTGTGCCCTTTCCCTCAGCTATTAGTCTCATTGGTGGTGCAGTGGCCACAGGCGACCCTCCCCTCTTCATTGGTGGCAGTGGTAGATTCCGATCGGAGCCCAAGCAGTGTAATCGCGGGGCTCCGATCGGTTACCATGGCAGCCAGGACACTACTGCACAGGGCAGCAGGGAGAGTGTGAAGCCCTATTCACCCTAATAGATCTCTATTAGGATGAATAGGACAAGGGATTAAAAGATCCCAGGTTATAGCCGCTAGGGGGCTAATAGTTATTAAATAAAAAGTAAAAAAAAAAAAAAGTTTTAAAAAAAAACAAAACACCAAAATATTAGGTCTAAATCCCCCTTTCCCAATTTTACATATAAAATTTACAAACAATAAAAAATAAACATATTACATATCTCCACACCCAAAAAAGTGCAAACTTTTAAAAAATATCATCTATGTGGTAAACGCTGTAACAGAAAAGAAAAAAAACAACAAATGCGCGGTTCAACATTTTTTAGTCACCTTGTGCCCCCCCCAAAAAATAGAATAGGATTGTTCTATTATGGGCCAGACTTTCCATCTTCTCCTCCAAGTCTTTCTTTAATTATAATTATATGTATTTAAATTTGGCGACTAAAAATTTAATTTGGCTCCTAAATTTTTCAGTTCAGGAGCCAAAAGGTATTTTTTTTAGTCTGGAGCACTGCACTTCATGCTATGGGATACTCTCAAATCATGACTGGTAGGTGGGTCCTGAGGACTGGAGATGAGAAACATTGTGCTAAAGGAACAACGTTTAGCAAACGAGGCAGTGGAAAAATGGCCCAAGGGTCAATGAAAAGAGTTTAGGCAGAAACCCTTCTGTCCTGTGTGGGAGGCCTGGTTTATTCTTGATATAGGGCCCTTAATTCTCTATGTATGCCACTGAATGGTACACTCTGCGAACTTTTGTATGTGCTCAAGATTCTCAGACATGTATAAAATGTTGAACAGATCTCATGGGTCATTGATAATTTCAATTATTCAAACCAGCATATGGATCTGACTTTTCTAATTTCATGTAATTAAAAATGTATTATAGCTACGGAGTTATACAATGAAGTCTATCTGTATAGCACCACCTGTTCTTTGTTCTTTTTCTAATTGCTCTGTCCTGCTCAGTAAGGCATAGCTTGCTGGAGATTTTGCTTAAAGTGACATTGGGTGGATTTCTTGGGCTTGGAGACAAGTTGGTAGTGGGAGTCTTCCAGTCCACACCCTTCCACTACAGGTATTGCGGTTAGCTGAGGAGATTGCAGGTGAGGCCTGCTAGTGTAATCACATAGGAATAAAACAACCCTCTGTGTATGAGAGTGGGAGAGAGAGGGCCCCAGGGAACAGATCTGGAGAGGGCCCGTATGGTCCCAGCCAGTGAGGGATAAAGGGCCACAGCTGAGGAAGCCTGTGAGAGGTTGGAGCCTGCAGAGGCTCTGTGTGGTCTCAGCTTTGTAAAGCCTGAAGTTTGGGGGGCCCAGCGACGCCTATGGATTGAGGGTCGCACGGTCAGTCAGGAGGACTACTGGACCATCTTCCCCCAAAAGTACTGGTGAGGTCACAGTCTGGAGGCTGCTGGACCGTACGGCTGAGAAAGACGGATCTAATACCGTGTGTGAACGGCACTCTATAGGTGAGATAGGGACTACACATGTATTGGGTAGAGCCCAGACGGGCAGGTGTTTATTTGCATGTTTTTTCATGTGTATTGGTGCTAAAGAGTGAAAATAAAGCACCATTTGGACATTAAAACCCCCTGTGTGTCTGAAGATTTGTGATTGCGTCCCCCTGAGAGAGAGCGATCCCTTACACATGTGATGTCTAATTTTTTTTTTTTTTTATGTCAGTCATGGAATAATCTATTTAAAATCTTTTAAATGATCAAAATGATCACTATTGTTTCTGGTATGCTTTCTATGCAACTATCTACACAGAAATTAAACAAATCTTGACATATTCTAGGTACCACTGCCCACTACAGCAGGCACAGTAGGCTGACATTTCCAGTTTTCTGAAGCTCACATACACTTTGCTGTATAGATGATGACAGAATGAGCAGTCATCTTGTGATCAATAGAGGGCAGATGAGTAAAAGGATGTGCAAGATTAGAATAAAATGGTTGTTTTCTTCAAAACACAGAATTACACTCTTCTATGGGCTGTGTCCGGCATTGTAGCCTAGCCCCACTGACGTGAACAACAAACAACCCATGGGCAGATGTGTAACTGTTTTTGGAAGATAGTCATGTTTTTCTAATCTTAGCTAACCCCTTTAATGGCAACTCTATTGCGCTGCAGGAGGCTTAAAGGGGTTGTCTCATCTTGCCTAATGGGGGCATATCGCTAGGATATGCCCCCATTGTCTTATAGGTGCGGGTCCCACCGCTGGGACCCGCACCTATATCGAGAACGGGGCCCCGAAAGCGAACGGGGGCGCACTGCGCATGCGCAGCCGCCTCCATTCATTTTCAATGTGGCCGGCGAAGATAGCCGAGCGCTGGCTCGGCTATTTCCGTCGGCTCCATAGAAATGAATAGGAGCGGTGGCCGCGCAAGCGCGGTGCGCTCCCATTCATTTCTATGGGGAGCCGGCTTGGTGGTGGCCGGACCGGAGTCCTCCAGCCACCACCTTGCGGGGCCCCGTTCTCGATATAGGTGCGGGTCCCAATGGTGGGACCCGCACCTATAAGACAATGGGGGCATATCCTAGCGATATGCCCCCATTAGGCAAGATGAGACAACCCCTTTAAGATAAACCAATTTAGTAACCCTACTATACATACAAATAAAGCTTAGTATGCATCTTTGTGGTCATTCCTGGGGGAATGGCTGTACATCAACCAAGTGCTTAAACTAATGTGGTCGGTTCAACAACGATATCAAGAGCCACATAGATAAATAAAAAAGTCAAATATTATATCGCATATTTAAAGAGTAACTAAACTTTTATAATAATTTTTAATATGTTGCCCCTAATAAAAATTCTAATATACTTTACTTATTAATTTTCTATTTTTACTATACTTTTACATCCCTAAAGCTCACCATTAAGTCTGTGCCTTAAACTCAGATCTCCGTACACCGCTGACGGCTGTACGGAGTACTCATTTTTTGAATGGGCAGCAGCAGCGCAGGGAGTACGGGCAGGAGCACACATTGCTGCTCTTGCCCATGTTCTCTGGAGTGTTAATAACTCCTGGCATAGCACATGGGTACTCTGTGCTATGCCACTGCTGAGCTGTCAGCGGTTTATGGAGATCTGAGTTTTAAGTGCACAGTGAATGGTGCGCTTTAGGGATGTAAAAGTATATTAGACAATTTTTTTAGGGGATTAGAGACAACATATTAAAAATTATTATAAAAAAAGTTTACTTACTCTTTAAGATCTGCTTTTGATTGACTAAAGGACTGCTCAGGACCTGGAATTTCATATAAATTTCATATAACTGTCGCCAGTTTTATGGTATCCTAAGGACAGCATAAGGACCCGATATTGGGGGCTCCGAACGGGGGAACCAATATTGGAGGGTCCGATCGGGGGACCCAATATTGGAGGGTCCAATCGGGGGACCCAATATTGGAGGGTCCAATCGGGGGACCCAATATTGGAGGGTCCAATCGGGGGACCCAATATTGGAGGGTCTGGTCAGAAGAACAGATATGGGGAAGGGGTCTGATGAAAAATAATTTTTTCTCATTTTCTTCATCTAAACCGTCTTCTCATCAAGTGCCTCTCATAAGCTGAAAAATATGGTATTTTTTTCCCATTGTCCAGTACAAACTGTTATTAATTAAATTGCGCCATAAAATAATACAACTTTCTCAGCAAAAAATAAACCCTCATATAACTGTCTGAATGGAAAATTAAAAAAAAAAAGTTATGGTTCTTGGAAGGTGGGGAGAAAAAAGCAAACGCAAAAACAAAAATTGCCTACTTGCCCCAGCTGTTTTACTAAAAATGTGTGTTTAACAGCTCCAGTGACTGCTGATGAGTCCTCATATTCATTAACTCGTGCCTTTCCCCACCCACCGGCCACTGACTACAGTAGGAAAAAAAAACTGTTAATCACAGTGGAAGGGGGGAGCTCATGAATAGTAGGACTTAGGAGCATGAGCGGTTAGAACTAAAGAACCCCATACACATTAGTGTATTTTTGGGTGAACCTGTTGAGAACACCAGGTTTGGCGGAATGTCTAATGTGTATGGGAAGCTCCGGACTCTTGTGATGTTGGAGGGGAGAAGTTGGTAAGCTGCCACTTGAGGTGTCTTTTTCCTTCCTCCCCACTGAATACACAGACATGTTTTGCCAAAATGAACATCTATGTGTATGGAAGAGTTAGGAGGGAGAGATAGTAGTCGGCAGAACTATTGTTCGACTATTATTGAAGGTAGGGCTACCATGTGGAATTAGGGCAGCATAAAACTAGTAAATTCTATTTAAAAAATAATCTGTATTTCTATGGCTACTGAAAACAGTCATGGCCGAGATGACAGTAACACGCTGCAAAGCTTTAATAACGCATTTCTAAAAATAAATGTTTCACTGGCGAATGCATTAGAGATCTATTAGCATACACTAAACACCTTAATGTGAGCTTTGTTGTGGATAAGCAAATACGTCCTTCAATAAAAGATAAAAACAGTGTCCCGATTTAGTAGTTAGAAAATATGCTTGAAATGGCCGAGGGCATCTAAGTGCCCCCTCAATAGTCTGTAGTGGAAATAGAAGACGGGCGCTGGTATTTTTAGTAGCTCTATTCATAGTTCAATGAGAACCTTCACGCTCTTTGCAGTCTCCAGCTTTTAGATGAAAACTGTGTGGGTGTATGGTCTGAAAATACTGAATTGGTGACTATTTTATATCCAGCAAACATTTAGCTGGACAGCGGGGGTTATGACTTTCTTTATAAAGGGAAGAGAAAATACAAATATGAAAGCAGCACTAATGTCCCTTTCAGACCTTCATTAGGAAAGCCTCAGCCTGTCAGCATCCATAGTGATCACTCCATTTAAAAAGCCCCAATGAAGTAGACGGCAGCAAGTCCTCCAAGCTCTCCATCATGGGTCCATTAAAATGTACAAAGCGCAGAAAACGTGCCAAAATAGTGCAAAGTTTTAAACTACAACATAGTCTTTTTCTTAAAGAGTTGACAAAACATGCCCTGCCACCTCCATAAGGCTACTTTCACACTCTCATTAAGCTGTTCTGGCAGGGGGAACAGCCTGCCGGATCTGTACTACCATTTGCACACGTGTGCTGCGGGAAGTCCGCCTGGACCTATTCACTATAATGGGGATTGGCCGGAGATCCGGCCTCATCACGGTAAACATGCCGAGAGGTGGCCAGACAAAAACCGCAGCGTGCACACATGTGCAAACGGTAGTACGGATCCAGATTTAAAGGGGTTATCCCATCTTGTACCACCTCCAGGCGCAGCCCCCCCCCCACTGCGCTCACAGAAACGAATGGGAGCGCACCCAGCTCCTATTCATTTATATCCTGCCGCCGAAAATAGCCGAGCGCTGGCTTGGCTATTTCCGTCGGCTCAATAGAAATGAATGGGAGCCGGGCTGCGCATGTGCGGTGTGCTCCCATTCGTTTCTATTAGCACAGCGGGGAAGCCGGGGGGGGCTGCGCCTGGCAGTGGTCGAACCCCGGGAAACCCGGGGTCCTCCAGGCTCAGAGCTCCCCCGCTTCGTTCTCAATATATCCCTCATTGTCAAAGATGGGATAACCCCTTTAAAACTAAGGCAATTTTGTTTCTTTTCTGGTAACCTGCCATTTGTGAATAAACACTGAACTCTGGTTAAGAACGGTTTTTGTGCCTCTGTACTGTATCCGCTCACCCTGCCTACCAGAGCAAATCCCCACATTACTTAAAGGGGTTTTGATGGCAAAAAGCAAAAAGCAACACTAACCTCACAGATCCCCTGCTGCTTCCATACAGCCGATGACGTCCTGATACAAGTCACATCCCAGTGCAGGGGCATATCATTGCTGGACCCAGAAGCAGAGAATGGCAGGAGACGCAGCATCATTATGAAAGCAGCAGGGGATCCATGAGGGTAGTAATGTTTTGTTTTTGTTTTTTTAACAGCATTATTTGCAGTTTTACACAACTAAGTAGATAAATAAAAGAGGTTTTAAAATGCACATAAAAATCTGATTTAATAAATAAGTCATTTTCTGAGCATACATTCCCTTTAAGATTCTCCTGCCTTCTGTGTCCACCCTCACTGTTCAGTGATTTATCTGAAGTAACTGTGCAATCTCCTGAATGTCAGGTCCTCAGGATATCCCCACAGCTTTGTCGGTCTGACATATATATTATATTTACATCTAGGAGGAGGAGAAACTATAATTCATAAGGAAGTAATGAAAAAGGAACTAAAACTTACATTGACCAATCCAAAATAATGTTCATTTACAGGAAATTGCTCTGGGCCGATTTCTTTTTCCAATGTTGAGGCATTGGTGCCCTACAGGAACAAAAATGCAATTATTAATCAAAAATCATTATTATACATTTTACACTATACAACACAAAGGAAACACATTTGAATATTAGCAGCAAACTGGGAAGAAGAGGCATGGTGGCAAAGGCTTATCATTATCCAATAGAACCTGACACACTAAAGAGGTTTTGTCACTTCAGAAAATGGCATTTATCATGTAGAGAAAATGAATACAAGGCAATTATTAATGTATTGTCATTCTCCATATTGCTTCCTTTGCTGGCTGGATTCATTTTTAAAGGGTTTCTGTCACCAGTTTTTTCGGTATGAATCAGGCTGACATTAGAGATGTGCTAATGTCACCTGATTCCAAATATATATCTGTTTTATTTACTGGTGCCCCCATTTTTATATAAAATGAACTTTTATTTTATGCAAATAAGGCTCCTAGGTGCAAGGGGCGTTACCTCTGCTCCTAGAGGCTCTGTTGATTGACAGGACCAGGCAGAGAAGAAACACTCCATTCACCATACCTTTTAAGGACCTTCAATGATGTCATGACCATGTGATCAGTCACATGGTTAGGATCACACAAACAGCCTGTCTCCTCCTAAACCATGTGACTGATCACATGGTCATGACATCATTGAAGGTCCTTAAAAGGTATGGTGAATTGAGTGTTTCTTCTCTGCCTGGTCCTGTCAATCAACAGAGCCTCTAGGAGCAGAGGTAACGCCCCTTGCACCTAGGAGCCTTATTTGCATAAAATAAAAGTTCATTTTATATAAAAATGGGGGCACCAGTAAATAAAACAGATATATATTTGGAATCAGGTGACATTAGCACATCTCTAATGTCAGCCTGATTCATACCGAAAAAACTGGTGACAGAAACCCTTTAAATCACATTATACACTATCCAGGAGTTATGACCACCCTGCAATCCAGCAGCAGTACACAACCTTTTCTGGTTGGGGGCCACATACTGAACCAATCCCAAGGGCAGAGAATAAAACTTAAAGGGGTATTACCAACTGAAATGCTGTATTTATGGCATATCGTACATACTGTATATATCTTAAATGTCTAGTTATACATCCAGGACCCTCATCTAATGGGAGAATACATGAAAGATACATGAGAGCAGCCATAATACATAGACATACATGTCTTCTACCAGATGGTTGGGGGCCGCAGAGAATGGTATAGAGGGCCGTATGTGGCCCCTAGGCTGTTAACCCCTGCTGTAGATCAAAATGACTGAACCAACATTATTTCCTCCACATCTGCTTTACCAATATGTAGTCGATTTCAAGTATATAAAAGATGATAGTAGCTCACCAGTTAGTAAGATGTAAAATGAGGTGCACTACTTGACAGCACACCCATATGCTGTATGTTAATCAAATATAAATGGTATATAGGGTAAGTAGGCACACTCCAAATGGGGTTAAACAGAAATGGTTCTTTAATATATATATAAGGCAATGAATATGCAGGTAACAATTAATCCAGCGCTGGTTGTAATAAAACCAATGATCAAAAAAATAATGAAGATAAAAATAAAAATAAATATAAAAATAAAAAGGCAAAGATACAAAAATGTGTATATGAAAAATATATATAAAAGTCATATAAATGAAGAATAAAAAAGGGAACTGAGTAGTTCGCTTCCGATAATATACAGGTGGTCACTAGGAGTGACAGTTATTATCCTGGATATACTGGTCCACCTATAATGTATAGTTCTGGATCAAGGCATCCAAAGAATTAAAAGTCTCCACTGCACTAAGTATTTGTATTCCTTGTTGTTGAATAAACCTATTATTCTCCAATATGACTATATCAATACACACATTGGTTATATACCTATATACCATGTAGTCGATTTCAAATAGTGGATGTAAATTTTCCCAGATATGACAAATTTTAGAAAGTGACAACATAAAACTATAATGCAACATTTCAGCCATTATTATTTATATCAATATGCATTTATATTTTTTTCGCTTTTTAACCCTTGTTTAATATTTAGCACCAACCTACGTAACCACTCACAAGGTGCTCTCCACTCCATTACAGATGATGGCCTATCCTCAGGATAGCCCACCACGATCTGATCGACAGGAATCCAAAAACCCGCACCCTGACGATCAGTTGTTCTGCAGTAGCTTCGGCACCAGAAATACATGACCACATCCGTTGTGCAGTGGATGGAGCTTGTTATTGCACTGGTGTTCCCACTAAAGTAAATGGGATTAGCACTGTAGTAACCAATGGACGGAGCTGAGTAGTTGTGTCATCCACTTCCATTGTCAGGACTACTGAAGAACAGGTAAAAGGTAGGGGTGCAGGGTGCCAGAATCCCACCGATTATGCAAACTGTCACATGACACCCCTTGGTGCAGAATGTAAAGCTCAGTTTTGGCAACTCTCCTTTTACTGAAAAACCCTATAGGAGGACATTTACTAACCACAGAGAACCAAAGATCCACAACATACAGATACCGGTCATGTGCATCCTGCAATTTTTTTGGCCCCATAGTAGAAATGTCTATTCTTGTTCTATAATATGCAGCATGGCCACATGGATGCAGACAGCACACAGATGATACGTGTGTGTCGTCTGCCTTTTTACGGATTTGGACCTGGATCTGAATACTTTTGTAATTGCATGTAATTAAAAATTCTGTATAGCCAGTGAGCTATTCAATAAGATGTATCTGTATGGCGCCATCTGCTCTTTGTTTTTCTTACTTCTCTGTCCTGCTTACTGAGATGGCCACACATGCTCAGTTTCATCCTTCAACTGCTTCCTGAACTGTGATAGGAGGAGCTGAGACACGCCCCCTGAGCTGCAGAAGAAAAGACACTCCCCTTGAGCTGTCAGCTTGATATAAATCTAGGAGAGCAATGAATGGAGAGAACTCTGGATTCATGTGAAGTACAGGGCTGGTTCTAGCTTTGTTAGAAAGGTATAGTCATGGACTATATGAGGTCATATATATTATATATATTACATAAGTCAAGCTTTTTTTTCACTAATGTATACTACTTCTATACACTTCTCTCATCACCCTGTCCCCCCATTACTAGGGTTTATGTGTAGCAGTCTGCAGATAATCTTCATTTACTCACTGGTGATTTTGTTGCTCATGATTTATAAGAATACAATTTTTTTGTTTGCTTTTAATGTAAACCAGCTCTCCACATGCCAACCCCCTGCAACTCTGCAGAAGAAAGAGCTGAGCCCGTGCAGCACCCTGTGATTCAGAGATCAGGGTCACTGGGCCGGTCACAATTCCAGAGACGAGTGCAGCTCTTATAAGCTATGTATAGTGTATCATGTGGACACAACATAATCGCCTAAGATGGGAATATAAAAGGCATAACGCTTAGAGATCATTATTTCCCCATTCTGTGCCCTGAGAGAGGAGTAAAGGAAACATCCATAAGGATAATAAATCTGGATCTGCTATTTGCCATTCTGCAATTACATTTTACATCTACAAGGATATAAACACAGACATATCTAGCAGTGTTCATATCAACACATACAAGATTTGTGCTCATTACGTTAAAGGGTATCTGTCAGCAGATCTGTAACTGAAACTGGCTGATCTGTTACATGTGCGGAAGTTGTCAGCTAGTTTTAATATATGCAAATGAGCCTCTAGGCTGCGCCCTCTGTACTTTGATTGACAGGGACAGTGCACAGGTGCGGAAGTTGTACTTTGCAGCCGAGCCACTCGGAGGAACAGCAACGCCCCCGTTGTTCCTAGAGGCTCATTTGCATATATTAAAACATAATGTTTCTCAGTAATGCGGGCACATATGAACATGGGACCAACACAGATGCCTTCAGCTGCCAAGTGCACATGTAACAGGTCAGTCAGTTTTAGAAGTACAAATCTGCTGACAGATGTCCTTTAAAAAATTTTTTTTATCTAATGCTCATTTTTACGGGGCCGCAAAAGATGCAGACAGCATACCGTGTGCTGTCTGCATCCATGGTTCCATTCCACCGCTGCGTAGAAAAGATAGAGCATGTCCTTTTCTTGTCCGCAATTTGCATAGGCATATTATATTATGGTTGCGGCTATGTGCGTTCCACAAATTGCGAAACGCACACAGCCGGATCCGCAAACCACTACGGTTGTTTGAATGCGTCCTAAGTGTGGGGCAGGCTAGCTGTACAGTATTGTTTTTCTGTTGCTATAGGGAAAAAGCTCTCCGTTTGAAACAAGGAGCAGCAGGAGGACCAGACCAGTGCCACGGAGGACGGTACTGGAGAAAGGGCGACTATAACATTACTTACTGAGGGCTTGTCAGGGATTTTTAAATTTTATTTATTTTTTTAAACCATTCAAATGAAATGAACCATTATGGAAAGTGCATTCAAATGGTGGAAAAATATACTATTTTCTGATGACTGCATACGTATGTACTTACCTCAAATAATCATAATGTTTACCACTAAAAATTAAGAAAAATTTTCATTTCCATGATGACAGGATCTGTCAAGGGAAAGTTGTTGTTTTTCCAGAGCTGCTAAGAATAACTTAAAGGGGTTCTTCAGGAATTAAGAAAGAGAAAATACTGAAATATTACTTTATTATAAATATATTCCCAATCCCATATACTGTATTCCCTTTCAATAGTTAAAATTATGTTTTGTCTTGTGAGCAATCATTAGGAGAAATAAAATGGCCACCGTCCTATTAGTGCACAGAACCTGCCCTAATCACACAGAAGGACAAGTTACTTCATAACACTGAGGTAAAGAGCTGCCTCATCCTCCTCTCTGCTCCGCTTGTCAGGGAATATTATCCTGAATATAGCTGATCTTTAGCTGAATCTCTTGAAATGGAGTTCATTAGGAGACATGAAGTACAGAGAGGACGGACAGGACAGACTGTGGTAATGGAGACTACATAAAAGTGCTGCTGCTCATCAGCCACATCCCTACCTCTTTTCTGTACTTCATATCTCCTCATGATCTCCATTCCTACAGAGATACATCTGAATATCTTATAAACTGTATCCAGGATCATAATCCCTGACAAGCAGAGCAGAGAGGAGGATGAGGCCGCTCTTTAGCTCAGTGCTGTGAAGTAACTTGTCCTGCTGTGTGATTAGGACAGGTTCTATATGTACTAATAGGACGGTGACATTTTATTTCTCCTAATGATTGCTTCCCAGACAAAACAAGCCATTATAACTAATGAATGTTATTTAGGAATATATTTATAATAAAGTAATATTTAAGTATTGGCAGTAATTTTGTTTTCTTAAAGGGGTTCTCCGAGATATATATATTGATGATCTATCCTCAGGATAGGTCATCAATATCAGATCGGAGGGGGTCTGACACCCGGCACCCCCGCCGATCAGCTGTTTGAAGAGGAGGCGTGCCGTATCAGCGCTGCCTCCTCTTCAGTGTTTACATGCTGGCCGATTCGGGGGTAGTGGTGAGTAGGTGTAATTACACCTCACTGCCCCATTCATTTCTATGGGAAGAATCGCTCCCATACAAGTCTATGGAAGCGATTCTATTCATAGAAATGAATAGGGCGGTGACCCCCTCCGATCTGATATTGATGACCTATCCTGAGGATAGGTCATCAATATTTATAACTCGGAGAACCCCTTTAATTCCCAGAGAACCCCTTTAAATAACCTTCTCTTGGTCTACTTTCTGAGCCACTACTACTTTTTGATACAATGTCAATTTACAGTATATTCATCAACGACATCCTATCTAAAATAGGATCTCAGCGGTAGTCATTGTGATGGATCTTAATGTGCTTCCAACTGAAATATGGGTGGCAAATAACAGCCTTTTTTTTTTTTTTACATGGGTGATTTAGACCATTTTCCGGTGAAGACCAATGCCAGATACCTGTCAAAAAGCTGAGTTGCCGCGGTTGGACTTATCAATCATTGTTGGGTCCTGTCGTTAAAAAGTCTATCATGACCAAATCTGCATCCCATCAATGGAAACCCAGACTGGCTCCAAGACCATTGTTGGTCGGTTGTTTTGTATCCGAATTGCTGTCCAAGATGACAATCTTCACGGACCAACCATGAACAACAAGCCGTTCAGAAAGTGGCAACCCGAAATCCCTAATGTATGGCCACCTTACTACTATGCTGATGCCTACAAAAATCTAAAGCCCTAATTTATCAATACTGGCGTGTGCTATGTCGGGATTGATGGAACTTGCGTTGCCAGAGGAGACATGTAATTTATGACGAATCACAGGGCTCATCATAATTCAAATGCCTCTTCCGGCAGACCATATACCAGACTGAAATCTACAAGCTGGTGTAAATAACGATAAATGTGGTGGGGCCGATGGCCCTACCCTTACTCCACCCTTGCCATGCCCCATTTTAGGACAATGGCAAGGGGTGGCATAAAATGAAAGCTGTGACTTAAAAAGTCACATAAAAAACTGGCGTAGGAGACATGATAAATGGAAAAGCAGCAGGCCGGAAGAGGAGCTGTGGGGTAATGAGGGCTAAGTATTTTATCATTTTTTTAAAGCCCACCAACACATAATTGATCCTATGGGGAGGAACTTCTATCTATAGGCTGAAGCATACATTTACAGAGTTCTCATGCAATGACATTTTATTTATTCCATGAAAGTACCTGGCAGCAATCTAAGGTAATATAATGCTCAGAATACACATACCATTTCTCTCTCACACAAGATGTGACACTAAGTAGATAGAGAGCAGACAGCTCTGCCGCTTCCCCGCTCTCTTCTATGGAAGCGTTTTTCCACATTAACATTCTGATCTTAACCAGCTTCTCCAGTCAATGGAAAGGATGCTCAATCAAACCTTATTAGCCAAAGCTAAACCAATAGAGATCTCACGTTGTGAAACGGCTTTAGAGAAAGATGGTGGAATCTAAATTACGTACATATGATAAACAGACGCCTGGATGTTAGGACAAGTAGTAGTTATGCTTACTGTAGTAGCAATTATAAAAGACATCACTATTTCATTGAAATGGAGACATAAAGACATCACAACCACTGCCACAAGATTCATTCGTTTGTACCCAGAGAAGTTACATGTGGTAGCCTCAACTGTGAAGAACATCTTGTCCATCAAAGGAAATTCCACCCAAAACAAATATGCAGAGTGGCTCACTCTCAAAATAAAGAAAGCTGTCTCTTGCCACCTACTGGGGTAGCTAACCTGTAGTCCATGTCTGACCTTTTCACAGACTTTGAAACAAAACTAAGAATATGGGCTATACCAGAAGCCTTCTCCAAATGAAAAAGGAGACCCACGTACAGACTGCTGTTTCAGGGTTTTTGCCCCTTTTGCACAGAGAGCATCATGAAGACCAAGGAACACACCAGGCAGGTCCGTGATACTGTTGTGGAGAAGTTTAAAGCTGGATTTTGATACCAAAAGATTTCCCAAGCTTTAAACATCCCAAGGAGCACTGTGCAAGCGATCATATTGAAATGGAAGGAGTATCAGACCACTGCAAATCTACCAAGTCCCGGCCGTCCCTCTAAACTTTCATCTCAAACAAGGAGAAGACTGATCAGAGATGCAGCCAAGAGGCCCATGATCACTCTGGATGAACTGCAGAGATCTACAGCTGAGGTGGGAGAGTCTGTCCATAGGACAACAATCAGTCCAACACTTCACAAATCTGGCCTTTATGGAAGAGTGGCAAGAAGAAAGCCATTTCTCAAAGATATCCATAAAAAGTCTTGTTTACAGTTTGCCACAAGCCACCTGGGAGAGACACCAAACATGTGGAAGAAGGTGCTCTGGTCAGATGAAACCAAAATCCAACTTTTTGGAAACAATGCAAAACGATATGTTTGGCGTAAAAGCAACACGGCTCGTCACCCTGAAAGGCATCCGCATGTCATCCGCATTTGCGGATTCCGTTGCAGGAGGGTAGAAAAAAAAAAGGAAAAAAAGAAAAAAAAAGATTTGATTCCTCCTTCCATTTTTTGCGGATCCGCAAAAAACGGATGACATATGGATACATCCATTCCGTTTTTTATAGAAAAACGGAATGGATGTGCTGAAAAAACTGAGTTTTTTGTGGAAAAATGGATCCGCAAAAAAACTGACCGTTTTCCAGGATGTGCACAAATACGGATGTGTGAATGGGGCCTTAACCAGGGCGTGAGACATGCAGGAAGGAGGGTAAGTTCACTTCTGCAGCAGGTAAATCTGGTAGACTGTTCCAGCAGAGGAGCACACTACTAGTATCCATATCCAGCAGAACCAGACACCACAGATCCTCATTTACTATAATGGGAAACAACAGGGATCTGGGGAGAATTGTGACATGTGCAAATAAAACCTAAATTTAAAAATTAAAAAAAAAAAAAATCATACTTACCTATAAATCTTTTGAAAGTCGACACCTGACACATTGTCAAAACAGCACTTGGCACTCTATACATACAGGCCTTCAAGCAACTTTCCTAAAAATTGCTTAAAAAATAACATTAGTGCGTAAAAGTGTAACCCAGTCAGGAAGTTATATGGACCACACCTCTTAAAAATAAAAAACATTCAAAATGTGCAGAGTTCACACATACCACATAGGCCTAAATTTAATGCACATATGACCAGAACTGGAAAGATAAAAAATCTGGTTTTAGGCTGCAAATTCTTAAAAAGTAACAACCTACAAAATACAGAGGTGACACTCATCAAAAACAAAGTGCATTCCTAAAACCTATACAGTGCTCCAGACTAAAAAAGATACCTAGGAGCCGTTGGCTACTGAACTGAAAAAAAATTTCTTAGGGTAAACAGGACTTCACACTCTCCCTGCTGCCCTGTACTTTGTGCACACGGCAGCAGGGAGCTTACCATGGTAGCCAGGACTTCAGTAGCGTCCTGGTTGCCATGGTAACAGATCGGAGCACCGCGATTATACTGCTGGGGCTCCGATCGGAACTGCCACTGCCACCAATGAAGGGGGGAGGGGACCCTGTGGCCACTGCCACCAATTATTATTATACTGGGGGGGTTGGGGGTGGGGGCGCACTGCCCCTCAGGTGCCGCACCTGAGGGGTTGACTACCGCTGTTCGCAGCTCCCTGTCATAGCGGTCAGAATCACATAGCCGGCACCCGCCTCCTGTACTTGTATTACACATAGTTATGTTCATTGGTGGCGCAGTGCGCCCTCCTCTTTCCAACTAATAAAAACATTGGTGGCGCAGCGCACCCCCCCTCCTCCTCTGTTTTGTCATTGGTGGCGCAGTGGCCACAGCCCCTCCCCTCCCCTCCTCCGCCCTCTCTTCACTCATTGGTGGCAGCAGCAGCACAGGGGCGAGGGACAGACTGCTTCCTTCTCCCCTGTGCTGCTGAGGGAACATGGAGCGTTCTGAGAGCAACGCGCACAATGTTCTCCGATACTAGGCTGCGCAGTAGCGCAGCCTAGTACCAGTGGCAGGCTTAGGCGCAAATGGCGACAAGACTAAAAAATCTTGTCATTTGTAAATTCTAAGTCGCATTGGCGACCATTTTGGTCGCCATCTGGAGCACTGCAATATAGTTCCTAAAAGCAAATGACAAACCTTCACACAACTTTGCAGCAAAGTGATTGACAAAAATTTGACAAAAAATTTGCAACTAAAGTGTATACTCAACTACTTTACACCAGTTTGATAAATCTCCCCCATAGTCTGCAAAAACTGTAAGATGTGAGGAGTTCATACATACCACACAGGTCTACATTCAATGCTGCATGTGTTAACCCTCCTTGGGGAGAGCGCCTTAATCGTTGTGAGGAGGCTTATAGGCCATACATGCTCCTCTGGAATTCTGGGAAGAAAAGGATACAAATAAGCTCCTAACAAGCTCTGCCTCTAATGCCGGCATCTAAGGCAGCTATCCTATAACTCAATGGGGGGAGATTTATCAAACTGGAGTAAAGTAGAACTGGCTTAGGGGGTGGTTCACATATCAGTTATTTGATCAGTTATTTCCATCAGTTATTGCGAGCCAAAACCAGGAGTGGACACTAAAAAGAGATCAGGTATAATGAAAAGATCTGCACCTGTTTAGTGTTTTTGACCCGCACCTGGTTTTGGCTCACAATAACTGATCAAATAACTGATATGTGAACAACCCCTTAGTTAACTACAGCAATCAATCGGATTCCACCTTTCATTCTCCAAAGAAGCAGTGAAAAATTGTGGATGCAATGCGTTATTCACGCAGCCCCATTCACTTCAATGGGGCCAGGGCTGCTTGAAAAACGCAGAATATAGAACATGCTGCGATTTTCACGCAACGGCGAACCGATGCGTGAAAAACATCGCTCATGTGAAAAGCCCCATTGAAATGAATGGGTCAGGATTCAGTGCGGGTGCAATGCGTTCGCATCACGCATTGCACCCGCGCGGAAATCTCGCCCGTGTGAAAGGGGCCTAAGGCAGCTTTTAGACTGGTATAATATGGGTGCTTTCTTACTCCTGTATTATGGGATACAATACCTCCTGTAGTTCATCAGAATACGAGTTACAGCGTGGTTGTGTCTCTTCTCTCTCCCTGCGGCCTGTCAGCACATCCTCCACCAGCCCATCCTCTCCTCCTCCACCCTGGTTGACATCTCAGCTGGCTTAGGTAGAGAAGGGCTGCTTTCTCCCTGTATATCTCTGGTTGAATAAGGCCGGTTTCAGACTGGCGAGCTGTCTGCGGGAAAAACACTCCATGTGGGAGTGTGATTTCCCATCCAGGATTCTGTTTTTGTAACGGGACATCCGTCTATTCCTGAAATAAATCATTATAATGCTGTGTGTCTCTGGCCAACATCAGCTGCAATGTATTGTACTGACAGCATTATTTCAGGATTAGACGAGGTAACGGAAACATCCAATGTAATCCTTTCATAGTTGTCCCAATAACCGCAAGCTGCACAGACAATCATTGCACTTCACTCCCTCTGGGTCTCACTCACACTTCCGATCTGCTCCTAAATCCCTCCAACGATATAAGTAGGAAAGCTGATAATGAAGTACTGGTGGTCAGGGGTACAAAGGCAAAAGTATCTCTTATTCTCACAAACAAAAGTAAAGGTTGTGCGTATCAAGATTAAAAGCCTATTGGTCCAAGCTCACCTGACCCGGGTGTCACATAGGGCAGGGCCAATAACCAAAAAACCCCGAAACCGACGGCACTTGTCGGTTTAATGACATCTATTTAACGTCCATTCAGAGACTACAGCTGCACGCTAATCATACAGCTGCTGAGAGGGGGGTCTGTTGTCAGTGACAGCAGGGCTCCCCTTGGAGAAGGCAGAGACCCTTCCTTTGTGACCCTACATTCAGTATACCCAGCGCTGAATGAATACTGTATATACAGCTGAGGAAGCGCTATGCCACTTCCTGTTCAGGCCTGGCAGTCATATGACCACAGGGGCCAGGAGACTTCCTGAGACATCGGTCAGCCCTGCAGCGAGGCTGTACAGCGCTGTATAATGTTGTACAGCCTCTGGAGGTTGTATTCCCCCTGTAATTGGGGCATACAATTATGCCAAAACAGCTTTTTTGTGACCTCGCTTCCCTAAAAATGAGATAAAAAGCGATCAGAAAGCCAAATGTACCCCATAATGGAGCCAATAAAAACTAGTCCCGCAAAAAATAGGCCCCCCACATAGCTCAGTCAACAAAAAAGCAAAAAAGTTATGGCTCTTAAAAACCATTTCAGTAAATTCCATGTTAGGAAATCCAGATGCAGCTCCTTCCCTTCTCAGCCCTTGCCTATCCACAAACAGCAGTTTACGACCACAAATGGGGTGTTACTGTATTCAGGAGAAAATGGGTAGCAAATTGTTAGGTGAAAATTTTTGAATTGTGATTTCATGCTTAAAGGGGTTGTCTCACCTCTTCTCCTCTGCTCTTCAGTGCAGGACTTTCGGCACTCTAGGGGGTGGTTTCTGTTATTGTGACTGGCAGCGCTGGGACGTAGTAAACCCACCCTTTGTCTGGTTGTGCGCACTCCCGAGGATGATAACCTTCGGTCTGCTGAGGAAAACAGCAACTTCAGCGCAGTACCCTGGTGGCTTCACTTGCTCGCCACCCTGTTTTATTCTCTTGAACTGCTCCCAGGTTCCTGCCATTGCTGGGAGCAGCTCACAGTACATAAGGTGGTCGGAATGGTGAGGAGCTACTGCGTATGAGCGGCTATGTGTGCTCGCTCCCGCGACCCCGGCCACCACAGAAAGTCGGCACTTCACAGCTAACTGAGCAGACGCAGCCACCACTGCTGGATTGCAGCAGTGGCCATAACCCCTGACAACGAGCAGTGTATAAGAGACTACAAAATGACACTTTACCAGAAGAGGAGACAATATTGTATGAAGAAGTATATTAGTAAGTTCTTTATTACAGCGTTCTGTTTAACATATATAGTAATGTTCTAAGTGAGAAAACTCCTTTAAGCATTTGTACAAGTACACAGGAGTATCCCAACAGGAAAGGGGGAATCACAAAAAAAAAAAAAAAAAAAAAGCGCAGAACTTAAAATATGATCAAACCATTGGTGTTGTATAATGTCCCAGGCTAAGCTACATCCCAAATAATCGTTCTATAATCAATATCGAGGTTACATGTTCAATTAATCACAATTTACATTTTTGTCATAATCGACCCAGCCCTAGTCTCACACTGCTCTCTCAAGGGCAAATACTGAAAAATGAAGAAATCTAAACTGTATCTAGGGCTCCAGATATCAACTATTTTTGTAATAGAGTATTCTATCGATTAATCCAACGATTAATCGAGTACTCCAATGACAAACAACTAATTAAAAGAACGTTTTCCTTTATAAAAACTGACCAGCCAACCTGCCCCCCCACTCCGGTGCCATTAGCTTTCCCCCCCAGTGCCATCAGCTCCCCCCCCACCAGTGCCATCAGCTTCCCCCCCCTCAGTGCCACCAGCTGCCCCCAGTACCACCAGCTGCCCCTAGCTTGCCCCCAATGCCACCAGCTGCTCCCCAGCGCCTCCAGCTTGCCCCCCAGCGCCACCAGCTTGCCCCCCAGCGCCACCTACTGCCCCTGGCTTGTCCCCCAGTGCCACCATCTCCCCCTACTAGTCATGTCCCCAGCACCATTGAAATATAGTACTTACCTCTCCTGTAGGGGCGCCGCTCTACAAATCATCATCTCCTTCTCTGCGCACTGCACTGACGTCCTCATGTCACGCAGCATCAGGTCATAGTGCACGCATACGTGTTCTGACGATGTGTCAGAATACAGTACAGTGCAGGCCAGTGGCCGACCACGGAGCAGTGAGTAATAGCAAGCGCTTCAATCCCGCTCCGTAGTCACATGACACAAACGAATCCTCGATGCTAAAAATTAGCATCGAGAATGTTTTGTGTCGAATTACTTGATTCAATCAAGTAATCGTTTCACCCTGTGTCACTACTATACGAAAATTGTGCACCGTTTTTTTAATCAAAATTGTGTCGGGCCCATCTACCAGCGATGAGGTGGATTCTAACAGACAGGACCTGTCATGAGGTAAGAGGGTCCTGTTCTGTCACCCTGATGGACTGTCAAGTCGAACATGCGCCCTGCTGCTGGGACTACCAGAGGTAGCGGAGCTCAGCAACCCCCACAGATCAGTTATCTCCTATGTTGTGGAAAGGGCAAACCAATAAAACGTAGCAGATTTTCTTTAAGATTTTTCGAAAGCCTTGCCAAATAGACAGAAAGATAGGCTGCTGACAAGTCTCTGGCCTGACAAAACCGCACTGGTGGACAAATCCATATCTGCAGGATGATGACTGTGGTTACATCTTCATGGATTGTGACAGGAGGCATCGTATCTAGGCTCAGATGAGGCCTGTCTGCACAGCGAGGCCGTTCATGCAGGTGGAGGATGTGCATGTTACACTGGGACTGAGCGATCAGTATAATGCAGGGAAGCACCTCCTTTTACACCATTTGGGTGCATTCACACAACCGTATTTTTGGTCCGTGTCTGATCCGTATTCTTTTATATGGGGCAGCAAAAGATACTGAAAGCGCAAGGATGTCCACATCCGTGCGGCTGAGCTACAAATTATAGAACATGTCCTATTCTTGTCCATTTTTGCAATCAATAGGCATTTTTCTCAATGGGGCCCACACGGACTACATACGTATTTTACGGACTGCAAAATGGATACGGTTGTGTGAATGCTCCCTTAATGTGTGCCAATATCACAGCGGCTCATTCTTGCCATGTCAGCAAGTTCTACACACCCCATAGGAGAGAACTGCTTCGGGGATTAAGGTTAATGCATATGTGAAGACAGCGATGATGCTTACAGGAGCGCCTCTCTGAAGGAGATAGTTAACTCTTTAATGCTGGCACTGGTAGGTCTCTGGGATTAGCACCCTCAGTATTGATTTGTTTCTTTTTGTGGTTTGTTGGAGCGATAACAATGTATCATCAGCAAAACGAGGTGAGAATGATCCAGATCACAAGAACAACCGCCATAACATGTCACCACTGACTCTGCAATTCTGTTAAAGTGTAACACAAAGAACTATGAACTTCCAGCATTATAGAGATGAGGAAGAAGGGGCCATCAGCTTCCAACACAGGAGACAGTGTAACAGACTCTAATGGCCAGTCCTCAACTCTTCCAAGTGGACCCTGAGGGCTCATGAACATATTTTATTTCCATGTCCATTCAGTTTGTTTTGCAGCCGGTATGTGGAACTATTCACTTCAAACGGGGCCGCAAATAACGGAAATGACTCTGTGTGTATGTCCGCATGGCCTTTCTGCAAAAATACAGAACATGTCCTATTATTGTCCGCAGTACGGACAAGGATAGGAAACTTTTCAGCCATTTCTACTACTACAATGTATCTAAATCAAAAAATTAACTACGTTTCAAAATATTTTTGATTTAAAAAAAAAAAATGACCCTTCCGTTTGCGACTATAGCTCCCCCCATGGTGACACAGATAATCCCTTCTAGCCTATTCGTGCTCTTTTCCATCTTGTAGTGTCTAAAACTTAGCAAGAAAGCTGAATGGTTAATGTCTCTGATAGGACCATTTCTCCCTCCTTTACCTTGAAGTTTTACTGTTCTAACCCATATTCATCCACTCATCTTTCAATTTCTCCCTTATGAGTTCGACCCCTCTTCCATTTCTTCAGTCTCTGGTTTCCTCAAGACTTTGGGTGTAGATGTATTGGCTTGCTAAAAAAATATTAACAGCATAATAATATGAACTGATAAAAAGTAATTAAACGGCTACTACAGTAACTCATGCTAACCAGGTCGACGAAAAGGTTGAGGAGCATTTCCATACACACCTACCTCTAACACCTAAAGTATAGAATTGAATTCTACATGGAGAAGAGGTTCCTAACTGTGTGACCCTTATCTATTAAAACAATTCTGACAACCAAAGTAAACCTTTAAAATGTTAGCAAACCAGTAGAAGGAACACGTTAGACTGTTCTGTATATTGCCATGGCCAAGAATTCAATATTAATGGCCTGCCCTCTTGACTCCCAGGACCCCTGAACTCACCAGAGCTCCGGTGAGCGCTGCAGTCTGTTCACAGCTCACGCATGGTGCGGTACATTGTATAGTGGCTGTGCTTGGTATTGCAGCTCAGCTCCATGCACTGGAAAAAGGACAAAGCTGCGCTAGGACACATGACCAATGTACAGTGAGGTCAATGGCCTAGGAAGAGGCCTAAGCGCTCACAGATCCCAGCAGCCTCTTCCAACAGCTGATCGTCAGGGGTCCCAGGAGTCGGACCCTCACTGATCCGATATTGATGACTTATCCTGAGCACAGGCCATCAATATCAAATTCCTGGGGAACCCCTTTAATTCAAGCCCAGCCTTAATATAAGAAATCTTTTATCAAATGTAAACTAACAAACGGATGGTCATTGCCAGAGGTCGCAATAACGCCTGAATACGCACAATTTCTCTGCCATTAATGAGTGCAGTGCACCGTGTGAATGGTACCAGGAGCACAGCAATACCTCTGGTGCCAGAAAGATCCAGTAACCAAGATCCGTGCAGCAAGGAGGCTGCTGATTTGGCAGTTTCAGCAGGCTACCAGACCATTCAGTGCATCTCTCCCACCCCCTCTGCCTATATGCACTGAACACTCAAAGCAGCACTTTCCATTTTATTCTTTATTATGAATTAATTTTATGAAAAAGGACGAGCGCACCGCACCCCGGCACCAGTGCGGGACCTTTGATATCCTGGGTAACCATTGACGGAAGTGTCAGATCAGGGCAGGAACGGAGCCTCTGCTGGGCACCCTAAAAGTTTGGTGGAGTAAAGTCCATAGGAGTAACTGCCAGGCGTGTGCCCAGGTGATGCAAGACCACAAGTCCCTGCACACTGCACAGAGATCACGGAACGAGAGGACTGTAGAGTGCGATCACGCTTAGTAATGGCCCCCACTAGAATATGCTGCGAGGTCCCCAGGGTTTTGGAGCCAATAGTGACATTGTCCAGCTCCAATGTCACTTGTGTACCCCACCCCCCAGTTACGCCACAGTATTAGAGCCACCAGTCACATAAGAGTGTGCCCTCCTTCACATTGACCTATAGCTAGTGTACACGTAGACCTATAAACAGTGCCGGCCCAGGAAATGCTACCTTTATACCCTGCTAGAGTCCAAGAGGGCTTCCATTTTTAAGGAGACTCCAGAAAAACCAAGGAGGGTTGGAAAATAGGCAATCGACTGTCCCAAATATAGTGACGGCCTTCTTGTCACACTAGGCCTCATGCAAATGACTGCATCCACTTTGAAGTCTGCAAATCGCTGATCCGTATCACTGTGCCTTAAAAGATAGAGCAGGTCCAAAATGCAGACCACCGACCTACTGAAATCAATGGGTCCACAATAGTGATGAGCGAGCATGCTCGGCCGAATATGCTATTCGGTCGAGCATTGTGGTGCTTGAGAGCACACGGTGTTCGGCCGAACACCATGTGTGCTCGAGTGCCATGCTCGAGTCCCCTCCCCGCACGCGTGCGGGGAGGTACTGGCATTGACTGTAATGCCGTAGCTATCTTGGCTACTGCCATTACAGTGATTGGCTGGCCGGGAACGTGTCATCGGGTGCTATATAGCACCCGGTGACATGTGACCGGCTCAGACCGAGTCAGGGAGAGCTGCTGCAAGGAGGAACAGATAGTGTAGGGAGAGAAATTGGCTAGGCAGGGCTAGATTTTCAGTTGAAAAGACCCAAAAGCCCTTTTAAGGGCTATTGTGATATCTGGCTACAATATTTTTTTTTGGGGGGGGAGGGGTTTAAAAATTGTGCAAGGTGGCCTGACCTTAACGCCACTTGCGCAGCTAGTGCATGCTAATACTTTCTGTATCCTATATACCTGACATCCGTTGCTATTTTTTCTGCCACTAATCAAGCCGACAGTACCTCATCTGCGTCTGCTGTATAACGTTTGCGCAAGGAGGCACAGATAGTGTAGGGATAGGATTTGGCTAGGCAGGGCTAGTTGTTCTGTTAAAAAGACACAAAAGTCTATTGTTATATCTGGCTGCAATTTATTTTTTTCTCTTGGAGCAAAAAGAACGCAAGTTTGCCTGATGCTAACACCACCTGCACAGAGCGTGCATTATAACGTTTCTGTAGTCTATATATCTGACCAGCTCACCAGCAGGCCCTCAACCATAATGTTTCAGACGGTCAGCTCACCAGCAGGCCCTGAACCATAATGTTTTAGACGGTCAGCTCACCAGCAGGCCCTGAACCATAATGTTTTAGACGGTCAGCTCACCAGCAGGCCCTGAACCATAATGTTTTAGACGGTCAGCTCACCAGCAGGCCCGGAACCATAATGTTTTAGACGGTCAGCTCACCAGCAGGCCCGGAACCATAATGTTTTAGACGGTCAGCTCACCAGCAGGCCCGGAACCATAATGTTTTAGACGGTCAGCTCACCAGCAGGCCCGGAACCATAATGTTTTAGACGGTCAGCTCACCAGCAGGCCCGGAACCATAATGTTTTAGACGGTCAGCTCACCAGCAGGCCCGGAACCATAATGTTTCAGACGGTCAGCTCACCAGCAGGCCCGGAACCATAATGTTTTAGACGGTCAGCTCACCAGCAGGCCCGGAACCATAATGTTTCAGACGGTCAGCTCACCAGCAGGCCCTCAACCATGATATTTTAGACGGGCAGCTCACCAGCAGGCCCTCAACCATGATATTTTAGACGGTCAGCTCAGCAGCAGCATGTCACCCATAATGTTTTAGACGGTTAGCTCAGCAGCACGTCACCCCTATTGTTTTTGAGTGTCAGCAGCAGGCCATCAATCATCATTTTTCAAGGGTGTGTCTGATGCACTCCTTTATGTGTAATAAAGGGTGTATTGGAGTGCCTGTTCCTTGTAATTTTTGTCAGCCCTTTCCCTTTCTGCATAGGCTTTATAAGTGTAGAAGTCCTACGTCATGAACAATTGCACCACAATGTGAATGAGGCCCTCCTTTATGTCATATACCGGTTGTATCAGAGTGCCTGTTCCTTGTAATTTTTCCTAACAATATTTCCTCCAAAATCGATGATATTTTTGGTTTTGGAGGCTATTCTCGTCATTCTGTAAAAGTGGTGTAATACTCGGTCAACATCATGAACAGCAGCGACTTTTGAGTCCAAGATGCATCCAGACATCCTCCCCATGCTGTTCCCAAACCATTTCTGTGGTGTTTCCACCATTTTCTCACCTTTCCCTATGAACCAGACACCCTCCCCTCTGCAGAGCAAGGGGTGCCTGGTTTAGTGCTCGGGTTCTCCCATAGACTTCCATTATACTCTGGTGCTCGGCCGGGCACTCGAGCACCACTTAATGTTCGGCCAGAGCACCCGAGCATCGCGGTGCTCGATAAACACTAGTCCACAAACGTGTGAATCGCACACGGACCGCATCCGTGATTAGTAGACCACAAAACCGATACAGTCGTGTACTTGAGGCCTCATGGTGACAGCCACAGTGCTCACAGATATAGGGCTCATTCAGACGGCCGTATGCTGTCCGCAAAAATGCAGATCCGTTTTTTTGCGGATTAGATGCAGCCCTTTTCTTCTGTTCTATAGCTCTGCAAAACAAACAAAACATCCTACACTTGTCTGTAAAAATCAAGACATGGCCCCATTGAAGTCTATGGGTTTGCAAAAATGTGGAATGCAATCGTTTTTTTTGTGGACGTGCTGAACGGTCCGCCAAAAAACGGATCCGCATTTTTACGGACAGCATACGGCCGTCTGAATGAGCCCACATAAAGTGATAAAGTACAGAGGAGTCAGATACACTACATTGTGCCACAGTCCAATATATTGTGAATGAGTCTGTACGTTATCACTTGGCTATAACCGCCTCCTGTGCATCCACCCCAGACTCCATCCAGGGGCTTATTAACCCTAGCCAATGCCACCCAGGAGTTCCTGCCCAACACATGCACCTACGGCAGCACGGATCAGCCTGCCGGAGTCCCCTGACACAGGTGTGAAAGTACCCTTATTTGAATTACTGCAACTTTCATACTCCTCAAAAATGCTAAGAGGAATATTTTTACTCTTCCGGAAAAAATGTAGTGCGACCTCTGGTCATTGCCTTCCACAAGCTGAGCACGTAACTGACCACAGATTGCTCTACACGTCCCAGTATAAACCCAGTTAAATGACTGAAAATAAAAATGTGATCAAAAACACATGACATCGTTTTATGGAAAGGACCATCAGATGTATGACCATAAGAATCTGCTCACAGACGTTGCACACTGGCAAACATTATGAAAAAGACAAGATCAGCATGAAGTCTAGACGTAGAATAACAAACAGTAAATGAGAAGATCAGATTTCTGCCCACGAGCTGCGCAATTAAAAGAATATAGCCATAGAGGAACCAGTAACCGCAATGTAGGAGGCGGCAGGATATTTAACAGGGTATACTACATTCAATCACCATGGTGCCTACATATTCTACCCTGCAACAGATTTTTCCTTCCTGAACTTGGATGAGTGCCGCAGCTCGATGCTTCCATCCACTGTCAAACTTACACTTTCAGCTCCACCTCCGTCACTGACCACTCCTGCAAAGTGGAGACAGTAATAATGACTGCTGCTGTCAGCTCCTCCAAGACCAGCCTTTGAAAGCATGGACTGATGCAGGAACTCAGAGGGAAGAGTAGGGGGTGCATCGTGGGAGCGCTGCTGTGGTAGAAGCTCATAGCTGCAGCTCCTACTACTGGAGGAGAAGGGGGACTGCTAGCACATGGGGAAAAAGGGGCACTACTACTACTACTGTTGGGGGGATACGGCACCCTGCTGCCAATACTACTGTTGGAGGGGGGGGGCAACCTTTTGCTGTTAATACTAGGAGAATGGACAGAGGGAACCCTGCTAATATCTACTCCTGGTGGAAAGGCTGGGTGGTGATGATGCTTCTACTATTACTACTGGGGTAAGGCGTGGTACAGCTGCCATTAATAGGGGAAAGTGGGAATCCTGCTGCTACTACTGGGGGGATAGAGGTGAAACCTGCTGCTATTACTATTAGGGGAAAGGTGGAGTGTTTTTCACTGCATTTTTATTGCCATTTCATTGATCCCAAAGAATGCGACAATTAAAGCTTTGGAATTTTTTCTTTTTTTATTTCAAAGGGAATGACATTTTTATGTTAAACATATTTTCCATGTTACTACCCATATTAAAAATTATTAGAATCCTAATTTTGACAGTAAAATATGTTAAAGGGAACCTGTCACCTCCTATAGACTAAAAAATCTGTCAGCAGTACCTTAATTTAGGGACCAGTGTGATGCTAATGAAGATCTTCAAATGGAGAAGTGATTCCTCTAACTGTCACAAATCGATCTTTTAATCCTCCTGAGCGCGCTGTCTTGAGTCAGCTTGAAGTCAAGGGGGCAGCGGCCTCCTTGCTTCAAGTCAAGCAAACCAATCCCCTCTTGTTGTTGACTGACAGGTTGCCGTTGGGCCGGGGATCGCGCAAGTCTCACACATGCGCGGTGCGCAATTTGTTCCTGCGCGATCCCGGCTCCGGCTGTTCAGTTTGCCAGAGGTCACGCTCACCCTGAGGAAACGCACAGCCGGGCGGTAGGACACTGTCAGTGACCCCTTGCGTGCGGCGCAGGAACAAATTGCGCACGCGCAAGACTTGCGCGATCCCCGGCCCAATGGCAGTTTTTTTAGTCTATAGGAGGTGACAGGTTCCCTTTAAGACTTCCTGTCTTTTGAGAGCAGTGATATAGGCAGTGGGCACAATGGACAGGAGGAGACCCCGTTGACTTATTCGAGAGAGCTTTCTAGACATGCTCTGTGACCTGTGTAGAGGTCAGGAGGGAGCTGATAAACTGTGATATCACCTATTGTGAATGGTGGATCCTGTGTTATCTATATACAGGTGTTACTTTTCATTGTAATTCTACCTATGGCGATAATGATAATGGCTACTGAAAAGTTACCTGTACAGAACAGTAAATCATGACCAATTATCAGACCTAGGGACAGTGTGAGATGTGCAGGGTTATATACATCTTTTAATATAGATAGTGACTAGGGATGAGTGAATGTGTCTTTTCTAGTTCGGCGTACAAGGTTCGGGTTATCTAAGAATTCCGTTATGGATTCCACTACTACGGACCACAACCTATGTCTGTGGTACGGGAATCTATAACGGAATTCTTAGATATCCCGAACCCAAACTTTGTATGCCAAACTGACAACACAAGTTCGCTCAACACTAATAGAAAAATTATAATAGAAAATTTAAAAAAAAAAAAAAAAAACACATCAAAAATATATTCAACATAAAAATGTGATTTCAACAATAGGATATTTTCTGATGACACACTCCCTTTAAAATTTGCTGTGCCCAAGAAGTTGTCCAACCAAAAATTAAACACAGCCAGGTATGTGTAAAGGAGCCCAGGCACGCCTCCTACATCACATTCAAGCCATAACTCTGCCCCCCTTTTCCCTGCTCTCAGCATGAGGGCGGGCTTGGGCACTAGCAGGAGGCGTGCCTGGGCTCCTTCCTGAAAGAATCACGCCCCTCTGGGCACCTTACTGGCTCATTTGCATACCAAATAAACTGGATTTTCAGAAGATAGAAAACCTCTATTGCTGAAACAAAGGCACATCTGGAAATAAGGTACTAAGGCTACTTTCACATTAGCGTTTTTAAATTCCGGTATTGAGTTCCGTTATAGGGGCTCAATACCGGAAAAAAACGCTTCAGTTTTGTCCCCATTCATTGTCAATGGGGACAAAACTGAACTGAAGACAACGGAATGCTCCTGAAAGCATTCCGCTCCGTCTTCAGACCGGAGGACAAACCGCAGCATGCTGCGGTTTGCTCTCCGGTCCAGGCATCCGCACCAAGACGGATCCGGAATGACCCCCAATGCAAGTCAATGGGGACGGATCCGTTTGGTGTGGACACACCAGTAATCCGGATCTGTCCTCCATTGATTTCCAATGGAGGGTCATTCCGGATCCGGCATACATACACACAGACATACATACAAACAAACATACAGACATACATACATACATACTCACATACTCCCGGGACGCCGGCAGAACGTCTTCACGCGCCTCCTGCACGCTGCGATGACATTTCCCCACTGCGCCCAGCAGAGGGCGCTGTGGGGAATCGTCATCACTGCGCGCAGGAGGCGCGTGAAGACGTTCTGCCGGCGTCCCGGGAGTATGTGAGTATGTATGTATGTATGTCTGTATGTCTGTATGTTTATTTGTATGTAGTCTGTGTGTTGTTTTAATGTGTGTCATGTGTGGGGCCGGAGCGCTGCTCCGGCTCCACACATGTATAGCGTTAGCACGGATCCGTTGGCACCCTTTAGGTGCCGGATCCGTGCTAACGCTAGTGTGAAAGTAGCCTAAGTGCTATTAGGTCATGGCTTTACTTCAATAGCGATTTTCCCAGCGACAGATTTCCTTTAAAAAAAAAAAAAAAAGTCACTCACCTTATAATCAAACTCAGTGGTTCTTATCTCTACCATCTCCAGTCCCCACCGGTCCAGATGTGATAAACCATTTGTGGACACAAGACCAGGGGAGTCAGTGATTGACTGCAGCGGTCAGGAGGTGTTGATGTGACATCACCACAGCAGCCAGGTAAACAGATCCCAGCCAACCAGAGCGCTGGCAGGGGATCTGCCAGGTAAGTAATGATCACTTCTTTATTGCAGTCTGGCTATCTACAGAAATTGGACAACTCCTTTAAGGTCTATAGTAAAATATAAGTCTAGCTGCACGGTATTTTTCTCACATTTGTCCACAATTGCAGACAAGAATAGGCATTTTCTATGAGAGTGGCAGCCATGTGCAGACCGCAAAACGCATACGGCCATCTGAATGAGCCCTAATGCTGAATGGAGAGCCATCTCAGTACAGCATTAAAATGTACGGCCTCCGACGAGGCAAAGTCATTTATTCCCGAAGTCTCGCAAGACTTCGGTATTTGATTTTTAAACTGAAAAGCCATTTTAAAACTTGGATCCGAACTCGGCTGGGGTTCCGAGGTATCAATTGGAACCGAAGCCAAGTTCAGATCTAAGTTTTAAAATGTTTTTTTTTTTTCAGTTTAAAAATCAAATAACGAATAACTGACTTCGCCTCGTCGGAGACCATACGGCGATGGATCTCTGTAAAGCATTAAACCAAAGTTCTAGGATCCGAAGCTTGCTTCACTCATCCCTAATAGAGACGCTACTCAATGACACAGCATTCTTCTCTCATGGTGATGAAGAAAGGATCTAATGTGATAAAATGCGGGATTCTGTCTGCTCAATGGCACATTTAGTCTCAGGATGTATAATACCGCCACATATCTGCCTCCTCACAGCGCACACTATACTGTGTACAGCATGAAAACATAGCCAAAACCAGACCATGAAAAAATCCTGACAACGTAATGCACGCTACGAAAGACAAGAGCCATACACACATATTCACATGAACGACCCGTCAATCTATGCCGAGAAAATCCCTGCAGTTCTATATCTGACCATTAAAATAAATGGGTCTGCGGGAAAAGAACGGATTGCACATGGATGCTCTCCGTGTGTCATCCATATTTCATGGACCCTGCTCAGGTAAAAATGAATTTCCAGAGAATCTCCTAGAAATGATCCATGAAAACCATGGACGTCATCGCGTTGTGTCGGGTTTTTGACGGACACAGATTATAAAGTGAAGGACCCATAATTACAGACAAAAATAGGGTGTGCTTTCATGGCGTCACAATAGAAACCGCGGTCCGTGGAAAACCACCCATGTGTGACTACATGAGAGTCAACGGGTACATGTGCTGTCCATGGAGAACACAACAGGCGTCCACGATTCATGGACTGTTTTAGGACTGTTGGGTTGGCTTCATGGCTCTGCTGGCAGTGTAGGAGCGCGCTGCGGGCAATCTGGTTAGTGTCAGCATTGGGCACCTCTTACACATGCGGTTACACACCTAGTCTAGTCATCATTAACATGGAGACATAGTGGCAAGTGTTGAGTAAACTTCTCTTTTCAAGTTTGGCGTAAAAGGTTCGGGTTATCTAAGAATTCCATTATGGACTATAAGTTATGTTCCATGGTAGCGGAATCCATAACTTAAAGGGGTTGTCTTGTCAAGGTATATGTGGACTTAATGTACTGTATTCTATTACAAATCCTGAGTTTCCCACGTCTCCAGCATGATGTGAATTCAATACCCTGGATAGTGTGATGAGACAAGAACAAATGTGCCTTTTATATACCTTTTATACTTTTATACTTATATACTGTAGTCTTTATAAAGCTTGCATAAAATGTATTCATATTTAGCTGATGTAACAAGTCTAAGGCTACTTTCACACTAGCGTTTTTAAATTCCGGTATTGAGTTCCGTCAAAGGGGCTCAATACCGGAAAAAAACGCTTCAGTTTTGTCCCCATTCATTGTCAATGGGGACAAAACTGAACTGAAGACAACGGAATGCTCCTGAAAGCATTCCGTTCCGTCTTCAGACCGGAGAACAAACCGCAGCATGCTGCGGTTTGCTCTCCGGTCCAGGCATCCGCACCAAGACGGATCCGGAATGACCCCCAATGGAAGTCAATGGGGACGGATCCGTTTGGTGTGGACACACCAGTAATCCGGATCTGTCCTCCATTGATTTCCAATGGGGGGTCATTCCGGATCCGGCATACATACACACAGACTACATACAAACAAATATACAGACATACATACAAACATACAGACATACATACATACTCACATACTCCCGGGACGCCGGCAGCAGGTCTTCACGCGCCTCCTGCACGCTGCGATGACGTTTCCCCACTGCGCCCAGCAGAGGGCGCTGTGGGGAATCGTCATCACTGCGCGCAGGAGGCGCGTGAAGACGTTCTGCCGGCGTCCCGGGAGTATGTGAGTATGTATGTATGTCTGTATGTTTGTATGTATGTCTGTTTGTATGTAGTCTGTGTCTGTTTGTATGTGTGTCATGTGTGGGGCCGGAGCGCTGCATGTATAGCGTTAGCACGGATCCGTCGGCACCCTTTAGGTGCCGGATCCGTGCTAACGCTAGTGTGAAAGTAGCCTAAGATGGCGCCTGTACTCTTATCTACACGAGGGCCTTATCTCTTCTCAAGGCAGTGATGCAGGATGGCATGAGGCTCCTTGCCCAATCAAGACCACGTAGGAGTACAAGAAGAGATATACATTGTCAGTTATTTGCATGCTTACGCCCCTTCTTCTTTGTCTGTGAAGATATATATCATTATAACTCTCCCAGTAGGTTATTGGGTTATAACCTACCCTAATTCTTACTGGTGATGAGGTATGAAAACTGGTGCGGCGGAAACGTGAAGTGGTTGCCCATGGCAGCCAATTGGGCTCCTGCTTTCCCCTCCTGCCTGAGTTCACCGGATGCGGCCTAGCCAGATGCTGCCGTTCACCACCAGACACCACTGACTATAATGGGATTCGGCCGGTGAGTGCCAGATGGGCTGGGCTGGATCTGGTGAACTTTGGCAGGTTATCCTCTGCCAGAACCGCCTGATCAGATCAGTTTTAAGAAGGTGTGAACACAGCCTTAGAAAATAACATTCTCCATTGTTTTCTACAGGTGCTGTAGTCCTTTCATAGCTCAATAGCCAGAAAATCCACGAATGCCAGTGATATACAGGTACAGGGGCACAAACAGCCAGTACGTTTGGCAGCACGTTCTCTGACAGCGGGCACTACAGATACCAGTGTACCTTCACTATGTGTCAGCTGGGATGAAGGTGGTAAATACCAGTGTGCCCAGCCCATTCCCCAAACACAGTGATCTGAGGGGGCAGTCTTTACACCTCATGACCACCACAAAGTGACAAGACCGGAGGAAAATGGGCTGACAACTAGAAAAATTAACTATGCCAGGACTTTTCTGTAGTCAGGTAGGGGCGTGGTCAGTGGTCACATGGGATGTGACACAAGTGATCTGACACTTCACTATAGTGCAAATCAGACACCAACATAAGGAGGGCTGTCACTAGGCAACGGGTCCTCACATGACACTGAGGGCTCCTGGGATGACCCGGCTATTGCTATGCAGGTACACACCTATGCATCTCCCCCGGCACTCATGCCCTTCTGGCAGCTCACATCTTCCTCCCCTCAGCCCTGGGCCTCGCCCCCACAAATCCCGGACTGTTCCCACTCACCCCCTAGCAAAGCAGCTCCCGCTTCCCCCTCAACCCCCGACCTGCCCTGTCCCGCACCAGGCACTCACCATCGTACAGATCGAGGCGATCTTACGGACTGTCATCAGTACGTCCATCCGCCCTCCTCCACCGTCGCCATGATGAACCGGAGCTCGGCCCTTGACAGCCGCAGCAGGGTCACCGGGAAAGCGCTCCGCCCGCTGCTGTGCTACATCGAAAAGGTGCCGACCGGAAACATGGTGAAAAGGACGCAGGTTCCTTGTTCAGACGTTCCGAGCAAAAGACGTGATAATTACACTGCGGCCGGCGTGTGCTGTCCGCTTTGGCGGCATACAACTTCTCTGTGACCGCTTCTATGGGCCACTGTAGGGCCCCGCTCAGGCATACAGACCGGTCTAGAGGGGAGCTGCCATGACGTAGGAGTCATGTGGTATCGCCCTGGGTCACGTGACTCTGCACCGCTACTTCTGGGTACAGGGAGGGGTTATAGTGCAGCGTGGAGGTGGGTACCTGGCCAGGGTGGTGCTCGGGGGCACAGTACATTACAGGGGTGTCTGTGCCAGTCTTAGGGCATGAAGCCTCAGTGCCCTGCCATACAACCTGTGGTGGACACTAGAAATGGAGGGGGGTGAGCATAGTTTATTGAACAGTTCCAGCCTGGATATAAATTTGGTGAATTTCGAACTGCCAGAAAATAAATCTGCGCTTGTTATGAGGTTTTCACAAGAAATGCGCCATTTAATGTGTTTTTTATAAATCTATACCTCATCGAGAAACTTTGGGCACTTTTTGGTGCAGTTTGATACAAATTTAATGATAATTTCCCCAAATGTGTACGGAGACATCAGGGGTCTTGTGCTTTCTACAGCGGGCTTGATATCCTGTGCGCCACCGGAGGATGCACTCAGTACACGAGCGGACTGGGAACTTATAGTGGAGCTGGAAAAAAAACTAAAAGTTTCCACATGTGGTAGGTGGACCCAAGCTGACTGAAGTAGGGGCGACCCATGTACGGGACTACAGAAGTGGGCGAGGCCAGTGATAAAGTAAGGAGGAACAAAATACCGCCCCAGCAGAACCAAATACCACAATGCAGCACAAAATACTGCTGTCCCGGTCACAGTATGAAAGTGTATAATTGTCCTGAGGATGACAGTACAGTTGAGTTCAGGAGGACATCTGCAGCCGCTGGCCAAGTGTATAAGTGCTTGATGCTCCTACATTAATTAATGCAGTTCTGAATGTACCTAGCTAGCGGCTATGAGAAGGGCTTGGGCGGCCCCCTGGGCATCAGCCCACAGGGATATTTCCCTGTAGAGTCTATGGCCAGTACACAACTGACTTAAAGGACTTGTCCAGCCCCTCTGGGCATTTCATACTCTGATACTTCTCTTTGTTCTGCACTGAATCTCGCAGATCAAAGGCATTTTCTGGATTCCTGTGACGTACCGGGCTCTCCAAAGGGACTGCTAGGTGCAGGCTTCCACCCAGCTGTGTTCCCAATGATGTCACTGTGAGGGACTGAGTATCCATTTGTATCAGGACTCCATCTTAAACTAAGATTAATTTGAAAGAAGAAATTTTTATGTTTCTGATAAGTTACTTACTTACAGGAAATTGCAGAACTAAATATAACGCTCATTGTAAGGGTAACCACTTCTTCTTTATAGGAACAGAAAGTGCACATCTGCACTATAGGAACTCCACCCACCTAGCTGCGGTTTTTGGACTATAAAGAGCAACGTGTTCTGTCAATAAACAGGAAATATCTGATCTAGCTGAACAATGTTCTGCATTTATTTCCTCTGAGCGCTCATCCTCATTGAATTAGGACCCCGACAATCATAGAGAAGGGGGTTTTGCCCCAACAAAACTTGGCGACCAAACGTGGGGCTCGACTAAAGGACACTTCATTGATCTCCCGACAACTTGGATAATCCGGACCGGGACGGACAGATATAAAAGACAGCGCTGCAAGGTAAGAGACTTTATCTTACAATATATCTGTGCCTCCCTGACTGGTTGTCTGGCTCGAGGGATTGTTGAAGGAACGTAAGTATAAAGTCCTTTTACAGTCGAGTCCATATTGATAAAGAACCTTGAAGGTTGATAATACCTATGATTGTTGGGTTTAGTTTCTGATCATGAGTAACTTTGGGATGTTTTTGGTCTGGTTTTAGGAGTCACGGTATACGTCTTGTTTGTTCTTTACTGGGTTAGGAAAATTGCAGAACATTATAGAAAGGGAAATCTCAGGGACAAAGTAAACTATATGATTATAGTTGGGAAGCTTTGTTGGGACTGAGGAAAATAAATCTCAGAAACAGAGTAAATAAAGCTCTGTTTGGAACTGAGCGGAAAAATAGACGTCTGAATTGTGTTACTTTCTATAGTTGTTCTGGTACAGTTGAAGAGCAATGGAGAATGTTTTTAGTATACCAGAAGGTTATAAGACAGCCAAAACATTGATGAAGGAAAGAGGAGGTAAAGAGAGTCTGAAGAATCATGACAGAGTGCTGGAGAAGGCAGGGATGAAGTACAGGAATCTTAACCCTAGGAGTACTAGTACGGTGGCACCATGATTCATGGAGGAAGCCCGAGGAAGCTAGTCTGGGGAAGATTCAGAAGGATTCATTTGTGGTTGGATAAAGGATCATGATTGTGAAGAAATGGTTGATACATGGTTAAAGGTAGCTCGTGAGGTTGAAACTGAGGGGTGGAGAGGAGAAGTTGTGCAAGGCAGATTGTTATATACTCACAAAGAGCAATGTGAGAAGTCTGGAGAAACGCCACCTCCATACCCCCTGGCCAGTGTAGCCACCAGACAGTCCAGGAGTGGACCAGAGGGATGGACGTGTAATGTTTGTGGAAATCAGAACCCAGACTAGACTGGCACTTGTAAGGTTTTTGGGACATGTCGACCCCAGAAACCAGCAGGCATTTGTCCTGTATTGACTAAGACTAGAACCCTACCTGCTCAGACACCCACACCATGGACACATCCGCCCCTATGGCTCCCCAAGCCCCAGGACCGTTTGGACAGTGTGGTTACGTTATGGTGACAGAATATCATCCTTAGAGTCCTAAAGACCTATTAGGACTGTTGACTAAACTCCCATACCCCTGATGAGACCAATGCCCACTGCTAGGATGTTACAGCAGATTCAGGAGACATACAGAGCCACTTGGGCTGACCTGAAGGACTTGATGAAACTAGGGGAATCACAGTATCAGGTTGTGGACCCTTTCCTGACTGAACATAAGAGGAGGACTTTTGAAGATTTGTCTCTAGAAGACTGGGAGAAGACTTTATCATCAGGAGCAGAGTTTGTCTGAGTTTTCACAGAATGGGCAGAGGGAAAGAAAAGTTGAGAGTTCCAGAAATCTAAAAGACGTAATTCAGGGACCTCAAGAGACATATGCAGCTGGACTGCGGACCATTTGGACTGACATGGGGTGGGATCAGACTGGACTAATGGGTGAGACAGTACGGTTGTCACCCAATTATTTAAAAAAAAAAAACTGCCAGAACCTCTTTAGGGAATGATGTTTTACAAGCACTGGGAGCCCACATATACTTTGATCCCAATGGCACTACCCATGTAGATTTTGGGGCCCCAGAAGAAGTATTATGTCCCTTAATAGCGACAGTGGCCCTGCTTGGGACTGAGCCTTCAGAATTAACCCTTGTAGACCAGGCTGTTCTTGAGGTGGTAACGGAGGATTTGTGGGCAAAATCTAACACAGACATTGGAAGACTCCACATGTCTCCGGCTATAGTGTATTTTAAGCCAGGATGTCAGCCCCCTCAAGTGAAGCAGTGCCCGCTCAGTCATGCCCAGGAGATAGCAGTGGTCAGTCACATTGATGATTTCCTCCAAGCCGGTATATTGGTAAAAACAGTATCTACCGATAATACCCTGCTGTTCCCAATAGAAGACAACAGTTAAGGGACAGCCTGTCAGTTACAGGATGGTTCATGATCTTAGAGAAGTTAATAAGGTGACAGTTTTACAAACTCCAATAGTGCCAAGCCCACATACCTTACTGTCACAAGTTCCATCCAGTGCTACGTGTCTCACAGTGATAGACCTGGCAGATGTCTTCTTCAGTGTCCCGCTGTATCCTGACTGTCAGTATCTGTTTGCCTTTACATCTAAGGGTAACCAGTATACCTGGACCGTCCTGCCGCAGGGGGCTCAGAACTCCCCGACCATGTATACACAGGCTCTGCAATCTGTCCTTACATGGATGATTGGCTCCTGTGTGCTGAAGACAATGAGACTTGCTGTGAAACAACTATATCTCTTTTTCCTCCATCAGAACGGGTGTAAAAGCCTCAAAATAGTTTATTTTTAGGACGCTGTCTCTCTCACGGAGACCGTCACTTAACCCCAAAGAGGAAGGAGGCAGTGGAGAAAGAATACAAGTGTCTAAAGGAGCACAAAGCCTGAGAGTGTTTTTGGGGCTGGTGGCATACTGTCGCCCCTGGATCAGGCATGCCTCCATGTTAATGTTGCCTCGGTATGATTGTCTGTCATCTGACCCATTTCGCCTGACAGAAGAGGCAGTGAATAATTCTCATACGTTGAAACTAAGCATAACCTCAGCCTGGCCCTGGGTATTCCAAAATATGACAAGGAATTTTAGCTGTTTTGCTCAGAAATGCAGGGTCACAATACGGTTGTGATGACTCAGAAACATAGTGAATGCCAGAGGCATACTTTTCTGCCAGATTAGATCCTGTCGCCAGAGGCGCCCCCTCCTGTGTCAGGGCAGTAGCGGTAGTGCAGGCAATGATAGAAAAAGCTTCTGAAATTGTGTTAGACTACCCGGTGACTGTACAAACACCTCATGACATTCAGGCACATTTCTATGGCTGGCAACTTAGACCCCAGTGTGCACTCCTCATGGTACTCATACTACTCTGAATCCTGCTATTCTGTTGCCGATTACAGATTCAGAAATGGGGGAGGGAGGTGTATCAGAACTTTTAACCAATCTTGTTGGACATGACCGAATACAATTAATACAGCAGGAAACATTTAGTTTTGAACATGTTCATGAAAACCCCCTTGATAACCCTGATTTTGAGTATTTTGTAGATTGAAGCCGTTTCCACACTGGATATTCAGTGGTCACACAGCATGAGGTAGGGACAGCTGAACCACTGCCACCTCACATGTCAGTGCAAGAGGTGGAGCTGAAGGCACTCACTGAGGCGTGTAAATTGGCCAAGGGGAAGAAGGTGAACATCTACACGGACTCAAGGTATGCTTTTGGTATTGCACATGACTATTTGGCGGGCCAGGGACTTCCTAACATCAGCAGGCCAGCCTATAAAGAATAAAGACTCTGTACGTGAACTTATGGACACTGTTGTTACCAGAGGAGGTTGCTATTATTAAGGTAAAGGCTCATACAAGATGTACCACGGTGGAAGCAAAAGGCAATGATCGAGCAGACAAGGCAGCCAAACAAGCTGCACTCCAGCCACTGAATGCTGACGCCACCCCGGTGAGAGCCTTGAGACCTGAGGACATTTCAGTAAGTACATTTCAGAGAATGCTCCAACAAGCCCCTCCTGAGGAAAAAGAACAAGGGGCCAAACATGGAATTTGGAGAAACAAGGACAAAATTTGTCTACCACGCCCTCTGTACCCAGCTATGGCTCAGGAGGCCCATGGGCCCACTCACCTATCAGAAGGTGCCATGGTAAGTGTGGTTATTGCAGGGTGGATTGCTCCAGGATTTTCTACAGTAGCCGCTCGGTTTGTACAAGGATGTATGGTCTGTGCACTGAACAATCCCGGTCAAGTGGTGAAGACTCCAAGCAAGCACAACCCCGAGGCCACTTTACCCGTTCCAGAGACTGCAGATAGACTATATACAACTGCCTAAGGTAGGAGTATATGAGCTTGTGCTTGTGTGTGTTGATCTCTTTTCAGGGTGGCCGGAAGCCTTCCCAGTATCAAAGGCAAATGCAAAGAACATAGCAGAGAAGCTGGTCAGTGAGCTGGTGTGCAGGTATGGTGTCCCTGAAGTTACTGAATCAGACAGGGGTTCCCCAGATTAGGATTGTATTTTCTGCAACAATTGCAAATGAACAATGATAGCCTAAAAAGCTATGTGTGGCCCTCACAAAGAGGCTTGAGAACTCCCATAAACAAGTGTTTGCTTCCCTTCCAGATTCAGTAGAAGGAACACACAGTCTGCCAACAGGAGACTGGTGGTGATAAAAAGACGCGAGGAAAGGCCTGGATCCCAGATTTGATGGTTCTTTCCAAGTCCTGTTGACTACTCATACAGCAGTAAAGGCTGAGGGCTGGATACACGCTTCTCACTGCAAGAAAGTTCTGACGCCCAAGGATGAAGATCCTCCTGCTGACAGTGGCTCTGACCCTGAGCGTGTCAGCAGTATTTCATCCACTGAATGATGAATGGGACAATGCTTTGATACTGCACCATCAGGTGCTGCTCGAAGGACTGTTGGATCTGTACTCACAGTCCCATGAGTTAAAGGACTGTGCCTTATCTGGCAATCCCTCTGACCTTTAAAGAACTTGTTCATATGTCTTGTTATCAGTTTGTCTCACAAAGAAGACCAGGGCCTGATGATCTAAAGTATAGTAGTGTCTGCTGTGATGAAGCTGATGTGTATGTGTGCCAACAGGTTCTGTACCAAAAGGAGAAACTACCAGGATTATTGAGAAGTCTTGGGAACTGCATCGATACCTGGGAGGGAATCTGGCCTCCAGCTGGCGGTTGGGCCTATCCCAGCTGAAGTACCTCTGGGTTAGGATGTCAGTTCCAAGATATCTCAAAATGGGGGAATTGTGAGGGACTGAGTATCCATTTGTATCAGGACTCCATCTTAAACTAAGATTAATTTGAAAGAAGAAATTTTTATGTTTCTGATAAGTTACTTACTTACAGGAAATTGCAGAACTAAATATAACGCTCATTGTAAGGGTAACCACTTCTTCTTTATAGGAACAGAAAGTGCACATCTGCACTATAGGAACTCCACCCACCTAGCTGCGGTTTTTGGACTATAAAGAGCAACGTGTTCTGTCAATAAACAGGAAATATCTGATCTAGCTGAACAATGTTCTGCATTTATTTCCTCTGAGCGCTCATCCTCATTGAATTAGGACCCCGACAATCATAGAGAAGGGGGTTTTGCCCCAACAGTCACCGACTCTGATGGGCAGGCTTTAGCGTTGCTGTAACCTGTAAAATGGCTAGGGCTGCGCTAAAGCCCGCCCAACAGTGCCAATGACATCACCAGGAATACTGCTGGACGGAAGCCTCCAACTAGTAGTGTGCCAAAGAAAACAAAAAAGCCCTTGGGAGAGGGAGAGCATCAAAGCATGAAATGCAGTGATGCTCATGTCAGGGGGGCCTGAGGAGTGAAGATGGGGATATGTCCAGGCTGGGTTGCCAACCGTCCGTAAATTTACGGACAGTCCGTAAAAAGTGGTTGTTTTTCTCTGCCATCCGTAGCGTCCTGCAGAAAAAAACAACGTCCGTAATTTTTGGGCCAAAACGCCCGAAGTCTGTTCTCGCCATGCGTACGCTTGTCTGGCGGCCGCGGGTAAGACAAGTGTACACAAGACAAGCGTCAGCGTACGCACACACAAGCAAGAGTGAGGAGGAAAGGGAAGGAGGAGGCGTTCCCCAGTCACGTTTCCACTGCCCACCAATGAAACATCAGCTTATTCCTGCGCCGGCAGTTGCAGATGGATCTGAAGGTATGATGGGGGCACAGTGGGCTGCTCTGAGGTTTCATGGGGGCACAGTGGGCTGCTCTGAGGTCTGATGGGGGCACAATAAGCTGATCTGAGGTCTGATGGGGACACAGTGGGCTGATCTGCGGTCTGATGGGGGAACAATAAGCTGATCTGAGGTCTGATGGGGGCACAGTGGGCTGATCTGAGGTCTGATGGGGGCACAGTAAGCTGATCTGAGGTCTGATGAGGGCACAATGGGCTGATCTAAGGTCTGATGGGGGCAGAGTGGGCTGATCTTAGGTCTAATGGGGGCACAATGGGCTGATCTGAGGTCTGATGGCACAATGGGCTAATCTGAGGTCTGATGGGGGCACAATGGGCTGATCTGAGGACCATTACAGTGGGTCCTTATTATTTCTGGGAACACTACTGGAGGCACTATGGGAAAAATGATTTCTATCATGGGGAATTATTACTACTACAGGGGTACTATTGGGGTGTTACTATTATTAGTACAATATGGAGGGCACTTGTGGAGCATTATCACTATTGGGGCACTATTACTAATGAGGGCACTCTGGGAGAGAATTATTAGTATCAGTGGGACTTACCTATATGGCACTGTTATATCTACAGTATAGTATTTGGGGACATTGGGGAGAACAGCGGGCACAGTATTTTGGGCAGCAGCAGGATAACAGAAAAGTGGTTAATCTAAGGTGTCTTTGTGGCAAACTCTGCAGAGAGAAGATGGGGCTGAAAGAAGTGTCATGGCGGTGTGGGGCAAATAGAGAAGATGAGAAAAGAGAAGATCTACATCAGGGAGACGTCACTGGACTTAAGAGGTATGTGGTGTGTATCATCTTGTATGTTTGGTATTGGTGAATGTAATGTCCATCCAAATATGTGTCACCTATTTCTTCAGCAAGGACTTGACGGTACATGGTATGTTACTGCTGCAGCCAATCAGTGATCTAATGCTGAGAACTAGCTGCAGTGGACACATGTCATACACCTGCACATCAGTGTGCAGAACACACACATTGTGACACTTGCCCGTTACGTCCCTGTTAGTCTTTGTTTACATGGCAGCAGCAATGATGCCAGAAAGTCCAGTGTGTCTCAGGCGTCATCACTGATGTGATTGGATCGTGGCACAGCCAGGGAGAAGGAGATGCCCATTGAGAAACCCGGGCGTCTCCTCCTCCCTGTTCCGATGCTCAGTATTAACATACTGAGCTGGAAAAATACAGGGTGGCAGCATCAGCGGGGAGTGCCCTCCCAGTAAAGGTATTTAGCTACTGTAAAAAAAAAGCATAAAAGGTCCTCTTTAAAGCTACAATACTCAATTCTTAATGTGTATCAGTCAGCCCAATTTAGATTTTAAAAAATGTATAATCACAGACAGTAATCTTCTACAGTATTAACCCTGGTGCTGATAGTGTTCTAGTAGATGCATTTTTCTGCAATTTAGTTGCACTGGACACTGTCCAATTGTCGTTTATTTAAAGGGGTATTCCCATCACATACAATGGGGGCATATCGCTAGGATATGCCTCCATTGTCTGACAGGTGCGGTTCCCACCTCTGGAACCTGCACTACAAGGAGAATGGAGGTCTGATGGGGGCCATCCACCACCAAGCGCCTCTCCGTCCACCACCAAGCGCCACTCCCATACAAGTGAATGGGAGCGCACTGCGCAGACGTGGCCCCTGCTCCCATTCATTTCTATGGGGCAGACGGAAATAGCCGAGCCAGTGCTCGGTTATTTTTGGCGGCCCCATTGAAATGAATGGAGGGTGGCTGCGCATGCGCAGTGTATCCACCATTAATTTCCCCGCTTCGTTCTCGTTGTAGGTGCGGGTACCAGAGGTGGGACCTGCACCTATCAGACAATAGGGGCATATCCTAGTGATATACCCCCATTGTATGTGATGGCAAAACTCCTTTAAAGGGGTATTCCGGTAACGTAACTTAATTTTTGAAAAACTGCATTAAAGGGTTTCTGTCCTCAGAATTTAGCATTGCAACCAAGTGTCATTTGCAATGCGCAAATGACCACGGCATAGGGGTGTGATCATCTGCATTCGGTCTTATCACTGATTGTAGACATTATCCCCGGGTGTCTGCTGTGTGAAACGGCAGGCACCCGGGGGCTATAGCGCCAGTTCTGCTCTGGAGCAAGCACCATGTTTAAAATTCCTACTGCCGGTAGGGAAGTGGTTAAACATATTGCAAGGCATGTTCAGAGAGGGTATTTGGCACGGTAGGTGTTGTCACACCAAAGCAGACAAAAATGCCATCTACAAGTGCGAAAAACATTACATTTCTGATAATGAATTGGGCAGAATCTATGAGGATAGTTCATGAACCTCTGACTGATGCCAATGAATAGATATGCCATTGCTGATCCCACTGCCGTTACTACCCCTATACTGCTGCTTTGACCATTAGATTTCTTATTATACTTCTATGTTTACTACTGCGACTACTAATACTACCCCTACACAGCTAAAGATCTGCCATATTCAGCAGGTTCCATACTGTACGGCTGCAGCTACTATTGTTCCTGCTGCCACTGCTACTACCCCTACACAGCTGCACATCTCTTGCTTTGACCATCAGATTCCTTACCATACTTCTACGTTTACTACTGCCACTACAGCCGAAGATCTGCCATGTTTGTCAGGTTAAATACTGTACTGCTGCAGCTACTATTTTCCCTGCTGCCACTACTATTACCCCTACACAGCTGAAGATCTGCCATGTTTGTCAGGTTAAATACTGTAATGCTGCAGCTACTATTATCCCTGCTGCCACTGCTACTACCCCTACTCAGCTGAAGATCTGCCATGTTTGTCAGGTTAAATACTGTACTGCTGCAGCTACTATTGTCTCTGCTGCCACTGCTACTACCCCTACACAGCCACACATCTCCTGCCTTGTCAGTCAGGTTCCATACTGTGCTGCTGCCACTGCTACTGCCTGTGTTACTACCCCTACACAGCCACATCTACTGATTTGTCGATCAGGTTTCATACTGTACTGCTGCCTTCTTCTCACGCCTTTTTTTTAAAAAGCCATCACTTTAGCCATTTTTTTTAAAAAGCCATCACTGTATTTTCTATACACAAAACCTGTTGCTACTCCTCAATAGCAATTTTTGGACCGCTTGTTCCAAACAAGCAATTGCTTCTTCCAACACCACCATGTGTGTTTAACCCTTTCTACCCCGGAGGTTTTTTCGGTTTTGCATTTTCGTTTTGCGCTCCCTGCCTTGATACAGCCATAACTTTTTTTATTTTTCTGTTCACATAGCTGTATGAGAGCTTGTTTTTTACGGGACAAGTTGTACTTTCCAACGCCACCATTTAATATTGCATATGGTGTAGTGGGAAGCGGGAAAAAAATTCCAAATCGGGTGAAATTCCGCCACAGTTTTACGGGTTTTTTATTTACGGCGTTCGATGTGCGTTAAAACTGATCAGTTACTTTCATTCTACTGGTCAGTACGAATCCGGCGATACTTAATATGTATAGTTTTTCTTGCATTTTGATAGTGATAAAAAAAATTATAAAGTTGGACATTTTTTTTTCCAGTTCTTGACCCATGGGGGCTCATTTTTTGTGGGGCGGTCTGAACTTTTTATTGATACCATTCTGGGGTGTGTGTGACTTTTTGATAGCTTTTTATTTAATTCTTTTTTTTTAAAAAAGAGACAAAAATTGGCGAATCGGCCATTTTGACGCTTTTTTCTGTTTCGCATTTTTACGTATGGGAAAAAAAATTTATTTATATAATATGGGCGTTTTCGCACACGGCGATACCCTTGATGTTTTTTTTTTTTTAATACTTTTATTTTTATTTTCGTGTTTTGAACTTCTACTTTTTTTTATTATAATTTTTTATTTTTAATTTATTTTTATTTTTTTTGTTGAATTTTCGTACAAAATATACGTAATTATATGGCTTTTAGCACACTAATAACGAACGTTCAGGTAAAAAGGTACGCAACCTCTTTAAACACGTACGCATAAGCGCACACATTGAAAAAAATGAAGGGCTTTGCTGGAGAGGAATGGTGGAGCAGGAGAAACGCTCTGAGTCTGACCCCTGGCTTCATATGGATACTGTATCAGCAGATGACAGCAGATCATCCGGCTGTGACTGAGATGAGTGTGCCATCCACTCCACTACCTCATCCACTTTCTCCTCCACTACAATTTTGCGCCTCGGTGGGTTAGCCCGGTGGAACAACGGCCAAGTATTGCGAATACTACTAGTAGATGCTCCGGCTACAGGTCCTTTGGCACTTCTGCCCTGTGCCACCTTCTCCTTTTTTTTAGAGCTCGAGGTCTGGCTGGAACTGCACCCCTTTTGCTTATCCATTCCAGACATTTTTCAATTCACTCTATGGCCCTGCAGCTGGTCTTTGTCCCTGTATCTCCCTGTCTCTCTCTCCCTGCCTGATTAATTACTAGCCCTGAACTGGCCCTGCACTTGCCCTACAGTATCTCTGATATGCGTAATATGGATTCCCAGAGCAATTACACCCCAATTTTTACAAAACAGGTCTCAGAGTCTCAGAACTTCACACACGGTGCTTCTGCTCATCTCAGCAGTCACAGCAGAAGTGATGCGTCACTGGCTTACCGAGCCTGAGCCAATCAGAGCAAGCCCTGCCCACTAGGTCAGGTGACCGCTTTCTTCCCGGGCTTTTGCGCACGCTAAACGAACTAACAGTAAAATTTTGCTAATGAATTGAATTTGTACGCACCAGCGTATAGAGTAACTTATATGTAGCAATAGCGTAAAATTTATAGGACAACTAGCGAATGTGTACAAAGCCGTAGTGAATCACCTAATATTCTGATACTGTGAAGCATGGGGGTGGCAACATCATACTTTGGGGCTGTTTCTCTGCAAAGGGACCAGGACGACTGATCCGTGTACATAAAAGATTGAATGGGGCCATGTATCGTGAGATTTTGAGTGCAAACCTCCTTCCATCAGCAAGGGCATTGAAGATGAAACGTGGCTGGGTCTTTCAGCCTGACAATGATCCCAAGCACACCACCCGGGCAATGAAGGAGTGGCTTCATAGGAAGCATTTCAAGGTCCTGGAGTGGCCAGTCTCCAGATCTCAACCCCATAGAAAACATTTGGAGGGAGTTGAAAGTCTGACAGCTCCAAAACATCACTGCTCTAGAGGAGATCTGCATGGAGGAATGGGCCAACATACCAGCAACAGTGTGTGCCAACCTTGTGAAGACTTACAGAACATTTGACCTCTGTCATTGCCAACAAAGGATATATAACAAAGTATTGAAATGAACTTTTGTTATTGACCAAAGACTTATTTTCCACCATAATTTGGAAATAAATTGTTTAAAAATCAGACAATGTAATTTTCAGGATTCATTTTCTCATTTTGTCTCTCATAGTTGAGGTCTACCTATGATGTCAATTACAGGCCTCTCTCATCTTTTTAAGTGGGAGAACTTGCACAATTAGTGGCTGACTAAATACTTTTTTTCCCCACTGTATTTGGACCTGTTCTGTGTTTAGAGCTGCATCTGGTTTTAGCTCACAATCACTGATGGAAATCACTGACCAAACACTGACGTGTGAGCAATAGTCAGGCCAATTATCAGGGATGAGCATTTTCATAACGGCTCGTTCCCGATAACTGACCTGTGTTAAAGATGCCGTGGATCACCCAGTGAACAGGCTCATTCATCTGTGCAGCAGATCGTAATGTGTAAACTGCAATCTGCCAGCCAGTGATTTTCTGTGGGGACAAGTGATCTCTGTATCAATGTGTTGTCCCGATACAGCGGAGGAGATCGCTGTAGCCCTCATCTCCGCTGATGATCAGGCAGTTAGTGGGAATGTTTACTTCATTCCTGATAATTGCCTGATATATCAGTAGGTGTAAAAGAATTTTTACTGTGGCTCACTACACTTGTGCAATTACCTGAAAATCTACACTGTCTCACTTCCACTTCGAACTAATTTTTTAAAAGTTGCATGCTTTTATAATAACTTGTCAGGCTGCCAAGAAAATATAAGATATCAGTTTACTAGAGTCCTTGTGACTATTCAGGAGAGGTTGTACAGCTTAAAGCAACAGAGCAGGTTTAGTGTTCTAATATCAGATACTATGGAGGAGACTAATGTTAAAGGGCTTTTCCACTTTTTAGATATTGATGACCTATCCTAGTAGTAAAAAATGAAAAGAAGGCTATATCCACTGTGTGGTGGACGGCGTACTGAAGCTCAGTTGATAGAGGTTAGCCGCTCCGGCATGGTCACTACGCGGTGAACGGAGTTTCTGCTTCCGTTTTTGTCCGCCGCTATGCTTACAGCAGCTACCAAAAACAGCTAAGCGGTGGGGGTGCCGGATGTTGGACTTCCACCAATCTGTTATTGAAGATCTATGTGGAGGACATGCCATAGATATTTAAAAGGTGGAAAACCCCTTTGGCCATTTCTGATCCCTACAGTTGTGGTCCAACACTCAAGGACACTGTATAAATCTGTGAGCTCAAAATTTTCTTTTTGGCATGAGATATCTTGAGATGAATGGCGCGAGATAACCTGCTTGCTCTGTCAGGGCATCGTGAGCGACACAAAAGTATTATTTTATTTAAGCTGGTCATCTCAGAAATGTACGGGTCCACCTGCGCTCCACAAAAAAATGCTGATCGGACACGGACCAAAACTACAGTCGTGTGCATGAGGCCTAAAAATGTGCCTTCAAAAAATATTAAAATACATTCTGTGAGAAATACATTGCAATAATAATATTATACATTGCAGTAAAAGATGTCTGCCAAGTTCATGCCTCTGACACGCATGGGCCTTCATGACAGCAGTCTAAGAACGTTTGCTACTAGCGGGATGTTGAGGAGGCTCTAACGCCACATTTTGTATCGGTGTATGAAAGCCTGCGTGTTTTATAACTGACTCACAGGCTTCAGGACTTATTGTTCTCTGTCTCCCTCTAGCAGGGTGTCTCACAAGAATAAGGATTAAATCAATGAAGCCTGAACTCTTTCTCAAACTGAAGAACCAGCAGTTTTTCTTAACCGTTTCTAGACAGAATATCAGATGCTGCATGCCAGTCTTTCATGTTCTGTGGACAATAAACACTTTTTTGCACCATTGACCATACAAGTGACGTATTTTTTTAATGTTCCCTGGATGTCTAGTAAAGTCTTCCCATTTAAGAAAAGGATATGATTATATGTCATTTACTTACAACTAGTTGGATAATACGTTGCAGCACGCAGATACTAAGCAGAATATTTATTTCTTAGTAAAAAGTTGAGAAGTTGTGTTTCAAGATCCTTATTGTTATATCCAGTCTACACTGGAAATGTAATGTGCTGTGTAGAGGGTTATCTACAGAATAAGGATCTAAGGCGGAGATACAGTTAAAATCACTATTTCCCATGTCCCCTCCCTATGGAATGTCAATGTAGAACTTCTGATTGGAGGCTGGACGCAGGAATCAGTTTTCACTCAGGCTGGGAAAGAAAAGTTCCCCTCTGCCTTTCAGTGAGTCCCTCAGTGTGGGGACAGTTCTGTCTTGGCTATGGAGGTCCCAGCAGCCTGACCTACTTTCAAACAATGATATTAGATTCAAGAAGCTGCGGAACCTAATACTAACACTTCATCATTCCCATTGGACTTTTTTCCCGTACTCGTCCCCATAGACTATGTCCCAGTATTCCCATAACTATCTACTGGTTCCTATCCCTGAATACCCTCTCTTGGACTGTGATGCTAACAGGAACATCAAGATTGTGGTTCTGGGGGGCAGTGGTGTGGGAAAAACAGGTAAGACTGTAAATGAGTGTGGAGTAAGGACTGATCTACTCAAATGCTATGTAAATGTTTATTCAAGTAGTAGTAATATGCATTATATCACCAAGAAGATGCTGATGTACTACAGCTCTCATATACTCAGATAACTTTGTATATCCTGTGACTGGGTTTTTTTGTGTCGCTAATATTAGTGTCCATAAGATGATATTTCTTTATCATTTCTGTGTCTAGTACTAGTACAGTTTAGCATGCAGGATTATGGTTGAAACTCAACATTTAAGATCATCGACATGGTAGCCCAATGTACCTGCAGGTTTCACAAAATGTGATTGTCTTCTACATTCTGAGCATTGTAGACAGCTATATGGAGATTATATATTTGTCACAGCAGAATCAAGAAATGCATATTCATGGAAGGCTCATATTGATCGTGCCCATCTACATGATAGTTCTGTATATACCAAACACTTTAGGCATCGTTCACATCTGAATTTTCCACAGACAGCAATTGTACCCACTGATTTTAATATGTTTGACCGTGGGTCATTGGAAAAATCATGGAGACCTGCACTACCTTAGTCCGTGATGTGAACTAAACACGTCCATTGAAATCTATGGGTCCATGAAAAACCTCTGACACAACACGGGTTGCATCCATGTTCTGTCAGTGTTTTGTGGACCATCGGTAGGAGATGCTCTGGAAATTAATTTTCAGTTGAACAGCGTCTGTGGAATATGGATGACACACTGAGAGCAAAAACGCACACACAGATGAAACACAGACAGATTTTTTCATGGACGTCAAACGGACACTGAAATGTGAACAAGGCCTTATCCAGTTGCATATAACTAGGTGAGCTGATATAGACTAAAATTTTAAATCTTGGAGTATATGTGTTTGGAAGCAATTAAAGATATACTGTATAATAGAAGCAGAGATTGCCACCGTGACAGTACTACTTTAACAGACCGGTTGCGCAACTTATATGACGTGACTATTGGGTGATTTTTCTTTGCTCGCTTCTCATTTTACAAAGTAAAATTGACAAGGAAAAGTTACAGCTGCCACCTTATTCCTTTGAATTGAAGCTAGAACTTCAGGTGACTGTTGTAGGTCACAGCAAAGTTACATCAAGATGTAACTTCTATACATCTTCTTGATTAAGACCTTGTGAGAAGCACGGACAGTGAATTCCTAGTGGCATGTCTGCCACGTAACAGTCTCAAAATAAATGATAGCCATCATCTCGCCCATGGCTTAGTCTCACATCACCATCATGGCCTCAGTTTCACATATATGCTGGGAAAAGCTTGCATCATCTACTTCTGATGGAGGCCTGCAGTATTTCCCATGATATTGACATACAGTGAGATATGTCACCCATAGGGTCACATTCTAGTAGTTACCAATACATTTAAGGATTTGTCATTTTTGATAACCAGCTAAAAACACAGATGCAGCAGTGTCTTATGTGTCACCTGGAGGACTTGTAGTCACTGAAAAAAAGGTTATATCATTTTATGGGATCTTTAGAATGAAAGGTAACTGTAGTTGGTTTCGGTATCTGGGCAATCAATGCATAATACAATGAGGCCATTATATGTAACTGTAGAAGGTTCAGATGCAGTAGTATCTAAGGGGACTCAGTGACCACTGTAGAAGGGAACGCCATATTTTTTTTCCTGAACTGTGACTTTAAAGTGTACATTATATTTTAGTTATAATGCTGTGTCTATTATCCCTGCGCTGTGACATCACTGTAGTCATTAGCCATTAGCTATTGCTTCTATTCTGTGCAATTCCCCTGTTCTGTGGCATCACTGTGCATATTATTACAACATTGTGACATCACTGTGTACATCATCCCTGCACTGTGACATCACCGTGACTATAACTTCTGTACATAGATATCACTTATTTATTATGCCTGTACCATGACATAATGACATAATTGTTCCAGTACGGGGATAATACATACAGTGATGTCACAGTACGAAGATAAGAAATACAGTGATGTCACAGTAGGAAGATCATAAATACAGTGATGTCACAGTACGAAGATAAGAAATACAGTGATGTCACAGTAGGAAGATCATAAATACAGTGATGTCATAGTGCAAGGATAATGAAATCAGTGAAGGCACTGTACAGAAATAATAATTACAGTGATGTCACAAAACAAGTTTAAAATGTTTTTCTGAGATTTAAATACTGACGACCTATCCTCTGGATAGGTCATCAGTATCTTATCAGTGGGGGTCTGACACCCAGGACCCCTGCCGATCAGCTGTTTTAGAAGGCACTGGCGCTCCTATTTAAGTCTCGGAAAACCCTCTTAATGAATGCAGTGAAGGCACTGTACAGCGATAGTACATTCAGTGACGGTGCAGGGTCGGACTGGCCCACCAGAGGATCCTCCGGTAGGCCCAAGCTCTGACAATATTGGACCTGTGGGGCCCATATGGTCCTATATACACAGAGGGTGAGCGCAAGATACTTCAGACCGACGCTTCAGCACTGTCTTATCCTCGTACTGTGACATTATTGCTGGCAGAATATTAACATGGTTACAGTAGCAGTGAAGTGGATGATGTTTTACAAAACCTCATCCACAGGCTGTGGAAAAATATCTGTGCAGATTTTAAATGCAATTCATAGCGTGAAATCCACAGCAAACTCCAAGAGAAATCTACATGTAACTCATGTGAGTATTGCAACAGATTCATCATAGATTTTGTCATTGGTTGCAGCAAAATTTGCAGCACATTTATCCTGCAGAAATTACAGCCCATGTCTAAGCCCACTAAAGAGTATTTCTGTGCAGATAGATCACTGTGTGCTTTCTCAGGGCATAAGTATGAGGGAATTTGGGAACTAGTTCCTGAGATGGCCCAACTGTTTTTTACCACGTAAGAGGCCACCAGTACATTAAAAAGGACCAGTCTCCTCTCCTGACATGTCTGTTTTAGTAATTACTTGCTTCCCGATTTAACTGGGGATCATCTTATTATATGGTGTCATTCCTCTATTATTTCTTCTAGAAGCTTAAAAATGAATTGAGGCTTTCCGGCTGGGGGTGTGTCCTACACAGTTCGGCACACGAAGTTGGCCATTTATTCATAATCTTTAAGAAGGAATAACAGAGGAACATTACAATATAAGAATAGATGCCCACAATTGTTATATGATAGGGAATACTAAAACAGACTAGTCAGGAGAGTTAACGGGTACACTTTAAGGCCCCTTTCACACAGGCGCAATGCGTGATGCAAACACATTGCACCCGCACTGAATCCTGACCCATTCATTTCAATGGGGCTTTTCACATGAGCGATGTTTTTCACGCATCAGTTCGCCGTTGCGTGAAAAATGCAGCATGTTCTATATTCTTGCTTTTTTCAGCAGCCCTGGCGCCATTCAAGTGAATGGGGCTGCGTGAATAACGCATTGCATCTGCACGCAAGTGCGGATGCAATGCGTGATTCATTGATGGTTGCTAAGAGATGTTGTTTGTAAACATTCAGTTTTTTATCACGCGCGTGAAAAACGCATCAAAACGCATTGCACCCGCGCGGAAAAAACTGAACGAACGTACGCAACCGCAGTCAAAACTGACTGCGATTGCGTGCGGATTGGTGCGGATTTTCCGGAACGCATCCGGACTGAATCCGTGACGCCCATGTGAAAGAGGCCTAAAGGGGTATTCCCATCTGGGACACAGATGGCATATCACTAGAATATGCCATGTAGGTGCAGATTTTCCCTCTGCGACCCACAGCTGAACGGGGCCCCTGAAGTGAAGGAGAGCATGCTGTGCATGCGCGGCGTGCTCTCTATTCATCGCTATGGGAATTTAAAAAATAGCCAAGTAAGCGCACTTAGCGATTTTTTGGAAGTCTGACAGTGGTGAATGGAGAACAAGCCACTGAAGTGCGGCCACGTCTCAATTCTCCACTATGGGACTGGCTCAGCTATTTTCAGAACTCCCATAGTGGTAAACGGAGGGTGCCTGTGCCTGTGCGGCTCTGGAAATAAGAGCAGGTTCCAGTCACCTATCTGACATTGAAGGCATATCCTAGCAATATGCCATCAATGTCCCAGATGGGTATACCCCTTTATAGAGTGAAACTAAGCATTCAAAGCGGAATTTGTTCTGAAGTTTAGGAAAACTTTAATTTGCAACTAACCTGAATTCCCTCGCACTTCATGGTAACTGAACAGTTTTTCCTAAAATGGCAGCTGCTCGTGTTACAAAGTGAAAGTAAGAAGCCCGGGAATGCTGGATGGAGAATATTGGAGAGGGAGAGTCCAGGGAGACTGCAGGGAAAGTGCAGGGAGACTTATTCTGGATCAGTTTTATTTATTCCTACATTTACTTATTACTACATCAGCTGTAAGTTTAGATTGCAGGCCAGAACAGCAATGATATGCATATTGTCCCCCCAACCTAACCAGCCAAACCACATACCAGCAACAGCCCCTGTTTAAAGGTGCCACACAGCCATTAACAATGAAGAAGGACTATACAGTGAGGTCTTCATTATTAAATGAAAGATGGTTGTGGGCTAATTGGCTGCGCGGTTCTTCACCGCAGCACGGCCGCTCTGTGTGGCCGTACCCTAAGGCAGAGTAGCCTGGGTATACCTGATTTATAGCGATGTGTGATTGATTGATTAATTAATTCGGAACAAATCAAATTTCTTGGCTAATCGAATTTTTCAAAACTTCTACCCTTTTAACTTGCATGTGAAGTTGGGAGCCCAGTGACTTCAAAATATACTTTTGGTGAAAGCATGTAGGTGGACAGTTGATTACATTTCTAAAGTTAACTACGTGCAAATTGCACAATATTCAGTATTCATCATACTTATAAATTACCTTACATCAAAAATAGAATAATGAAGCAGCACTCCAGAAGTAGGGGAAATGAGGACTTTCTTGGAGTGCCGCCTCATTTTTCCATTTTTGGATTATTCTCTGACCTGTAGCCTGGGTTTGTGGAGGGATTGCACACACATATGCTGAATTGACAGCTCTGCTTTTATTTTAAATGACATCAAATATGTGTAGTTATGTCTGTATCATGATTTTACATACCACATTTGTATTGTTTCAGGCTTGTATAGCTTTCTTCAGTTTTCTTGAGCTTTTTAGAGTATGGCAACATTAGCAGCACAAGTTAACACAAATAAAATAATTTGGGGTATAACACTACACGTGGTAGTATTTAGATATTGTATCCTATAAGAAATCTCATGGGGGAGTACAAATGAATGGACGTGGGCAGTTTAGATTTTTATTACATCTGACATGTGCATGATGATTGGCTGGAGAGACATTCATAGAAAGGCATGATTTATAACTTCTAATATGACCTCGTCTAAAGAAGAACAAATAAAGTTCACAGATTTGCACTAGGACGTTGTTCATTTAAAACTTCTACTCTGAGCAGTCCACTAATTAAGAGACGTCAATCGATCAATCAATTAACAGGAACAAAAAGTGTAGAATGGTCTAAAAAGCAGGCCTGTCATCGCCTCGCCCAGACCACCCTCTGAAATAATTATTGAGAAGGAAAGTTTCATAGGGTGAAAAAAGTGCAGTGGGCAGTAATTAAGACTCAATAAATATGTATCCTGAGACACTACAAAACATGCACTAACCAAGGGATTTCTTTGTCTTTGTCCTAGCTCTGGTCGTAAGATTTCTTACAAAGAGATTTATTGGAGACTATGAAGCAAACACTGGTAAGTTTGGACAGAGGGCGGAGAGCGGGATCAATCGCCCAGCATGTGCTTAGTAAATGAACGCGGCTCGCATAGTAGCCTGTGGATTTCTGGTTGTCTCTTCTGGCATTAGCAGAGGATTGCACAATCAATTTTATCTGAGGACCAGCCTCAGCCTGTCCTTTACCTACACCAATTATGTTTTCTCCTAGAGCAGAACTTTTAGTTTTCTTCCATTCCTTTGTTATAGTGTGGATGGGTGTTTTTAAACTTCCAGGACAATTGTGTTAATCATCATCCTGTGAAGGCTTCTCCTTGGAGGTCATTCATTTAAACCATGGTCCATTACCCCTCCTATAAATCTAGCTGTCTTATATTGCCTCTGAGATTTCCTAACGCCAGCTACTGAGCGCGACCTCTCGAATAATAACCTTTCCAGCCTGTCTTGACATTATTCTACTCTGTAATAATAACTTAGGACCAACAGAATTGATTCCACAGCTGGAATGGAGTAGAAACCAGGTTGTGAATACTTCATTAGGGGACATCAACATGGGAGGATTTACAGTTGGCAAATCTAAAGTGTTAATTCACCAGCGATATGAATTTTAAATCTGCAGCATATGAACTTATACTGTGGGTTTCCACCATAGATTTCATCTTCTGCACATGAAATCAACAAATCCTGCAAAATCTGCAACAAATCTACATGTAATGCATGCTTTAGGCGATCCACAGAAAAATCTGGAACAAATCTGCATAAAATGAATCTGCAGCTCGATCCACAGTGGATTTCTCCAATTACACCCCAAACAGACATACCGCCACAATCCACAGCATTAGTTATAGTCTGTGCCGTGTTGCAATAGGTTACAGAAAGGTGCAAAAAAGTATATCCATACTCTCCATATCTTATACCTGGGCCACACACTGACCTTGGTCATGACACAAGTCGCACGACCGAAGTGATCGCAGTGCATCTTCGACAAATGCAACCCCTGAATCGCCCAAAAATCCAGCAGTGTTGGATTTTTTTTGTGATTCTAGGGTTGCAGTCGTGCAACTTTCGGGTCACGCTGCAATCCCATTCAGTTCAATGGCGGCACTGCTACACATCGATCTTAGGTCGTTCAATGGGTGTTGTGGCCAAAATCACTATGTAGCCCCAGGCTTATAGTACCAGGAATGACTTCCAGACTTTAAGACCTGCACCAGATACCTCTCGGAACAAATTTAAGACACTAAAATCTAAAACTCAGCAAAATGGGATTTTCTTTCTACATTTCAATGCACAAAATTAAAGCTCAATACATAAAAATGTGTTTTCATGCTCTGCAGGTGCATTATACTCAAGAAAAGTGACAATCGATGGGGAACAGATTTCACTTCAAGTGCAGGACACACCTTTTGTTTCAATGGAGGTAAGCTATATGATGCTATTTAGGCTATATCCCTATTTTTGGAATATATACACAATTCTCAATCTACACAGCAAACATATCCTTACAACTAACCATGATGGAACTATGATTTGCCTGGTTTTAGTATTTATTGATTAACAGACTGTAATCCATTAACTGCTGGGTATAAGACACTAGAGTCCTGTTCAGTCCTTTGTTTGTGATGGTTGATATTTGATCTCTTGGTTTTCGTAATAGTTTTACAGACATTTTAAAAGTACTACCAGTTGACTCTGATGCCCCCCACCCCTTGGAGATTTAGGAGCATAAAATGTTTGCTCATAATATACAATCCCAGTTTCAAAAAAGTTGGTATGCTGTGTAAAATGTAAATTAAAGCAGAATGCAATCATTTGCAAATCTCATAGATCATTATTTTATTCACAATAGATGATAGAACACAAAGCAGATGTTGAAAGTGAGACATTTTACCATTTCATGAAAAAAATTACTTATTTAGAACTTGATGGCAGCAACACATCTCACACAAAAAAAGTTGGGACAGGGCCATGTCAACAGTCTGTAAACGTCTGGGAAGTGAGGAGACTTTTGCTGGAGTTTTAGGAGAGGAATCCCATTCTTGTCTGATGGAGAATTCTAGCTGCTCAAATATCTTGGGTCTTCTTTTGCCAATTTTTTGATTTATGATGCGACAAATGTTTTTTGTTGGTCTGGACTGCAGGTAGGTCGGTTCAGCAACCGGACTTAGTACTGTCTTGCTGAACTATGCGAAAGATATGTTGTCTGGATGGAAGCATAATGTTCTTCTAAAACCTCTATATACTGTTCAGCATTGACAGTACCTTTCCAGATGAGTAAGGCCTCTTTCACACTAGCAGCAGCATGGATCCGGCAGGTGAAGGGTGCTGCCGGATCCATGCTGCCGCAGGGACATGTGTGGGGCCGGAACCGCGCTCCTGCCCCACACATGTCACTCAGTACATACACACACACAGACATATACAAATACACATAAATACTTACATGCTCCCGGCAGGTCTCCACAGCGCAGGAGGAGCAGGATGGCGCGCACATAGGATGATTCCCCACAGCGCCCTCTGCTGGGTGCCGGGTGGAATCGTCCTATGTGTGCGCCGTCCTGCTCCTCCTGCGCTGTGGAGACCTGCCGGGAGCATGTAAGTATGTATGTGTATTTGTATGTGTATGTTTGTGTATATCTGTATGTGTGTATGTATGTATGTGTGCAGGTGACGGATCCGTCATGAACTCCATTGAAAGTCAATGGAGGACGGATCTGTTCACCATTGTGTCACACCAAACGGATCCGTCCCCATTGACTTTCATTGGGGGTCATGACAGATTCGTCTTGGCGCGGATGCCTGGACCGGAGAGCAAACCTCAGCATGCTGCGGTTTGCTCTCCGGTCTGAAGACGGAACGGAATGCTTTTAGGAGCATTCCATTGTCTTCAGTTCAGTTTTGTCCCCATTGACAATGAATGGGGACAAAACTGAAGCGTTTTATTCCGGTATTGACGGAACTCAATACCGGAATTATAAAACGCTAGTATGAAAGTAGCCTAAGCTGCCCATGCCATAGGCACTAATGCAACCCTATACCATCAGAGATGCAAGCTTTTGAACTGTACACTGTTAACAAGGAGGAAGGTATTTCACTTCTTTAGTCCACAGGACATGGTGTCTGTGGTTTCCAAAAAGAATTTCAAATTTTAATACATCTGACCACAGAACAGTTTTTTATTTTGCTTTGGCCCAGAGAAGACAGCAGCGTTTCTGGATTATTGTTGACATATGGCTTCTCTGCATGATACAGCTTTAACTTGCATTTGTGGGATTTATGGAGAACTGTGTTCACAAACAATGATTTCTGGAGGTTTTCCTGAGTTTTTAATGCAGTGCCGCCTCAGGGCCATAGATCACAAGCATCCAATACTGATTGTCAGCTTTGTCCCTTGCGCACGTGGATTGCTCCATGTTCTCAGAATCTTTTGACAACATTTTGTACTGTAGGCAGTGGGATATTCAAAGTCTTTGCAACTTTAAGTTGAGGAACATTATATCTGAAATTGTTCCACAATTTGTAGATTGGTGAACCTCATCTTTGCTTCTGAGAGACTGCCTCTCTAAAATGCTCGTTTTATACCGATTCATGTGACTTAGTTGCAAATTGCTCCTCTAGCTGTTTTTTATTAGTACCACTTTTCCAGCTTTTTGTTGCCCCTTCCCCAACTTTTTTGAGATGCGTTTCTGACATCAATTTTTAAATGAGTTATTTTTTTCATGATATGGTAAAATGTCTCACTTTCAGAATCTGATATGTGTTCTATGATCGACTGTGAATAAAATATGGGTCGGTGAGATTTGTTTTTTATTTACATTTATTTACATATAATACAACTTCCTAACTTTTTTGGAATTGGGGTAGTATTATATGGCTAGGGCTCCATGCCAGCACTGCTTCACCAGTTTCACTTGTAAGATGCAGTAAAATTGCTTACTACTGCGATTAAACCTCATTATTTCCCTGTGGGAAAAAGTTGCTCGAGATCTTATGCAATCGACATAAAGTTCTTTGCAACTTTTTGTGCTTGGGGGAAACCCTGGGCATCTCTGTAGAGCCTTAAAGAGATTATCCAGTATCCACTACCACCATGGTTTACAGCTAGTAGTGAAAGCCATCTACTGCCAACACAACTCAAATAAAAGAGCTACTGGCAGCATCAGTTACAAAAAAGCCAGTGAGCTGTAATTATAAAGCACCAGGCAGATGGCAGCAAATGCTCTTTTTGGAAGGTAATCAATGCCATTACATGATAAGCATTTACAAGTTTCAATTAAATTGACAGCAATTCCTGTTGTCTAAAGTCCTCTTTACATGAGACATAATGCACATAATTACCATGAACAAACCAAATGTTCACAATAATTTCCTAATCATCAGAGGAGGTGAGAGCTGCATTTAAAGGCAGCAGTTAACTCAATTGTATGGGGATATACAGACGTTCATCATTACGTAGATTCTTTGTTTCTGGGCTGCCCAAAAACAATAATTATGGATGCCACATCAACAATGCCTTCACCCATTGAACAAGTGTTTGGGTTTTCCTGATAAGTGGCCCATGTAAAAGGGCCTTAAAGCTTTGTTCTAAATCCAGAATCTTGACCTTGGTCAGAACCCATGAATTTAGTATTGCTAAGCCAATTGTGATGTCCACAAGTCACCAATATCACCAATAAAGGGGTCTTCCCGAGGCTTAGATATTGATAACATCCTCAGGATACAGTAGGTCATCAATATCAGATTGGTGGGGATTCGACATCCAACAATCGCACAATAAGCTGCAAAAAAAACCTTTTATAGTTTCTGACCCCAGGCTGCTCGGAACAGCTGATCGTGGGGGGTCTGTGTGTCAGATCCCACTGATCTGAAACTAGTGACCTATCGAAGGATAAATCCTTATCAGTATGTAATGCCTTTAATCACCACTGTACCAGCAAAACAGTTTGGCTGCTGATAGCAATCTCTCCCCCTTACAAATATAGTCGTGCTATGCCCAGCAAAATAATTAACAATGAACATTATACTACAACATGCTATCTAGGTACTATAATGCTCAAAAAAAGCTAATACTGAAAGATAGTGTAGGTGGGCTCACTCTGTTCAGCCCTAAGCAATAAGGATTTTGGACATTAAAGCATACATAAACTTATGTTTAGTAAAACCTTAAAAATAATTTTTCTAATATACTTTATTTTTTGATTTTTGAATTTTATTACCAATAGAGGCCCCTGAAGTTCGGGCCTCCTGAAGTGCTGTTCACTACAGCGCGTACAGAATCCGTACACTTCATACATGGCTGTTGATTTGCATAACATATACTGAGAGAGCTGAGAGCTGTGCTGACAGGAGACCACCTCGCTGCTCCTGCCTGTGCCCTCCGGTGAAAGCTCTGCCATAGAACATTTGTGCAGGATACCCTCTGCCCAACAAACCTCACAGATCCTGCCTGTGCCCTCTGCCATAGAACATCAGTGCAGGGTACCCTGCACCCATGTTCTATGGAGAGGATTCAATGGACCGCATCGAGGACAGGCAGGAGCAGCAATATGCTGTGCAGAGTTATATGCACTGATGTTCTCTGGCAGAGCTTTCAGTGGAGGGCAGAGGCAGGGGCAGCGAGATATGGAGGTGTATAGATTCTGTAAAAGCTGTAGTGAATAGAATATCAGGAGGCTCGAACATCAGGGCCCTCTTTTAGTGGTAACATTAGAAAATCTATAAATAATGTATATTGTAAAAAAAAGTATTTTGATCTAATGGGGGTCTGACATGGAAGTCTGATCTGAGGTCTAATGGGGATCTAGCATTGAGGTTTGGCATGGGGGTCTGACATAGAGGTCTGATGGGAGTCTGATCTGATGTCTGATGGGGGTCTGAAGTGAGGTCCTGATACCGTATGTGGGTCTGATGTGAGGTCTGGATTTGGGAGTCTTATCTGAGGATCTGATATGGGGTCTGAACTGAGGATCTGATATGAGGTCTGATATAAAATATGTTTTCTTATTTTCCTCTTTATAAAACCTGCAGTACATCTTATAAGGTTTGTCTGATAAAGTGAAAAATACAGTAATGCATTTGGTGCAAAGTACACCAACTCAGAGTCAAGCAAAATTGACTTCAAATATTACCCTCATGATAAATTCCCCCATTGCCTTTGAGAAAAATAGAAATCCAGTCCTGCTCATTTATCCTTACATAATGGAGTGATTCTAGAGAGGCTGTCATAAAGAATCCTAACACACTTCCATGGAGATGAAGTCTTACCTCTGCAGACCCGGCCAGCATACTGACATTACCATGTCATATCATGTATACCAAGGCCTCATCACATCTGCAGTATCATATCGTTTCTATAATATTGTAAAATTCAGGTTATATCATACATTTACAGATTATTAGAAGGTTATGGTCGCAGAAAAAATGAACAATGATGGATAAAGGAATGTTTTCACTATTGGGAACATGAGCAGCTCATGGTATCAAAGTGATGTTAGACTGTTAAAGGAAAATGCGAAAAACAAGGAGAGACCTTGCTGTGGGCCCCTGGTTAGGATGATATGTGAACAAGCCATGTACAGCTCTAGAACCATTGGATGTGACGTCACGTAATTTTCTGAATATGGCTGCAGTGTTTCCCAGCCTGGTTCCTGGCCAAGATGTTTAAAGGGAATCTGTCACCCGTTTTTACCATTTGTACTGTAGAGCCCTCTAACATCATTCCAACCTTACCATTGGTCTTTTTATCTATGTTTCTCACCATCAGAAAATTAGCTTTTATTGGTATGCAAATGAGTCTCAAATTTCCTAGCAGGGCATCATCAATTGTCCAAAGAGCCCATGCCCACCTCCTCCAAGAGCCCAAGCCCGCTTCTCCCAAGAGCCTTGGACTGCCTCCTCACTTTGTGCCAGTACCTCATGTGATAACATCCCGTCTGCTGCGACATCAACATTTCCTCACTCTCTCCACCCGCTACGTCAGCTTCTCTGTCTTTGAAATCTCGCACAGGAGCAAAGGGGCTATTGCCATTGCATCTAGAGGCCCTGCTGCCTCTGCAACTATTGCACCCTCTGCACTTTGATTGACAGGGGCAAGTCGTGATGATGTTTTCATTGCCTGCCCCTGTCAATCAAAGTGCAGAGAGTGCAGCAGTTGCAGAGAGAGCAGAGCCACTAGGTGAAAAGGCAACGCCCCCGTTGCTCCAAGAGGCTCATTTACATATATGAAAACATCATTTTTCTCAGAAATGCGGGCACATATGAACATGGGACCAACACAGATGTCTTCAGCTGCCAAGTGCACATGTAACAGGTCGGCCAGTTTCATAGATGCAAATATGCTGACAGATGACCTTTAAATATCATCCTAATCTAAGAAAACCCTTTAAATAAACTGGTCAAGCAACAATGTCAAGCAACAAAGCTAAATACAAGGTTATGTTCACGGAGAGCTTTTTTTAATTCTTACTTAAGTATATCACACACACTAAAATAAATCTAAAATACGCCCACAAACGGAGACGTGTAAAAAAAAAAAAAAAAAAGTAGTGATGTCACTGATGGTGGCTCAGCTGGTGGCACTGGTGCCTTGCAGCAGTGGGATACTAAGTTCAAATCCGACCAAGGACAACATCTGCATGGAGTTTGTATATTCTCCCTGTGTTTGTGTGGGTTTCCTCCGGGGACTCCGGTTTCCTCTCACACTCCAAAGACATACTGATAGGGAACTTAGATTGTGGGGACATCAAGTGATGATAAAATCTGTAAAGTGCTGCAGAATATGTCAGCGCTATATAAGTGACTACAACAAATATACTTGAATTTAATGGGAGGTGTAAATACACATTGAAAATCTTTCATGGGTTTCTTGTAATTTTTAGCCTCAGGAATATGTGAACACGGCTCAAGAGGCCCAGTATCTTGGTGTGCACAGACACACATTTATCGTGATAATGGCGTATTAACTTCTAGACTAGTAAAAATGATTCTAGATAAACACAGCCTAACCTAGCCACATTGTCATATAATCATAGTTAGAAATGTATATTTTCTGAAACCGAGAACGGTCTCTGTGACTATCAGTCCAGGGGCTTGGTACATTGTGATTGCAAGAACTTTTTAGAAAGTAGTTTACAGATAGTGGAAAGTGTTGCTTTATGAGTCCCATTGCCAGGACATGGAAATGTATGCACAGTCCCATCAGATAATAGGACGTTTCAAATCCTTCTGTCAGCAGTGAGGTTAATGCCATATTAAACTCGTCTTGGGAGAAGATCCAAGTAGAATTAGCATACAGATTCCCAGGAAATGAAGGAGGGAATATCTTAATTGTAATTAGCCAAGAATGAGTCATGGTGATGTCTTGTTTACAATGGCTCCCGAGATGGACCATTTGCTTTTCTTGCAGAAGTTAAATTCTAATAGATGAATAAAATAAAGCCATCTGCATATAGTTTCTCTACCTGTGAACGTAAAAAATGTCATTTTGATAAATATATAGAAATTAAGTCTTGGTAAAGAAATATATTAATGAACTTATATCTCAAGTAAAAGTTGAGTTTCAGCCATGAAAAGACTGTACATGGTGTAAGTGTTGGTACGTGACACACAGATTTAGGCTCGAGGCCATTTACCACTTGAAAGAGCATAGACTCAAAGTCCATGGATGAGCCCTGCAAGCTTACAACATGCTTCAGCAGCCAAGTTTTTTTAGATCTGGAAATATGTTCTTCAGCATGAAAACAATGGGCATTTAATGCAAATGTGTGGTGAGGCTGGAAAAGCTTGTAAGTAGGGAGTATGTCAGCAGGCAGTGGATATAGGACATGAACCCTATGCAGTGGCGTAGCTACCGGGGGGCAGGGGGGGCGACGGCTCCGGGCCCAGTGACTCAGGGGGGCCCAGAATCAGGCGAATACAAGTGAGCGCTTCCATTATGGAAGCGCTCACTTGTATTTAGGGACCCCCATCAGACCTCAGATCAGCCCACCCAGCCACATAGGATTAAAATAAAAAACCTTACTTACCTGCAGGGGCGTAGCTAAAGATTCATGGGCCCTGGTGCAAAAGTTCAGCTTGGGCCCCCCTACCCTTAGTGCTCTGTGTGTCTTCTTATGCAGCACAAGGGTCTTTGGGCCCCCTCAGGCTCCTGGGCCCGGTAGCGACTGCTACCTCTGCACCCCCTATAGCTACGCCCCTGCTTACCTGTTCTGCGCTGGGCTGCCCTCCGGTCCGCGCTCTGCTCTCTTCCCTGGTGGCGCGCACTATGACCTGACGCTGCACGCAGCGTCAGGTCATAGTGTGCGCGGGCCAGGGAAGAGAGCAGAGCGCGGACCGGAGGGCAGCCGCAGCGCAGAACAGGTAAGTAAGGTTTTTTATTTTAATCCTATGTGGCTGGGTGGGCTGATCTGAGGTCTGATGGGGGCACAATACGCTGATCTGAGGTCTGATAGGGGCACAGTAGGCTGATCTGAGGTCTGATGGGGGCACAATACGCTGAACTGAGGTCTGATGGGGGGCACAATACGCTGATCTGAGGTCTGATGGGGGCACAGTAGGCTGATGTGAGGTCTGATGGGGGCACATTCTGCTGATCTGAGGTCTGATGGGTCCACAATATGCTGATCTGAGGTCTGATGGGGCACAATACGCTGATCTGAGGTCTGATGGGGGCACAGTAGGCTGATGTGAGGTCTGATGGGGGCACAGTAGGCTGATCCGAGGTCTGATGGGGGCACAATACGCTGATCTGAGATCTGATGGGGGCACAATACGCTGATCTGAGGTCTGATGGGGGCACAATACGCTGATGTGAGGTCTGATGGGGGCACATTCTGATGATCTGAGGTCTGATGGGGCACATTCTGATGATCTGAGGTCTGATGGGGGCACAATACACTGATCTGAGGTCTGATGGGGGCACAATACGCTGATCTGAGATCTGATGGGGGCACAGTAGGCTGATGTGAGGTCTGATGGGGGCACAGTAGGCTGATCCGAGGTCTGATGGGGGCACAATACGCTGATCTGAGATCTGATGGGGGCACAATACGCTGATCTGAGGTCTGATGGGGGCACAATACGCTGATGTGAGGTCTGATGGGGGCACATTCTGATGATCTGAGGTCTGATGGGGGCACATTCTGATGATCTGAGGTCTGATGGGGGCACAATACACTGATCTGAGGTCTGATGGGGGCACAATACGCTGATCTGAGATCTGATGGGGGCACAATACGCTGATCTGAGGTCTGATGGGGGCACAATACGCTGATGTGAGGTCTGATGGGGGCACATTCTGATGATCTGAGGTCTGATGGGGGCACATTCTGATGATCTGAGGTCTGATGGGGGCACATTCTGATGATCTGAGGTCTGATGGGGGCAGGGGACTGTTAGTTTAGTGATGTAAAAACTGGGGACAGGTTTCCTTTAACATAGGAGTCCCGTTGTTTTTTAATCCTATTACTCCTATATTTTACTGCATTATATGGTAGTGTATTTACAGTAGGGTAGGTAGAAAGTCTATTGTACTGTACTTAACAGCATAGATTATCTAGCAGTTTATATAGTCATCTTTCTAATACAATATTATAACCACAACTAGTAGTATGTGCCTGTGAAGTTGGAAACGTGCGTTTGGGAAGCCAAGTGGGGGGCCCACTCAAGTATGTTTCGCCCCCCCTGTGCTGAACCTCTAGCTACGCCTCTGACCCTATGATTATGAATATTAAAACGTAGGTTGTGGCTCATCTGTAATTTTAGTACAAGGAAGATTTCTGAAAATGAATAAGAGTTTTATATAAAAAAAAATCTAAAACACTGGAAGCCATTTATCATTCCCATTGGGCAGAATCCTAGCAGAAAAAAAATTTAAAATTTTATTGCGCGTCATTTTTGAGCAAAAAATGTTAAGGCTTTTTGTAATTTTACATCGGGGTTGTCACTTTAAAAACGTGACCATAGTTAGTCACAGTGGTGCTTGAAAGTTTGTGAACCCTTCAGAATTTTCTATATTTCTGCATAAATTTCGACCTAAAACTGCATCAGATTTTCACAGTCCTGAAAGTAGATAAAGATAACCAAATAAAAAGAAATGAGTCAAAAATATCAGACGTGGTCATTTATTTCTTGAGGAAAATGATCCAATATCATGTCTGTGAGTGGCAAAAGTATGTGAACCTTTGATTTGAGTATCTGGTGTGAAACCCTGGTGCAGCAATAACTTCAACTGTACTCTTCCAGTAACTGTTGATTAGTCCTGCACATTGGCTTGGAGGAATTTTAGTCCATTCCTCTGTACAAAAGAACTTCATCTGTGTAATGTTGGTGGGTTTCCCCCTATGAACTGATTGCTTCAGGTCCTTCAACAACATTTCTATTGGATTAAGGTTAGAACTTTGACTTGGCCATTCCAAACCTTTAACTTTATTCTTCTTTAACCGTTTATTCTTCTAACACTCAGCAAGCAGAGAGAGATAAAAAAAACCCCATACAATTACACAATATGCAGGTTAGGTGTTTTTGTAAGCGCTACATCTTATATATAGCTAAAGAAACCTAAGGGGCCAGGGTGGAACACTCTGTAGTTTAGATAAATCACATCAGCCATTACTCTGTGAGAAATCAGTATGCAGAATGCTCAACCAAGTGGTGGCTGCTGAAATTCTTTGGCCACATGACCAAGGTAAGTACAAACTAGAAATGCTTTAATCTCAGTATGATAAGAATACAATCATTCATTTTGAGGGGAAAAAAACTACCATAATAGCTCACAGTTATGTGAGTTCATGATTTGAAAAGCTTTGATTATAAAGACATTTTCCATAATAATATAAGGTAATTTTCTTTAATTCAAAGTCATTTTTTATTCATTCCATCCTTCTATGAGCAGATCTGCTTAATTTTATCTTCAAACCACTGACTTTGCTGGGTTAAAAACCATTTCAAAGACGTGGAATGGGCAGTTGTGTGGTTTTCTTACAATATATCATGCATGACAGATTAAAGGGATTTTCCTGGAGCCAAAAGAAACATTTTGTCATGAGATGATAAGAAAAGAAACAGCTAACCAATAGGCTTTGTGTAAAATGTACCTAGTCCCCGCTGCACAAAACTCATTGTCATAAAGGCCATCAGTCACCTTCTATGCTCCTTATTAGAGATGAGTAAATCAATTCTAAACTAATCAAATTCGTCATGAATTTCACAAAGCTTTGCAGGTAGCTTGACAGCCATTTAGGTGGCAGGATATTGGCTGGTCTATCAGACTCTGTGCTAACTGTGAAGCGCAGATGCCATTGTGAGCTCAGCCACTGATGTGAGAGGATGTGTCTGACATATCTCTAGCAGAGATCAATTACAAACACAAGCCAACCATGTTAGGCTACTTTCACACTAGCGTTTTAAAATTCCGGTATTGAGTTTCGTCATAGGGGCTCAATACCGGAATAAAACGCTTCAGTTTTGTCCCCATTCATTGTCAATGGGGACAAAACTGAACTGAAGACAACGGAATGCTCCTCAAAGCATTCCGTTCCGTCTTCAGACCGGAGAACAAACCGCAGCATGCTGCTGGTTTCTCTCCGGTCCAGGCATCCGCACCAAGACGGATCCGGAATGACCCCCAATGCAAGTCAATGGGGGCGGATCCGTCTGGTGTGACACAATGGTAACCGGATCCGCCCTCCATTGACTTTCAATGGAGTTCATGACGGATCCGGCTACACATACACACATACAGACATAGACATACAGTCATGGCCAAAAGTTTTGAGAATGATACAAATATTAATTTTTACAAAGTCTACTGCTTCAGTTTTTATAATGGCAATTTGCATATACTCCTGAATGTTATAAAGAGTGATCAGCTTAACAACAATTACTTGCAAAGTCAATATTTGCCTAGAAAATGAACTTTATCCCCCAAAACACATTTCAACATCATTGCAGCCCTGCCTTAAAAGGACCAGCTAACATCATTTCAGTGATTGCTCCATTAACACAGGTGTGGGTGTTGATGAGGACAGGGCTGGAGATCAATCTGTCATGATTAAGTAAGAATGACACCACTGGACACTTTAAAAGGAGGCTGGTGCTTGGCATCATTGTTTCTCTTCTGTTAACCATGATTATCTCTAAAGAAACACGTGCAGTCATCATTGCACTGCACAAAAATGGCCTAACAGGAAAGAGTATTGCAGCTAGAAAGATTGCACCTCAGTCAACAATCGCATCATCAATAACTTCAAGGGAGAGAGGTTCCATTGTTGCCAAAAAGGCTCCAGGGCACCCAAGAAAGACCAGCAAGCGCCAGGACCGTCTCTTAAAAGTGTTTCAGCTGCGGGATCGGGCTACCAGCAGTGCAGAGCTTGCTCAGGAATGGCAGCAGGCAGGTGTGAGGGCATCTGCACGCACTGTGAGGCGGAGACTCTTGGAGCAAGGTCTGGTCTCAAGGAGGGCAGCAAAGAAGCCACTTCTCTCCAGAAAAAACATCAGGGACAGACTGATATTCTGCAAAAGGTACAGGGAGTGGACTGCTGAGGACTGGGGTAAAGTCATTTTCTCTGATGAATCCCCTTTTCGATTGTTTGGGACATCTGGAAAACAGCTTATTCGGAGAAGACGAGGTGAGCGCTACCACTAGTCTTGTCTCATGCCAACTTTAAAGCATCCTGAAACCATTCATGTGTGGGGTTGCTTCTCAGCCAAGGGAATCGGCTCTCTCACAGTCTTGCCTAAAAACACAGCCATGAATAAAGAATGGTACCAGAATGTCCTCCGAGAGCAACTTCTCCCAACCGTCCAAGAGCAGTTTGGCGATCAACAATGCCTTTTCCAGCATGATGGAGCACCTTGCCATAAAGCAAAGGTGATAACTAAATGGCTCAGGGAACAAAACATAGAGATTTTGGGTCCATGGCCTGGAAACTCCCCAGATCTTAATCCCATTGAGAACTTGTGGTCAATCATCAAGAGACGGGTGGACAAACAAAAACCTACAAATTCTGTCAAAATGCAAGCATTGATTGTGCAAGAATGGACTGCTATCAGTCGGGATTTGGTCCAGAAGTTGATTGAGAGCATGCCAGGGAGAATTGCAGAGGTCCTGAAGAAGAAGGGTCAACACTGCAAATATTGACTTGCTGCATTAACTCATTCTAACTGTCAATATAAGCTTTTGTTACTCATAATATGATTGCAATTATATTTCTGTATGTGATAAAAACATCTGACAAACACACATAAAAACCAGAGGGCAGCAGATCATGTGAAAATATAATATTTGTGTCATTCTCAAAACTTTTGGCCATGACTGTACACATAAACATACACACACATATAGACATACAAATTCACATACATACTTACATGCTCCCCAGCAGGTCTTCAGAACGGCATAGGGACAGGTCGGCGCGCACAGATGACGATTCCACCAGGTGCCCAGCAGAGGGTGCTGTGGGGAATCGCCACCTGTGCGAGCCATCCTGCTCCTCCGGCGCTCCGAAGACCTGCTGGGAGCATGTAAGTATGTATGTGTGGTTGTTTGTCTATATGTGTGTGTGTGTGTGTGTATGTATGTACTGTGTGACATGTGTGGGGCCGGAGCACGGTTCCGGCTCCACACATGTCGCTGCGGCAGTCCTGATCAGGCAGCAGCCTTCACCTGCTGGATCAGGCCTGCCGCTAATGTGAAAGTAGCCTTAGGGTCTTTAAAGGATAGTGTAGTGATATATTTAGTCAGGTAGATTGAATTACTAGGTAGAAAGATTTATCAGCAGGGAGAGCATATGGACAGTTAGTGCACTGGGTGTATTAGGCTACTTTCACACTAGCGTTTTATAATTCCGGTATTGAGTTCCGTCATAGGGGATAATAACAATAACGCTTCAGTTTTGTCCCCATTCATTGTCAATGGGGGCAAAACTGAACTGAAGACAATGGAATGCTCCTAGAAGCATTCCGTTCAGTCTTCAGACCAGAGAACAAACCACAGCATGCTGCGGTTTGCTCTCCGGTCCAGGCATCCGCACCAAGACGGATCCGGAATGACCCCCAATGAAAGTCAATGGGGACGTATCCTTTTGTTTTGATACAATGGTAAACGGATCCGTCCTCCATTGACTTTCAATGGAGTTCATGACGGATCCGTCACCTGCACACACACAGACATACACATATACAGACATACACATAAACATACACAGACATCAGGGGCGTAGCTAGGGGAAGCAGGGGAAGCCACTGCTTCGGGGCCCGAGGGCAGAGGGGGCCCGGAGCAGTAGCAGGACGGCAGCGTCAGACTGGAGCAGCAACAGCTTGCAGAGTCCGGCTGCTGCTGTCTCCCTTACAAGCTCGGCGCTTCATACACGCCCCCTGTACACTCTAGCAGAGCAGAGCAGGAAAATTGCCTCACAAGCTTCAGACACGCCCCCTCTACACAGGACTGCTGCCTGAAGAGGAGAGAGACGGCAGGCCTAGAGCAGAAGTGTCAATTGATGCTGACAGTGAGTCTGATCTGTGGGACGGGGGGGGGGGAATGACTCTTTGAGCTGCTGCTGGATGCTATAGACCAGCAGCTTCATGGCTATTCAGTTGTTTTACTGCCTCATGAAGCAGTTTGCCTCCATGACTCCTGCCCCCCCTCATGTATGGAGGGCTCCTGTTCCACCCTCCTATCTCCTATTGCTGCCCTACATAGAGCTCCAGCCCCTACTTCTTGTATGAATCCCCCTCAGAGCCCCTTCCACTTACTTGCTGTGTCCACCCCTCCTGTCCATCCAGGGCCCTGGGCCCCTGTCTCACTCCTCTGCCTCTCATTATGGTGGGGTCCTTCTAATGTCACAGTGTCATGTGACTGTGCCCCACACCCCATACTGTGCCCCCCACCCCGTAATATGCTCCCTTACACCCTGCATTGTGCCCTCTTACCATACCCTGTACAGTACCCTGTTATACCCTTTTATTCAGTATACTGTATGGAGGTGTTATCTAGTGTATGGCGACATTAGCCAGTCCCTGTATGACGGTACAATCCCGTCACTGAATGGTGGTGTTATCCGGTAACTGTATGGTTGTGCTATCTGGTGACTGTATGGCGCTGTTATCCGGTAACTGTATGGTGGTGCTATCCGGTGACCGTATGGTGGTGTTATGCAATCACTGTATGGCGGTGTTATCTGGTGACTGAATGGCAGTGTTATCTGGTGACTGAATGGCGGTGTTATCTGGTGACTGAATGGCGGTGTTATCTGGTGACTGAATGGCGGTGTTATCTGGTGACTGTATGGAGGTGGTCAGTCTCTCTATGGTGGTGCTATCCAGTTACTGTATGGCAATAACTGTATCCCCTTCCCTGCCCATGCCACCTGAAAAATTGCAGATTGTGATGCAGGACCTGTGCGCCATAATCTGTGTCAAAAATACGGCTAATATAGGCATATTTCTGTTTAATAAATGACCCCCTAATTGTCTTATTATTCCAGGGTAGGGATAATATCTTTATAGTATATAGATTCCAGTGTATTATACTGTGCCCTATATTCCCCAATAGATAAATGATCCTTGGGTAACGCAGTCCTCACCCCTGACCACCAGGACCGGGCTGTACTCTGTCAGTACATGGCAGCCTCCCTTCTCTGCTCCGCTGTGTCCTGCTGCCTATTCTGGCACTAAGGCTGGGTTCACATCACATTTTTCCCATCTGTTTAATGTATACAAAAACGTGCACATTAACAAATGCCTCAGACTGATCCATACAGTGGCGTCCATTCCCCAAACAGTTCCATTCTGGACTCTGCAAGATACAAAAACGTGGTGTGCTGCATATCTGTATACGGTACCTTTTTTATCAATGTATACTTCAAATGGATAGGAAACACATGATGTGAACCCACTGTTACATATGAAAAAATGCGATGCCAGGGTGGTCATGGATGGGTGGGGGGCCTATACAAAAATTTGCTGTGGGGCCCAGTCAGTTCTAGCTACGCCACTGACAGACATATACACATACAAATACACATACATACTTACATGCTCCCGGCAGGTCACCATAGCGCAGGAGGAGCAGGACGGCGCACACATAGGACGATTCCACACAGCGCCCAGCAGAGGGCGCTGTGGGGAATCGTCCTATGTGCGTGCCGTCCTGCTCCTCCTGCGCTGTGGTGACCTGCCGGGAGCATGTAAGTATGTACAGTCATGGCCAAAAGTTTTGAGAATGATACAAATATTAATTTTTACAAAGTCTACTGCTTCAGTTTTTATAATGGCAATTTGCATATACTCCAGAATGTTATAAAGAGTGATCAGCTTAACAGCAATTACTTGCAAAGTCAATATTTTCCTAGAAAATGAACTTTATCCCCCAAAACACATTTCAACATCATTGCAGCCCTGCCTTAAAAGGACCAGCTAACATTGTTTCAGTGATTGCTCCATTAACACAGGTGTGGGTGTTGATGAGGACAGGGCTGGAGATCAATCTGTCATGATTAAGTAAGAATGACACCACTGGACACTTTAAAAGGAGGCTGGTGCTTGGCATCATTGTTTCTCTTCTGTTAACCACGGTTATCTCTAAAGAAACACGTGCAGTCATCATTGCACTGCACAAAAATGGCCTAACAGGGAAGAGTATCGCAGCTAGAAAGATTGCACCTCAGTCAACAATCTATCGCATCATCAAGAACTTCAAGGACAGAGGTTCCATTGTTGCCAAAAAGGCTCCAGGGCGCCCAAGAAAGACCAGCAAGCGCCAGGACCATCTCTTAAAAGTGTTTCAGCTGCGGGATCGGGCTACCAGCAGTGCAGAGCTTGCTCAGGAATGGCAGCAGGCAGGTGTGAGTGCATCTGCACGCACTGTGAGGCGGAGACTCTTGGAGCAAGGCCTGGTCTCAAGGAGGGCAGCAAAGAAGCCACTTCTCTCCAGAAAAAACATCAGGGGCAGACTGATATTCTGCAAAAGGTACAGGGAGTGGACTGCTGAGGACTGGGGTAAAGTCATTTTCTCTGATGAATCCCCTTTTCGATTGTTTGGGACATCTGGAAAACAGCTTATTTGGAGAAAACGAGGTGAGCACTACCACCAGTCTTGTCTCATGCCAACTGTAAAGTCAGTCAGGATTTGGTCCAGAAGTTTATTGAGAGCATGCCAGGGAGAATTGCAGAGGTCCTGAAGAAGAAGGGTCAACACTGCAAATATTGACTTGCTGCATTAACTCATTCTAACTGTCAATATAAGCTTTTGTTACTCATAATATGATTGCAATTATATTTCTGTATGTGATAAAAACATCTGACAAACACACATAAAAACCAGAGGGCAGCAGATCATGTGAAAATATAATATTTGTGTCATTCTCAAAACTTTTGGCCATGACTGTATTTGTATGTGTATATGTCTGTGTGTGTGTGTGACTGTGTGTATGTACTGTGTGACATGTGTTGGGCCGGAGCGCGGTTCCGGCCCCACACATGTCCCTGCGGCAGCACGGATCCGGCAGCACCCTTCACCTGCCGGATCAGTGCTGCCGCTAATGTGAAAGAGGCCGTACAGCGAGGGCTGCTGTGGGAACTGTTTATGTCATGTACTGCTTGCACAATGATCCTGCAGAAAGATCTTTTTCTCTGTGCATAATCCAGCTTTTTTAAAAACCTGTTACAAAGCTTCTACAGTTCATGTGTTTTATAGGCATATTCCTAGCACCACCAGCAGCAGCATGTATTAAGCTGCATATACTGTGCAAATGTGCCTTATTCTTCCCAAAATATAGTTGCAATTTTGCCACAATTTGTCATTGCACTTTTTAGTGCATCAATAAAAGCGTACAGTGCGTTTGTAGCAGGGGATGTTTAATTTCTCCTCTGTTTATAAAAAATAAATAAATAAACAGTTACGATTTTGCTACCGTTTATCAGTGCACAATTCAGTGCATTTTAGTTTGTCAGTACCAGTGTACAGTGTGTTTGCATCAGTGGTTATTTAATTGTGCCTCTGTTGCAAAAAAACATTGTTGCAATTTTGTTAATGAGACAGGAAGCCGAGTTCAGCTTTGGATTTTGACACTGTACTTTATGCGAATAAACAAAGTGTCACATCATAGACACGAGACGAAGCAAGTCTCACGATATTTGCTGCAAGTTCGCAAAGACCTCTGCGGAGCCCATACATTTTACGGTGGGACGGAGGTTATATTGTTAACAAACTTTACAAATGAAAGACGCACCCCAGATTTTAGAGTAGGAAAATAAGAAAAAAATATTTTTCATCACACCTCATATCAGACCCCCCATAAATTTCAGGACATCACATCAGACCCGCATATCAGCCCTCCATGTCAGACCCCCATCAGACCTCAGATCCGCCCACTATGGCCCCATATCAGCCCACTGTGCCCCCATCAGACCTCAGATCAGCCCACTGTGCCCGCATCAGACCTCAGATCAGCAGAATGTGCCCCATCAGACCTCAGATCAGCAGAATGTGCCCTCATCAGACCTCAGATCAGCAGAATGTGCCCTCATCAGACCTCAGATCAGCAGAATGTGCCCCCATCAGACCTCAGATCAGCCCACTGTGCCCCCATCAGACCTCAGATCAGCAGAATGTGCCCCCATCAAACCTCAGATCAGCAGAATGTACCCCCATCAGACCTCAGATCAGCATAATGTGCTCCCATCAAACCTCAGATCAGCAGAATGTGCCACCATCAAACCTCAGATCAGCAGAATGTACCCCCATCAAACCTCAGATCAGCAGAATGTGTCCCCATCAGACCTCAGATCAGCGTATTGTGCCACCATCAGACCTCAGATCAACAGAATGTGCCCCCATCAGACCTCAGATCAGCAGAATGTGCCCCTATCAGACCTCAGATCAGCAGAATGTTCCCCCATCAGATCTCAGATCAGCCTACCCAGCCACATAAGGTTAAAATAAAAACCTCTGTCTTCTCTGGCCGGCGCTGCACTGTCACCTGACTGCGTGCAGCGTCAGGTCATAGTGCGTGCACTACGTCCTGATGCTGTACGCAGTCAGGACAGTGCAGAGCCGGCGTGGAGAAGAAAAAGGAGCGCCGGACCCAGAGTGGAGCCGCGGCGGAGGAGAGGTAAGAGAGGTTTTTATTTTAACCTTATGTGGCTAGGTGGGCTGATCTGAGGTCTGATGGGGGGACCCAGCACCTTATACATACAAGTGAGCGCTTCCATAATGGAAGCGCTCACTTGTATTCGCTTTATAAGACGCACCACAATTTTCCCCCTACTTTTGGAGGAAAAAATGTGCATCTTGTTCCTCTATGTTCCTGAGTTATGATACTTTTTTTAATATGCAAATTAGGCCTTTGGTGCAATGAAGGCATCACCATTGCTCTTGTTTAAACCAAGCTCCACTCCTTTCTGTGTCCAGTCCCTCTCTCACTGCTTTGACTGACAGGAACAAGCAGCTGCAAAGCAGCGAAGAAGAGACTAATCACAGAAAGGAATGGAGCTTGGGTGCAACAAGAGCAAACGTGACACCCTCATTGCACCAAAGACCTAATTTGCATATTTAGAAAAAGTATCATAACTCGGGAACAGAGCCATGGATCAACAAAAGAAAAACAGCGTTTTAATCAGCTGAACCACAGCTATGTGTCTACACAAACAGTTGGATGGGGGGGGTCAATGGTGACAGATTCCCTTTAAGGATCCCTGTGTGAACCCAGCCTAAAGGATTAATAGTAATTTAGAAGTGTTTGCATTATTGAGAGTTATGATGATGAACGTAGTGCCAAAAAGAATTCTCCAATCTAAAATAAAGCTTGGATTCTATCTTTCTGCACTTTTGCATTACGTGACCTGGCCCAACTCCTGACTCATATATTCCAGACTCTTGCTGTGAAAAATATTACTTTCAGCAGAGCAGATGAATACTAAAGATCAAAGAAGGTGAAGGAGTAAAAATTGAGCAGATTACAATTCATGTGGACTGCAGAAATTCTTTTGTACTTTATGGGGTCATATATCATAGAAGAGCACTGATAATGATATACAGTAGTGAGGCCCGGCAGTTCTTCACCACCTTCTATTAAGTGTTACCTTGTAGATGACTGACATCTCCTTAGAATACACACAGAAAAACAGGTGGATTCATTTTCTTTTTTTGTGTGTATTTTGGCAGGATATTTTATCATTTTTTTATGATGCTATTTCTTTTTTACATTTAGCCTCTTTGCTAACACATTTTGAATGTAGGGTAAGTGGATGGTAATATATGGATTTTGTGGCTCAGTACAGGCTGATTTGCAGGATATTGTGAAATGTAAGGATACAGTATGACGTAATAGATATTAAAACAAAATATGGTACAGTGATGGGTCTTGTGTTGGTAATTTGTCATAGTAGATGTGTGATTTGTAAGAATGTGGCTCATCAATAGTATTTAAGGATTATATTATTTACAAAGATGGAGCATAATTAAAGGGGTTATTATAACTGATGTAAATAATAAAAATTAGACATCATATAGTATATGACAATCTCTTTCTAGTAAAGCCCTGTACCTCACGTGGATCCAAAGATCTCCCCATTCATTGCTCCGATTGCTGTGTTATATTCTCTTCTGGATGGCAGCTAAGAGGGCATGCTATTTCTTCGGCAGCCTTTTATTTTCTGCTACAGCTCTCTCTGTATCCTAGCTCAGGCATGTGTCCTTTCTGCTACAGTTCTCTCTGTATCCTAGCTCAGGCATGTGTCCTTTCTGCTACAGCTCTCTATGTATCCTAGCTCAGGCATGTGTCCTTTCTGCTACAGTTCTCTCTGTATCCTAGCTCAGGCATGTGTCCTTTCTGCTACAGCTCTCTCTGTATCCTAGCTCAGGCATGTGTCCTTTCTGCTACAGCTCTCTCTGTATCCTAGCTCAGGCACAAGTCCTTTCTGCTACAGCTCTCTCTGTCTCCTAGCTCAGGCATGCGTCCTTTCTGCTACAGTTCTCTCTGTATCCTAGCTCAGGCATGTGTCCTTTCTGCTACAGTTCTCTCTGTATCCTAGCTCAGGCATGCGTCCTTTCTGCTACAGCTCTCTCTGTCTCCTAGCTCAGGCATGCGTCCTTTCTGCTACAGCTCTCTCTGTATCCTAGCTCAGGCACAAGTCCTTTCTGCTACAGTTCTCTCTGTATCCTAGCTCAGGCATGTGTCCTTTCTGCTACAGCTCTCTCTGTATCCTAGCTCAGGAATGTGTCCTTTCTGCTACAGTTCTCTCTGTATCCTAGCTCAGGCATGTGTCCTTTCTGCTACAGTTCTCTCTGTATCCTAGCTCAGGCATATGTCCTTTCTGCTACAGTTCTTTCTGTATCCTAGCTCAGGAATGTGTCCTTTCTGCTATAGTTCTCTCTGTATCCTAGCTCAGGCATGTGTCCTTTCTGCTACAGCTCTCTCTGTATCCTAGCTCAGGAATGTGTCCTTTCTGCTACAGTTCTCTCTGTATCCTAGCTCAGGCATGTGTCCTTTCTGCTACAGTTCTCTCTGTATCCTAGCTCAGGCACGTGTCCTTTCTGCTACAGTTCTCTCTGTATCCTAGCTCAGGCATGTGTCCTTTCTGCTACAGCTCTCTCTGTATCCTAGCTCAGGAATGTGTCCTTTCTGCTACAGCTCTCTCTGTATCCTAGCTCAGGCATGTGTCCTTTCTGCTACAGCTCTCTCTGTATCCTAGCTCAGGAATGTGTCCTTTCTGCTACAGCTCTCTCTGTATCCTAGCTCAGGCATGTATCCTTTCTGCTACAGTTCTCTCTGTATCCTAGCTCAGGCACGTGTCCTTTCTGCTACAGCTCTCTCTGTATCCTAGCTCAGGAATGTGTCCTTTCTGCTACAGCTCTCTCTGTATCCTAGCTCAGGCATGTGTCCTTTCTGCTACAGTTCTCTCTCTGTATCCTAGCTCAGGCACGAGTCCTTTCTGCTACAGCTCTCTATGTATCCTAGCTCAGGCACGTGTCCTTTCTGCTACAGTTCTCTCTGTATCCTAGCTCAGGCACAAGTCCTTTCTGCTACAGCTCTCTCTGTCTCCTAGCTCAGGCATGCGTCCTTTCTGCTACAGTTCTCTCTGTATCCTAGCTCAGGCACAAGTCCTTTCTGCTACAGCTCTCTCTGTCTCCTAGCTCAGGCATGCGTCCTTTCTGCTATAGTTCTCTCTGTATCCTAGCTCAGGCATGCGTCCTTTCTGCTACAGCTCTCTCTGTATCCTAGCTCAAGCATAAGTCCTTTCTGCTACAGCTCTCTCTGTCTCCTAGCTCAGGCATGTGTCCTTTCTGCTACAGTTCTCTCTGTATCCTAGCTCAGGCATATGTCCTTTCTGCTACAGCTCTCTCTGTATCCTAGCTCAGGAATGTGTCCTTTCTGCAATAGTTCTCTCTGTATCCTAGCTCAGGCATGTGTCCTTTCTGCTACAGCTCTCTCTGTATCCTAGCTCAGGAATGTGTCCTTTCTGCTACAGCTCTCTCTGTATCCTAGCTCAGGCATGTGTCCTTTCTGCTACAGTTCTCTCTGTATCCTAGCTCAGGCATGTGTCCTTTCTGCTACAGTTCTCTCTGTATCCTAGCTCAGGCATGTGTCCTTTCTGCTACAGCTCTCTCTGTATCCTAGCTCAGGCACGTGTCCTTTCTGCTACAGCTCTCTCTGTATCCTAGCTCAGGAATGTGTCCTTTCTGCTACAGCTCTCTCTGTATCCTAGCTCAGGCATGTGTCCTTTCTGCTACAGCTCTCTCTGTACCCTAGCTCAGGCATGTGTCCTTTCTGCTACAGCTCTCTCTGTATCCTAGCTCAGGCATTTGTCCTTTCTGCTATAGCTCTCTGTATCCTGGCTCAGGCATGTGTCCTTTCTGCTACAGCTCTCTCTGTATCCTAGCTCAGGCATGTGTCCTTTCTGCTACAGCTCTCTCTGTATCCTAGCTCAGGCATGTGTCCTTTCTGCTACAGCTCTCTCTGTATCCTAGCTCAGGCACGTGTCCTTTCTGCTACAGTTCTCTCTGTATCCTAGCTCAGGAATGTGTCCTTTCTGCTACAGCTCTCTCTGTATCCTAGCTCAGGCACGAGTCCTTTCTGCTACAGCTCTCTATGTATCCTAGCTCAGGCACGTGTCCTTTCTGCTACAGTTCTCTCTGTATCCTAGCTCAGGCACAAGTCCCTTCTGCTACAGCTCTCTCTGTCTCCTAGCTCAGGCATGTGTCCTTTCTGCTACAGTTCTCTCTGTATCCTAGCTCAGGCACATGTCCTTTCTTCTACAGCTCTCTCTGTATCCTAGCTCAGGCACAAGTCCTTTCTGCTACAGCTCTCTCTGTCTCCTAGCTCAGGCATGTGTCCTTTCTGCTACAGTTCTCTCTGTATCCTAGCTCAGGCATGTGTCCTTTCTGCTACAGCTCTCTCTGTATCCTAGCTCAGGCATGTGTCCTTTCTGCTACAGCTCTCTCTGTATCCTAGCTCAGGCATGTGTCCTTTCTGCTACAGCTCTCTCTGTATCCTAGCTCAGGCACGTGTCCTTTCTGCTACAGTTCTCTCTGTATCCTAGCTCAGGCATGTGTCCTTTCTGCTACAGTTCTCTCTGTATCCTAGCTCAGGCATGCGTCCTTTCTGCTACAGTTCTCTCTGTATCCTAGCTCAGGCATGTGTCCTTTCTGCTACAGTTCTCTCTGTATCCTAGCTCAGGCATGTGTCCTTTCTGCTACAGCTCTCTCTGTATCCTAGCTCAGGCATGTGTCCTTTCTGCTACAGTTCTCTCTGTATCCTAGCTCAGGCATGCGTCCTTTCTGCTACAGCTCTCTCTGTATCCTAGCTCAGGCATGCGTCCTTTCTGCTACAGCTCTCTCTGTATCCTAGCTCAGGCATGCGTCCTTTCTGCTACAGTTCTCTCTCTGTATCCTAGCTCAGGCATGTGTCCTTTCTGCTACAGCTCTCTCTGTATCCTAGCTCAGGCATGTGTCCTTTCTGCTCCAGCTCTCTCTGTATCCTAGCTCAGGCATGTGTCCTTTCTGCTACAGCTCTCTCTGTATCCTAGCTTAGGCATGTGTCCTTTCTGCTACAGCTCTCTCTGTATCCTAGCTCAGGCATGTGTCCTTTCTGCTACAGCTCTCTCTGTATCCTAGCTCAGGAATGTGTCCTTTCTGCTACAGCTCTCTCTGTATCCTAGCTCAGGCACGTGTCCTTTCTGCTACAGCTCTCTCTGTATCCTAGCTCAGGAATGTGTCCTTTCTGCTACAGCTCTCTCTGTATCCTAGCATAGGCATGTGCCCTTTCTGCTACAGCTCTCTCTGTATCCTAGCTCAGGCACGTGTCCTTTCTGCTACAGCTCTCTCTGTATCCTAGCTCAGGCATGTGTCCTTTCTGCTACAGCTCTCTCTGTATCCTAGCTCAGGCACGTGTCCTTTCTGCTACAGCTCTCTCTGTATCCTAGCTCAGGCATGTGTCCTTTCTGCTACAGCTCTCTCTGTATCCTAGCTCAGGCATGTGTCCTTTCTGCTACAGCTCTCTCTGTATCCTAGCTCAGGCATGTGTCCTTTCTGCTACAGCTCTCTCTGTACCCTAGCTCAGGCATGTGTCCTTTCTGCTACAGCTCTCTCTGTATCCTAGCTCAGGCATGTGTCCTTTCTGCTACAGTTCTCTCTGTATCCTAGCTCAGGCATGTGTCCTTTCTGCTAGGCATGTGTCCTTTCTGCTACAGCTCTCTCTGTATCCTAGCTCAGGCATGTGTCCTTTCTGCTACAGCTCTCTCTGTATCCTAGCTCAGGCATGTGTCCTTTCTGCTACAGCTCTCTCTGTATCCTAGCTCAGGCATGTGTCCTTTCTGCTACAGCTCTCTCTGTATCCTAGCTCAGGCATGTGTCCTTTCTGCTACAGTTCTCTCTGTATCCTAGCTCAGGCATGTGTCCTTTCTGCTACAGCTCTCTCTGTATCCTAGCTCAGGCATGTGTCCTTTCTGCTACAGCTCTCTCTGTATCCTAGCTCAGGCATATGTCCTTTCTGCTACAGCTCTCTCCCTATCACAGCTTATTGGATGTGTTCTCTCTGCAGCAGCACTCTACCTGTAACTGTCCCAACTCCAAACAGTAGCTAAACTGATCATGTGCAACCACATACAGATAAAACACAAGGGGCCACCATTATAATGAAGTAAAGAGAATAACTGGAGGGTTTTTGTAAAACCAGAAAGTACATTACAAAATGAACTTGTTTTTCTTGCTGAATTATATTACCCCCTTTAATGGGTTTCACAACCCCTTTTTGTGTCGAAGCTGGTCCGGTGATCAGCAGTCATCGCTACATGGCAAGTCCGGAGCCTCAGGGCTGTATACCATCCTCTCAGCACTTTGCAAGCTGATGAGGTGATAGATGCTGCACTCAGCATTGTCCAAGGCATCTAAGGGGTTACACTGCTGCAATCTGCATTATCTCTGATTGTGGTAGTGAGAGCAGGGTACCAGTCAAATATAATACATCTAGCACCTGCTGATGCTCTTGCGACCACGGCATCACACTAGTACATTACTATTATGGGAAGGACTTAAAGGGGAGGGATTTGATAAAACAACAAAAGCTTTATTTACTAGTTTATTCTCCAGCACTGCTGCCCTGGCCCATGTATTGCTGCAGTGGTGACCACTGCAGCCAGTCCCTGCTTTTATTCTTTTATCACAATCCCTTCCCCTTGGGCAATTTTTTTCCCAACTTGAGCAACCCCTTTAAAGGCGTCATCTCATCACTCATCAGGATAAACACTCTGCATATGCCCTATTACAGGGATGGCCAACCTGCGGCTCTCCACCTCTTGTAAAACTATTACTTCCACCATGCCCTGCTGTAGGCTGATAGCTGTAGGCATTGTGGGCATGCTGGGAGTTGTACCTTTGCAACAGCTGGAGAGCCTCAGGTTGGCCATCTCTGCCCTGTTACATGGATGTCAGCAAGGAGGGATCACTGCTCAACGCCCTCTTCTGTGAGCCAGAGGCATGGTCTGCTGCAAGCAGTGGATCTCACTCTTGTGTACTTGGGCTTTCCAGGTAGTTCATGGACCGCCCTTTATCTGAATGGCCACCTGGTAACAGTCCCTTACACCTCTAAGAGTATAGTCACAAGAAAGTGAAAGATTCATTGCAAAGATTTCTGTGAATAAAAATCAGTTCATCTGAATGGGGTTGTTTTGCTGGCAAGCATATGGAATACTGCTAGCTCCATCCAGATGAATGGGTCTGCCGCATGTGAATTCACCCCAGGGGTACCTGCACACAGGGGTGCACCTAGTCTTTCTGCTGCTTGAGGTGAAAACTGAAATGGCGCCTCCCCAATGCCAATTTCTTAACCTAACCCCTTTGTCACAATGAAAGCGCTCATTGCCCGTGGCCCTTCTGCTGCCCCCCTCTTGCCCCTACCTAGTGCTGCCTGAGGCGATCGTTTCACCTGACCTCATTGGTGGTGCACCCCTGCCTGCACATGATGCAGATTACATGCGTTTTTTCCACGTGTAAAACCACATTGTAATAATACAGTACCAGCAAAGTAAATGAGATATGACAAATCTCATGTACCCTTTGCTTTATTCTTCTGTGCAGAAATTGACCTGTTGTGCGGATTTAAAAATCCAGAGCTTACAATTTTTTGGTGAAATTCAACACCTTCTGTAGAGTGGTTTTCCCCATAGACTTCAATGGGGTTGTTTACATAAACAGAAGATCTGCACAAAAATCTGCAACAAAAAAACACATAAAAAACGCACCAAAACTGCAATAAATAGTGTGGATTTCTGTGCGTTTTTTTATGTGTGGATATTCTGCATATAAATCTGCACCGCGTGCAGGTACCCTAAAATGCCTGTTTGGCCGCAGCTCATTTTGCTGGAGACTGGTGCGACTGGACCTGCGGTGATCGTGGCGGCGGCTCCATGTTACAGGTGTTGTTTACGATGTGACAAGGACTCCATCTAAATGCACTGCCAGACTAATTTCCCCAATATGTATGTGTTTTCTCGGCCTCTTTGCATCAATTCTGTCACTCAGTAAATTCTTGCTCTGTGCAGATGGCGGTTAAATATGTAACTGATGAATTAAGCAGATGTTTGGTTAGTTATTCCAAGAGTCATGAAGACGGCAGGAGCAAAAGTTTATGCACTGACAGAGAAGAGATCTTGCAACACAGAAGTGTCGATGACACTGCAGCCAATAACCCTTAATTGGGGAGTTTTCCCTTACGTCATGTGTATGAGAAGGAAAACGCTATGTTCTCACGAGTGACTCCGAGAAGCGTCCCAGGCTGACAAGAACAGCTGCTGACAGTCTGGAACTATCTAGATCATTTCCTGTGCAAGGATAGTATAGGGAAGGAAATGGACAAATTAGGACAAGGAGACTTGGACTGTCCGACCATAGCCACTCAAGTTTCCATGAGCTCCTTCTAATGTGGTTCTTATTCTCAAGGTCATCTCATAGGGCGCTGACACGGTGATGTCATCGGGCAGAATTAGGAACAACATTCAGTAACTCACTAAGGAATCAGATACCTTTGACTCTAATGCTGACGCAGATTTCGTTTGCTGTTTTATATAACTTTTTATTGCCCTGCGCAGTTTCTATTCTTGCTCCATGTAACATATCAAACATCTTGTCTTCATTCTAGCTGCAGTGTAAGGTCACATACATGATTTGCTGTTTCAAATGGTCTGTTTTCATTGTTCACATTCATATGTGATTAATTACGGCAACAAGTCAGCTCTGTTATGTTCCAGCAAACATAATCATGCAAAAGGTTATAACTGGGAAATTCACCATTAAACCAGGCACAATCTATTGTTGGGCTAGCTCTGCTGAATGTAATTATACTGGATCTTTCACTTAGCAATATGTTGCTTCATTCTGGAGATGCAGATGAGCAGTTAAAGGGAATCTGTCACTTATTTTTACCATTTGTACTGTAGCGCCCTCAAACATCATTCCAGACGGCTTTTTACGATGGTCTTAGTTTCCCCTCTGCTCTGCTGGAAGAATCGCCAAATGTACGATGAGACATCCACCTTGTCAAAAATTAGGCACACCTCGAGCAGCCCATGACTGGAGTAGTTTTCACTCCTCTTTTATGCCTGTTTCCCGGCATTAAAGATGGAAAATTTGTTGGGGCCAAAGTCCCGGCCCCTGACACTCCCATTGATAGGTGGCTCTAAAAGTTGCCATTGTCCCATGACAATCAATCTTATTCACTTTGGTTTTAAATGGTTTGAAATTCTCCAAAACACCAATTCATTGATAAATACCCACCTGCATAGAGGTTTTTTTACCTTACCATAGCTCACCCATACTGTATGCCTAGCGTTGTTTACAACCAGCAATTGGTTTGTCATTATTTCTCATGGGTCACAGTGCCCTCCTCTTGAATAGCCCATAATCGAAAGAGCCATGATTGGTATAGCACTGGCGCATGTGCAGTCTGATGAGCCATATTGAGAGTACTGATGAGCAAACACACATGTGCATAGCTTCATGCTAGACTTTGCAGGTAGAACGACCAGCCCCTCAGTCCAATGACAACCTCTAAAAGCAGTGCCTTGAACGGAACATTACAGGAAGATTTACATTACAGATTTTGGGGGTGGTCTATCTCTTCTTGGGGAGATATCTTTAATCAGCATGAGATTTATAGGCCATACATGCTCCTCTAGAATTCTGGGAAGAAAGAGCACATCCCTTTATTTTCAGGAAGTGCAGAAATCCAGTTCAGCAGGGACTGGCTTTCAGAACGCAGAAAGTGTATTTCACAAATGTACTTCATGTGGGCAGTTGAAAAGGAAGGAAGCGTTCGATCTGAGCCCGGAGAACCCCTTTAATCAGCTGCTGTTCAGTATCTAATCTATACTCATTTACATTTTTTTTCTTTGGGCCCATGCTCATGTCAGAATTTGCAGTTGGAATATTGCGTCGGCTGCTGCCTGGAGAACGCAGTCGAAGGCAGCATCGCAGTTCAGGAGCTGCCAGTTTAAAGCCACGACCGTGCCAAGAAAGGACGCATGTCCCTTCTTGGTGCAGTGTCCAGACAAATGCAGCTTGATGGAGCTAAGACAAAAACTGGTCCACAGCACTCAAATGACATAACCATAGCAGAAACTGCAGCAGTTTCTGCCACAGAATATGAGACGGATTTTGACAGCATCAAAGTCTGCAATGCGAACGGGCCCTTTTTGCTCCAATTTTTCTCTAATTGCTGAAAGGTTACAGTGTGTGCTCTCATGGGCATTTATTTTTCAAAGCAGCGGAAAAGAGACGGCATTTTTAAGCAGTTGTAAGAAACAGATTTTCTCTATCAGCACATAAAATGTGCAAACATCGTATGTTAATGAAAATGGCTTGCAAATGACATGTAAATGAACTGAGATCCCACATGCGCAAATGTATCTTCTGAATGAAGCTAAACACCTTCATCAAGTACATTTTCTTAGCACCAAAAATAGGGTCAAACAGATTTGCCGAGCACTTAGCAGTAGATATTCACATATGTTTCAAAATGTGTTTGCTTTTGAGCTTCTCAGCTTTCCAGTTGTGATGCAAAGACTGTAGTTTATACCTTCAGTACCATTCCAGAAATATTCTGATTTTTATGGGTATGTTCACACAAGAAAGAAATTCCTATGATTGAAAATCATCTTTCTGTATATGAATAGGGTGGCTTCTGCAGCATTGATCTCTGCAAACCCCATAAGGGTATGACCTTTATTTATCTAATTAGAGCCCACTGTGTCCAGTATGGCCACACGGTATTCCACCTCAGCGCGTCCCCGTCACACAGTGTGGTCTTACCCTAACATGTCAATTATATGTTGAGTATTTTGTATCCATATTTGTAAGCGAACACCATATTTTCATCTTTTCTGTATTTTGGACCCACTCCTGGTCTTGGCTTACAATGCTGATGTACAGTGCCTTGAAAAAGTGTACATACCCCTTCAACTTTTCCTCATTTTTTCACAGTACACCCACAAACTTAAATGTATTTTATTGGGATTTTATGTGATAGACCAACACAAAGTAGAAAGTATGTGAAAAGAAAATGATACATGGGTTTCAAAATTTGTAATAAATAAAAATCTGGAAAGTGTGCCGTGCATTTGTATTCAGCTCCTTGAGTCAGTACTTTGTAGGGCCACCTTTCACTGCAATTACAGCTGCAAGTCCTTTGGTGTATGTCTCTACCCGATTTGCACATCTAGAGGCTGACATTTTTGACCATTCTTCTTCACAAAATAGTTCAAGCTCAGTCAGATTGGATGGAGAGTGTCTGTGAACAGCAATTTTCAAGTCTTGCAACAGATTCTCAATGGAATTTAGGTCTGGAATTTGACTGGGCCATTGTAACACATGAATATGCTTTGATCTAAACCATTCCATTGTAGCTCTGGCTGTATGTTTAGGGTTGTTGTCCTGCTGGAAGGTGAACCTCCACCACAGTCTCAATGTTTTGTGGCCTCTGCCAGGTTTTCTTTCAGGATCTTCCTGTATTTATCTCAATCCTTCTTCCCATCAACTCTAACCAGCTTCCCTGTCCCTGCAGAAGAAAAGCATCCCCACAGCATGATGCTGCCACCATCATGTTTCACTGTGGGGATGATGTGTTCAGGGTGATGTACAGTGTTAGTTTTCTGCCACACTTAGCACTTTTTATTTAGGGCAAAAAGTTCAACTTTGGTCTCCTCAGACCAGAGCACCTTCTTCCACATGTTTGCTGTGTCCCCTATATGGCTTGTGGCAAACTGCAAACAGGACTTCTAATGGCTTGCTTTCAAAATTGGCTTTCTTATTGCCACTCTTCCATAAAGTCCAGATTTGTGGAGTACACGACTAATAGTTGTCCTGTGGACAGATTCTCCCACCTGAGCTGTGGATCTCTGCAGCTCCTCCAGAGTGACCATGGGTCTCTTGGCTGCTTCTCTAATTAGTGCTTTCCTTGTCTGGGCTGTCAGTTTAGATGGATGGCCATGTCTTGGTAGGTTTGCAGTTGTGCCATTGTGCCTCTTTCCCATTTTCGGATGATGGATAGAACAGTGCTACGTGAGATGTTCAGAGATTGGGATATTTAATTAATAACCTAACCCTGCTTTACATTTCTCCACAACTTCATCCCTGACCTGTCTGGTGTGTTCCTTAGTTTTCCTGATATTGTTTGATTACTAATGTTCTCTAACAAACCTCTTAATATTTTCAATATTGTGACTAACATAATTAGCTCCTATCGCCATGATAGTGGATATGAATACATCTGCTTTCCCTACCTGCTTGCAGTACAAGCCCTAGATAGCTAGACCACAACTGGTTGACGGTTCCTAAACTATTTAAGTGCACAGATAGACTAACAAACGCAGACATACAAACCACAATACCACAGTCGTACGTAAATGGGTCAAAACCAGACAAGCTATGCAGTACCAAATGACAGACAGAGATTGGTCATTAGTAGAGATGAGCGAATCTATTCGCCGCTTCGTAGATTCGATATGAATCTTGGAAATTTTCCGCTGCAAAGCGAATCCGGATTTTTTGAGTTTCGCTTCGTTAGATTCATAAATGTTCTTAAAGCTTTCTATGCATTCGCTGCATACTTGTTCGATACATTGTACGCTAATGCTACGTATAAGTTAGTTTATGCGCTGATGCGTACGAATTCAGTTAATTAGCGAACTTTTACTGTTCGTTATTCGTGCGGCAAAAGCCCAGGAAGAAAGTGGTCACCTGACCTAGTGGGCAGGGCTTGCTCTGATTGGCTCAGGCTCAGAAAGCCAGTGACTCATCACTTGTGCTGCGACTGCTGAGACGAGCAGAACCACTGTCTGTGAAGTTCCTAAAGACTGAGACCTGTTTTGTTAAAATTGGGGTGTAATTGTTCTGGGAATCAATATTACACATATCAGGAATACTGCAGGGCAAGTGCAGGGCTAGTCATTAATCAGGCAGGGAGAGAGACAGGGAGAGAGATAGGGAGAAGGACAAAGACAAAGACCAGCTGCAGGGCCACAGTCAAGTGAAAAATGTCTGGAATTGATAAGCAAAAGGGGTCCAGTTCCAGCCAGACCTCGAGCTCCAAAAAAAAGGAGAAGGTGGCACAGGCCAGCAGTGCCAAAGGACCTGTAGCCGGAGCTTCTACTTCTGTAATTCGTAATAGTTGGCCACTGTTCAATCAGGCTAAGTCACAAAGGAGCAAAATTGTAGTGGAGGAGAAAGTGGATAAGGTAGTGGAGTGGATGGAACACTAATCTCAGTCACAGCCGGATGATCTGCTGTCATCTGCTGATACAGTATCCATATGTAGCCAGGGGTCAGACTCAGAGCATTCCTCCTGCTCCACCATTCCGCTCCAGCAAAGCCCGTCATTTTCTGCCACCTCTCACTATCCGCTTCCACCTCCACGGGCAGTCCACCTGCTGAAGCATCAGGTCAGAGAGTTACCCCTCCTCCTTCATATCATATGTGCCAGGTGAAACACTGCCATGCAGTCTTAGACTTAATTTGTCTTGGCAGCACAGCCACACAGGCCAGCAACTCCTGCATTACATCAAGCAGCAAATAGCGCGCTGGCTGTCTCCACGCCAGCTGGAAGAGGGCAAGGTAGTGAGTGACAACGGGACAAATATAGTGGCAACGCTGAACCTGGGTCAATTCACGCATGCTCCCTGTATGGCACATGTCCGAAATCTAGTGGTGCAGAGATTTCTAAAAACATTCACTGGCCTGCGCACAGTGCTGGCAAAGTCGCGGAAGCTTTGCACTCATTTGAGCCATTCTTATGTGTCTCGTCACGCTCTGCTGGAACTGCAGCGGCAAAACGGTCTTCCGCCACACCGCTTAATAGGTGACGTGCCAACCCGGTGGAATTCCACCCTTCATATGTTGTAGCGGCTCCTTGAGCAGCGTAGAGCAGTGGATGATTTTGTCCAGCAGCAGCCAGAATCTTCAACCATAGGGAGCAGGTGCGGCTTTGATTTCCGTCAGTGGAGGCTGGTCCGAGATGCCTGCACAGTTCTAATGGCCTTTAAAAAAGCCACTAAATTGGTCAGCCGGGACATTTGCGGTGTGAACGACATAATTTCACTAATATTTGTGCTGGAAAAGACACTCGCGCTCATGCAGCAGGGGGCAATGGGGGAAGGAAATCCTGGCCATCTGTCTGCACGCCATGCTGTCACTGTAGGGGAGCCCCAATGCCAAAGTTCCCTTGCGGTGCAGGATGAGGATGAGGAGCTTCATTTTAATGAGAATGAGGAGGAGGAGAAGGAGACACAGCTAGAGGATCTGGAGGATGACAATGATGAGACTTTCAGGGACACTTAAGTGTCTCAGAGAGAGGCTGAGATGGAAAGAACTGGCTCCTCGGGCACGCTTGCCAGGATGGCCAGCTGTATGCTCACATGCTTACGGAGTGACAGGCGTATCCTAAAAATAAGGCAGACAGACTAATACTGGCTGGCGATGCTTCTGGACCCGCGGTATCAATCCAACATGGGGGATTGTTTTCCTCCCCAGGAAAGAGAGGAGAAATTAGCATTATTGCAGGAGAAGCTATGTACAATGCCTTGCGAAAGTATTCGGCCCCTAGAACTTTTCAACCTTTTGCCACATTTCAAGCTTCAAACAAAAACATATAACATTTTAAATTTTTGGTGAAGAATCAACAACAAGTGGGTCACAATTGTGAAGTGGAATGAAATTTATTGGATCATTTAAACTTTTTTTGTAATAATAAAGCTGAAAAGTTGGGCGTGCAAAATTATTCGGCCCATTTATTTTCAGTTCAGAAAACTCACTCCAGAAGTTCATTGAGGATCTCTGAATGATCCAATGTTGTCCTAAATGACTGATGAAGATAAATAGAATCCACCTGTGTGTAATCAAGTCTCTGTATAAATGCACCTGCTCTGTGATAGTCTCAGGGTTCTGCATCATGAAGACCAAGGAATACAGCAGGCAGGTCTGTGATACTGTTGTGGAGAAGTTTAAAGCCGGATTTGGATACCAAAAGATTTCCCAAGCTTTAAACATCCCAAGGAGCACTGTGCAAGCGATCATATTGAAATGGAAGGAGTATCAGACCACTGCAAATCTACCAAGACCCGGCCGTCCCTCTAAACTTTCATCTCAAACAAGGAGAAGACTGATCAGAGATGCAGCCAAGAGGCACATGATCACTCTGGATGAACTGCATAGATCTACAGCTGAGGTGGGAGAGTCTGTCCATAGGACAACAATCAGTCGAACACTTCACAAATCTGGCCTTTATGGAAGAGTGGCAAGAAGAAAGCTATTTCTCAAAGATATCCATAAAAAGTCTTGTTTACAGTTTGCCACAAGCCACCTGGGAGACACACCAAACATGTGAAAGAAGGTGCTTGTCACGACAGGGAAACAAGGGATAGTGTGCCCTGTCTGAACCCCACCTCTTTCCCTGCCTACTTACAGTAGATGCCCAGGCGACAAAAACGTAACTTGGAGACGGTCCCTATGCTGAGTACGTGCACAGGGTAGGGAAGGGAACACAGGGAAAGACGAACACAGACAGAAACAAACACAATAGCAGAATCGTCAGCAAGCCAAATCAAGAACAGGAGGTCACGTCAAATACCGAGGGGAATCACAAAAGCGTAGTCTAAGTCCAAAGCCAAAATCCAATATACCAATAATCCAAAAGCAAGGTCCAACACACAGCACTGATCTCAGAAGACTAATCACAGGCATCTGAGTGAGGCAGTTGCCATCTTTAAATAGCCCGCCCAGGATCATGTGATGTGGCCAGCATCACATGATCTGAGGCGGAGCAAGCTGTCCAAACAATATGTAAAGTAGCCATGTGGTGTGATCAGCACCACATGGCTAAACCCAAACAGAGAATTAACTCATGAAGTGCTGGCTGACAAGACCAGCACTTCAATTCCCTATTGCTCGTCTCTAGGGGGGCGGAGAGGTCCGGCGACGTCGTGCAGAGGGAGCGCGACGCCGACCTCGCGTGACAGTGCTCTGGTCAGATGAAACCAAAATCGAACTTTTTGGAAACAATGCAAAACGATATGTTTGGCGTAAAAGCAACACGGGTCATCACCCTGAACACACCATCCCCACTGTCAAACATGGTGGTGGCAGCATCATGGTTTGGGCCTGCTTTTCACCATCAGGGACAGGGAAGATGGTAAAATTGATGGGAAGATGGATGGAGCCAAATACAGGACCATTCTGGATGAAGACCTGTTGGAGTCTCCAAAAGACCTGAGACTAGGACGGAGATTTATCTTCCAACAAGACAAGGATCTTAAACATAAAGCAAAATCTACAATGGAATGGTTCAAAAATAAACGTATCCAGGTCTTAGAATGGCCAATTCAAAGTCCAGACCTGAATCCAATTGAGAATATGTGGAAAGAGCTGAAAACTGCTGTTCACAAACGCTCTCCATCCAACCTCAAAGAGCTCGAGCTGTTTTGCAAGGAAGAATGGGCAAGAATTTCAGTCTCTAGATGTGCAAAACTGATAGAGACATACCCCAAGCGACTTGCAGCTGTAATCGCAGCAAAAGGTGGCGCAGCAAAGTATTAATGCAAGGGGGACGAATAATTTTGCACGCCCCACTTTTCAGTTTTATTATTACATAAAAAGTTTAAATAATCCAATAAATTTTGTTCCACTTCACAATTTTGACTCACTTGTTGTTGATTCTTCACCAAAAAATTAAAATGTTATATCTTTTTGTTTGAAGCCTGAAATGTGGCAAAAGGTTGAAAAGTTCCAGGAGGCTTTCGCAATACTTTCGCAAGGCACTGTATATATACAATACAGTACACTAATTTTTTTACATGTTTTTACTTTTCAAATATTTTGTTACTCACCCTGCCGTATCGCTGCATGGATCTCAGTAAGCCACTCTGTGCACTTAAACCTCAGATCGGACCATTTGCGCTGGATCTGGCCCGGGGTCCGCACAGTGTCGAAATGATGGTGCAAGCCTCGGATCACCTGCTGGATCACTTCCTTTTTATACTGGTTCGGGTGTCGGTGTGTGCCATCGTAATCCTCGCGGTCCATCAGTCGGATCATGTATTTCAGCTCTGCAGAGCTAAATGCCGAGGATCGCCTGGATGCCATTTTCGAAACTTCGCTCTGCTTTTGAGGAGTGCGCGTCGCGGTCTAGCGTCGTGCGTGCCTGCGTATTATGCAATCGCTACCTTTGCAAAATGGAAAGTTCGTTATTAGTGCACGAATGTTCGCAAAACACCACATAATAACGTATGATTTGTATGCAGATTCGCCGAATAGATTAGTTGAAGGTACGAATATTATGAAAAGTTCGACGAATATTCGTCGAAGCGAATTTTGGATGATTTGCTCATCTCTAGTCAGAAGACAAACCGAGATCAAAACCAGATGGCCAACGCAGTACCAAACAAGAGACAGAGAGTGGTCAGCCCACTGCTAATCTCCCCAAGCACACATGTGCTAAAGGAAGAAACAGAGCATTGCATCCTGTTGCTAAGGATGCTGTCACGTCACCAGGGGGCGTGGCTCAGCAGCGTGTCTCTCCCGGTGCCAATGGAGCCCGGATAGGTAAGTTTCTTACACCCTTTAGATATAGGACATAAATTACCAAGATTTTGGGGCACATTTATTGAAACCGACGATTTAGACGCCAATCTTAATAAAGCCCTGCACTGGCGGTGGATTTGCCAATGCAGGGCTGTCTTACATTTAGACCATTTTCTACTTGCTTTACCATGTGCACATAGGGACGTCTTGAAGGAGTAGGACAGTGACGTCACCTTCCTGTTCCTTGTTCTTTTTGAAGCAGCCTACTAGCCTTTTTTAGACAATTTTTGTATTAAGAATAGTATGAGCTTTGTATGCATGTTCTTGTTCTTTTGATTATGCAGAAATAAATGGCAAGCAGACACAGGAAATTCACTTTGCAGAAAATAAACATTTCACATATGGCTTCAATAACCTACTTTTGCTGTTCACAGCTTATTGTTACAGCAGGGGCGACAACAGATCTCATGGGGCCCCCACAGCAAAATTTAACATGCCCCCCTCCCCACCTAGTTTCCCAATATTCCTGTGTCAAACAATCCCAGGCAACATGGAATTCAACGTGCGACTTCCCAGATTTCTGATGATTCTTTTTTGAAGTGGAGTACATTTTTTAATATTAAAAAAATTGTAATAAAAAAGTCGCCATTTGACCCACTTTATCCAATTTCTCATTCTGAACTCAATATTACTCCGTGACCTCCACCAGGCGGTCAGTGCATAGAAATGTTTACAGTTGCCATTGATTTCAATGCAGTGGCTCTATGTTGAGAACAGGAGAAGCAATTCAGCATTGGCTCCCCTGGGACCTATAGCAGTCATGTGCTCTGCCTCTGTGGTATGTATGCCACTGAGTTACAGTTTCTCAGTATGAAGACATATTATGCTTAATTGTTTCTGACAGGGACCTTAGATAACCATTTTTTTTTTTAGTTAGCAAAGCTATTTGCAATCAATAAAGTTGTGCACAGTTCCTTTTAACCATCTGGGATATGGGCAGCAACCTAACACTGTCCCACTTTCCTAGGGTCTTGGTGATCTCCAGCTTGTGTTCTCTCCTGCAGTGGAGCCCCAATTCACTTTGGCACCAGTGGGGAGTCTCCATACTCCATTTGCCACCTCTGATTCAAGTGGTTCCCAGGTGCTGACACACAGGCCAGGGTGTGGGCTCCCTCTTGCTCTCATGGCATTTAGACCTGATGGCAGGGAGTCTCCTTACTTCCACCCAAAGATTTGTGGGACAGCTTCCTACTGCATGTCTGTAGCATTAGCCCTGGCACCTCATAGTCTCCAAAATCCTGCTGCTTTACAATCTATGGACCCAACTCTGTAAGGCACTAGTTTGGGGAGTTCCTCTTCACCCTCTTTCACTTTCTGTTCTGCAGGCCAGGACCAGTGCCTAATCCAGTATCACTCACCCTCAGTTGGGAAATCTGCCCTCACAGTTCTCAGCATCCCCAGGGATGGGGGTGCTGCCTCAGTATTTCTGGGTTTGTACAAAAAGGCTTCAGCCACTTCTCCTAGGAGCAAAAGGATCTCCTACCACTCCACATGGCTTCTACCACGCTCTGCACTCTTCTTTCTGTTATAGGCATGTTATAAGGCCGATGTAACAGGATCACCATATGTTGTCACCTATGTGAGGGCTTTTTTTTTTTTTTTTTTGCAGGACAAGCTGTAGTTGATACTATTTTGAGGTACATGGCAATTCTGGCACTGAGGATTTTTAATGGCATTTATGGTATGTGATACACTCTCAACATTGGGAAGAAAGGGATGCAAATGAGCTCTTAACCATCTCTGCCTCTAATGCCACCAGATGTAAGGTAGCTATCCTATAAGTCAATGTAAGATTTGGGGGTACTATCTCACCTTAAATCTCCTCACACAGATTAAGGCGCTTTCTCCCCAAGGATAGATAGTACCCGCCAAGGCCTTTCACCCACTTAAAGGGGTTGTCCGTTGTATATGTTTCTAACTTGTCAGGTATAACAACTTTCCCATATACTTTGTGTTTCTAAAGCTGCTGGTTTCTCAGAGTTGACTGAGGATCACATGACCTGTGATGTCACCTTATCTCCCTGGTCTGTGATGTTTCGTGCACAAGCCTCAGAGTTCAGATAACAGTCTGTACACGAGATGTCACTGGCCACACCCCTTTCTTTGCCGGGCTCCTGCTATCTGCTCTCTCCCTGGATTCCTTCAGATAAAACATTAACCCCTTCAGCCAGAACACACTGAGGGCTCAAGGCTTTACAACAAATAGTAGCTGCAGCAGTGAGAGGAGACAAATGTTGGGCAAGGAGCTATAGAGGAATTGTACAAGAACAGGTAGGGAGAATTTCCTGTGTGTATGAGCAATGTCATTGTACAGCTGGGACTTGTAGTCCTACACAAACAACATGCTGCTGAGTATCCCAGCAGGCAGACATGTACTCACAGCACTTGTATTCACTGCCTTTGCAGAGAAGGGGGGAGGGGGGAGGGGCTGAGATTGTTATTACTGCATGTAAACAAAGGCCAGAAGAGAACCAGGGAAATGAGGAAATATAGATTTTTTTTGCCTAAAACTTGCTGAACTTAGTTATATATTGCTACCCATCAGATTTACAGTGCTATATTTTTTTTTCCCATAACTTGGACAACCCCTTTAAGCCAGTACTCTCTGTTCTGCACTGATGAGGGGCAATCGCCCCCAAACAGCTCTCTGCAGATGAGGTGCTGGCTTATTTAATATCCAAGTCATGTCTAAAGGCCTATTTAAAGGGTTGAACATTGACTTATAGGATAGCTGCCTTTGATCTGGTGGCAGAGCTTGTTAGGAGCTCATTTGTATCCCTTTTTTTTCCAGCATTCCAGAGGAGCATGTATGGCCTATAAGTCTCCTCACAACGATTAAGGCGCTCTGTCCCCAAGGAGAGATAGTATCCCCCACTCTCTACATTGAAACTGCAACACCAAAAAGGAAAAGTCAAGTGAGGCCGGACTCGGTGGGTGAAGCTCAAAGGGGAAGCTGGCAAGACGGGGTGCACCCAGGGACATAGCAACGGGGGGCTAACAGGGCATGTGCCCGGTGCAGACAATGGGGGGACACTCCTGCCCGGCAATTCCTTTCACCGTCGGGCAGTTTGTTTCCATAGTGAAGCAGGGAGCCTCGTTGGTATTCACCAGGTACAGTCACCATCCCTTCCTTATGTGATCATTCTTTTTTCGATATCACCACACATCACCTTTTTCCGGATCTAGCGGACATCACAGCAATGCCAGCAACACCCTAGATCAGGTAGGACCAGTTGGTACTTTCGTGTATTGCAAAGTGTATTAGTAACACCGTTTACCCTATGATAGATTTGTTAAGGGTCCATTCACACGTCCGTATTTGTGCACATCCGTTGTTCCACAAAAAACTCAGTTTTTCCAGGACATCCGTTCCGTTTTTCCGTAAAAAACGGAAAGGATGTATCCATATGACATCCGTTTTTTGCGGATCCGCAAAAAACGGAAGGATGAACAACATCTGTACCTTTTCTTTTTTTTTCTCCCCTCCTGGAACGGAATCCGCAAATACGGATGACATGCGGATGCCTTTCCGCATGTCTTCCGCATTTTTTGCAGATCCATAGACTTTCATTGTGCTACGGATCGCAATTCGGGAGAAAAGTAGGACAGAAGGATTTCTTTATGCGGACAGTCGGAACGGACACACGGATGCGGACACCACACGGTGTACTGTCCGCATTTTTTCGGGACCCATTGAAATGAATGGACCCGCATCCTATCCGCATAATTGTCGGCAATTGCGGAAACGGATGCGGAAAGGATGCGGACACATTATACGGACGTGTGAATGAGGCCTAACAGATATACAGGATCTTTGAGGAGGATAATGTAAGCGTATAAGTACTAAAGGAGCAATTACAGGTCTGACATGATGACTCTGTATTACATGATAAAATCTATCATAGGGTAAACGGTGTTACTATGATAGATTTTATTAGGTAGGACTGGGTGAGTATAGTTATGCAGTTATCCAGGACAAATGTTAACAGATATACAGGATAACATTGAGGAGGATAATGTGAGCATATAGGTACTAAAGAATCAATTACAGGTCCGTCATGATGACTCTGTATTACATGATGCAGCCATGTTAATTCACAACACATGACTTGTTTTAAAGACTTGACTTGGTTAAGAAACATCATGAGTCATAATGTCCAAGCTCATGTATCACAATTTCATTTATTACCATTTAAAACAGGACCTCAGGGTTTTTTAATGCTGGATCTGAGGTTAATCCTCAACCCAAACACAAAATTTCAAATCTTCCCAGGGTTGACTCCTGATAAGAAGAAACAGTCAACAGACTCAAGACATGGAGCAAGCTCATCCATCAAAGTGTTACTCACAATCTCGTGTATGCTGGTCACACATTATATAAACAGGAGGGGATGCAGCTGAAGAATCACTGCTAACTGTACAGCTGTACCATCTACTGCTTTCCTGTTAGTACAGTATGTGTTGTAAATCTGCAGTCAGCAGGACTAGAACAGGCCATATGTGGGACCAGTGTCCAGCCTGGACAAACTGGGTAAAATCCAAAAATACTTCCAGACAAGACTAATAGCCGTTATCTTCAGTTCTTTTTATTTACATGTGCCATATTTCTATTTTAGCAGAAAATCCTCCTAATCATCTGAACAGAGTTGTTTTGTTGAGAAGCACATATATTAGGCGTATTTCAATAGCAGATTGCTCTGCAATCTGTGACTTCTCTCCACTCACGCCAGGTCTAAAAAAGTGGGCGGGGAAGGGCTGTTTCAGGCGTAGAAAAAGGTCTAAATGTAAGACAGGTCTGAAGCTGTCTTACATTTAGAACTGGCGGAGGATTGGTGTCTCTACATAACTTCAGCAGAACCAGCTTAGAAGTTTATTAAGACCGGTCTTAAAGGGGGACTGTCACCACTATATGACCATATACAGCGCTTACATGGCTCTGTTGCACATCTACACATGAATGTAATGGTACCTTTGTTATTTTCTTTAGACTTGCAGATGCAGGAAAACGCTGTTTAATTCATATGCAAATCAGCACTCACAAGTGCCCAGGGGCGGTGTTCAGTGTGTAGGAGCCCAGGCTGCTCTGCCTTCTTTCGTTCTTACTCCTCCCCAGCCCTCCTTGTATGACACAAGGGAATAGGGGGGGCGGGGCGGGCCATCCCCCTGAGCTGACAGCTTGAAATAAATCTAACACAGCAATTGGAGCAATGAATGGGGAGATCTCTGGATCCATGTGAGGTACAAGGCTGGTTCTAGCTGTATTAGAAGGAGATTGTTATGTACTATGTGAGGTCTAGTTTTCATTTTATACATTAATCTGGGATAACCCCTTTAATGCCTGACACCTTCAGAGGTCTTGTGAATCCATGCCTCGATGGGTCTGAGCCTAATTTGCTGCATGAGGGTGCAGTATTAGACAGGTGGTTTAATAATATGGCTGTAGATGTACATTGATAAGTTATGGAGCCTTCTATGAGTTTGGCCTCTAGTGCATAAGCATGCTTGTATGTCTTGGAGAGGTAGATTATACTGTCACTTTCACTGGAGTAGATTCATTCTTTGCACAGTGATGTGGAATATCTTGGCAATATGAGCAATAGGAAATAAAATAATATGTACACGTGGTAAGTCAAAATCAACTACACCTTCTTCATTTCTCTGTGGCAGGCACAGCCAGGACGGCTGGTGTAAAGCCCAACTGAATTTGACCTTTCCACTGCTAGATATATTGAATTCATGTGCTTTGTAGATGCTACCAACATCTGCAGGATCAGCCAAGCTGATCTCCTCCAGTCAGCCCTTTACATGCCATAGTCAATGCATACCTGAATCATACATTTATCACCTATCCTGTGGATGTGCCTCTTTAAGTAACACATTTATTTCTGTAAAGTTATCAAACAGGTCTACAAGACAGAGCATCAGTAAGGGAGTCCTAGGTTCGAATCTGACCAAGGACAACATCTGCATGGAGTTTGTATGTTCTGCCTTGGTTAGCGTGAGTTTCCTCCAGGTACTCCGGTTTCCTCCCACACTCCAAAGACATACTGTACTGATAGGGAACTTAGATTGTGAGCTCCATTGGGGACAGTGTGATGATAATGTCTGTAGAGCGCTGCAGAATATGTCAGCGCTATATAATTGAGTAAAATAAATTAAAAAAAATATGGAAATAGAAGTTTCAATTAAAGTAATTTTCTTCACTGTCTTACTAGGTTTACAGTTGTAGCTTCACAGCAACTTAGTTCTTACAAGGCTTTTCTTTACTCATTATACAATTATGATGTCATATACTATGTACGTTTCTTAATTTTCTAAACGTGCACCCCTCTTGTTTTCACAGGAAGATGCAGACAGTATTTGCTGCCAGGAGCAAATCAACCGATCCATTTACTGGGCAGACGGCTTCGTTCTTGTGTTTTCAATCACAGACTACAATAGTTACCGAGTGATTAGACCTCTGTACCAGCACTTACGGAAAATTCACCCAAACACCAAAATCCCACTTCTTCTGGTAGGAAATAAAGCTGATCTCTTGAGGGCCCGGCAGGTGGAATCTGATGAGGGGCTCCAGCTAGCTAATGAACTGACTGGCACATATGCTGAAGTATCTGCCAGAGAAAATTATGAAGGGGTATATGGAGCATTCTACCAGCTTTGTCAAGAGGTTGGCAAGATGATTTTCAGTTGTAATGGAGAAAAACGAAGAGGACTCCATCTTGTCCGGCCTAGGTCTCCCAACATGCAAGACCTGAAAAGACGTTTTAAGCAAGTGTTATCCTCTAAAGTCAAGTCTACTACTACCCTCTGACCAAGACTGCATGAGTAACAGGAACTGTCACATTTCAGATGTATTCATCAGATCAACTTCCTCATCAAAAATGTATCCCCACAAATTGCACTGGAACAGTTTGTGTCCCTTTGTGCGCTAGTACATTGCTAGTATTTGTGGAATGGGAAAAACGTCAACATTTTATTCAGCTGTATTTAACATATACCTATTACATATACACAGATGAAAGAAGAGGGAAGAAGGACCTCTGTGAGTGCTGCTGGCATAAATCAAGCCAAAGCAATGTTGGATTTTCAATATTTCTTTGCAGTGTAACATTCAATGCGTTTCAGGACTGAGCAAGTCCCTTCCTCAGGCTTTACATCTGAGGAAGTCTAAAGCCTGAGGAAGGGACCGCTCCAATCCTGAAACACTTTGAATGCTACACTGCAAATAAATATTGGAAAATCTAAATCGGTTGATTAATGCCAACAGTACCTGCAGAAGTCCTGCTTCCCTCTTCCTGGTTAGTTTGCCTTCTGCAGACACCTGGCTGGACATTGGGCTGCAGTTTCTCTATAAAGCTTCCGGATTTCTCCTACCACATCTCTTTTTTTCTTATATCCAGGTAATGTCCTATGTGTGCCTTCTTATGTCTCCTTCTATCACATAGATTTATCATACACACAATTCAAGCAACCTTGGACTTATATTTATTATATTAGTTCACACCCTGATTATTACGACACTACAGAAGGCTATGCACAGACCATTTTTTCCTCTGGATGACCTGCTCTAATGATAGGGGCGAGAATTGGGTTCTATATGACTTCTGGAGGTGGTTTAACAGTAAGTACAATAAAACAATGGATAGCAGAAATCTACAAGATCTTGCTGGCAGCACATCAATAGTCCCAACCGTTCCAGAGATGCGCAGCCATTATACTGCCCTTCTATAAGGCATCAGTCTAGATTTGCCCAGCAGAAGACATGAGATTCTCCTCTCTCCCACTCCTACTTCAAAATGTCTGTTCCAACTTTGGAATAGCCATGCTTTCCCTAAAGGGGTTGCCTGAGCTACAGATCCTCAGGATAGGTCATCAATATCAGATTGGACCCCTTCCGATCAACTGTTTCAGCAGCTTCGGCACCAAAAAAGATTCAGTGTACGGAGAGGAATCAGAAGGCTCTGTACATTGTGTAGTTACCAGCATCGGCCTACTGCAGCTCAGCTCCCATTCACTTGAATAGAAACTGAGCTGCAGTACCCAGGCATGACCACTATGCAGTGTATGGAGCCATATTGTTTCCGGCACTGGCTGTTACCAGAAACAGCTTATTGGTGAGGGTGCAGATCGGATATTGATGATCTAGAGGATAGGTAGTCCATATTTATAGCTCGTACAAACCCCCTTATCTTCAGTCGTAATTTGATGCACAAATTGTCATTTCAGTATAACTATTGCAAAAAGCCATATATACACGTTATACAGATTTGTAGAGTTTATTGATTGGTAGACTGTAAAGCAGAGGATTTAGCTGAAAGGTTTTCTTATGGCATGTTGGTATCTGTTATCACACTTTATAGCTTATCATTTCCATTTAAACATGTGCTCATTCAGTGGGATCCAAAATATGACATTCTGGTAGCAAATAACCACCTCCATAGGCATTAATATAGATCAGCAAAAAGAAATGACAAAAAAGAAGAAGGAAGAAAACTGTTTCCCAGTGTCACTTAATCTGAGCGGCAATAGGGAACCATCTTCTATGAAGCCATATACTGCAACTCAACATGTTGCCATTTTCATACAGAGGTGCACACAGGTTTTACATGTCAGATTTCATATCAATTTCACAGTAAAAACAAAATATGTATCATGTGCCATAAGATGCTGCATCACACAGCTATTCTACCCTAGAAACTGTTCAGCCATGTGCATTGGGCATTAGAAGTGAACGCCAACCATTCAGAGGTCTACATTTCTGTCAGATTTCTATAGAAGTAGGTGCTCAGTTTTTCTAAGACAGCTCTCCAATTCCCCTGTATAGATAAAGAAAATAACCTGACAGGTATAATCACCACTAGGGGGAGCATAGGAGTTTATTGCATATCGTCATTTTGCAGTTCGCGGTAAATACTGATAATACATTCATATGAGCATCTGAGCTTTAATCATATATCGCTTATAATCTTTATAATCCATTAGGGGGGTAATTTACGAACAGATATACGCCGCAGATTCTGTCGCACGCCATGTTGCTGCAGAATCTGCAACTTCTTTCCCGCTCACGCCAGGTCCAAAAAAGGGTGTGTGGTGGGGAAGGGGACGGGTCAGTAGGTCCGTCTAATTCTTCATTTTCTACATTTGTTTTAGGCGTAGAAAATAATATGAGCCCCTATGTCTTTACAACATGGCCGTAAAATTTATTGTTTGTTAATTTTTGGATAAAATGTCCAGCATGGCAAACCTGAAATACTAATAGGAGGAACGATAAATACATGGGCACTTATATAATAGTATTAATTTGCCATAAATTTTCCATGAGCTAAAGTGGTGGAAATTTTATCATACATTTTAAAAAAGATGCACAAACATACAATAATTTGCGCAAGGCACCGCTGCATACAGCCCCTATGACTCCACAGTACAGAAGTAGCCACTAAGATATTCCATGAGCTATGGTGTATCTGATATGCTACAGCTTCCAAATTCCACAGTGCGCAGAAGTAATATGACAGCCATACACTTCTATGGGGTCTTGACTGTATAGCTGGACAGTGCTTCTAAATGTGAATATCACTAAAATATAGTACCGTAATCAGCAATATATAGCAGTCCATAGAGTGCCACTGGGACTCCTGCAGTATGGGGTTGCATAGTAATGTACTGAGACTGCAGCCATTCACAAGACCATGTCTATATCACAAAATGCGGATCTGCAAAATATGGATGACATCTGTGTTGCATCTGTTTTTTTTTTTTGCTGAACCATTGACTTTGATGGGTTCATGGTCCATATCTGCAGCTAAGAATACGACATGTTCTATCTTTTGCAGAATGGACGAATAGATGCAGAAAGCACACGGATCATCAGTGTGCTTTGCCCCTCTGTTTGTTCGTTCTGCTAGAAGATAGAATACAGTGGGGAAAAAAGTATTTAGTCAGCCACCAATTGTGCACGTTCTCCCACTTAAAAAGATGAGAGAGGCCTGTAATTGACATCATAGATAGACCTCAACTATGAGAGACAAAATGAGAAAACAAATCCAGAAAATCACATTGTCTGATTTTTAAAGAATTTATTTGCAAATTATGGTGGAAAATAAGTATTTGGTCAATAACAAAAGTTCATCTCAATACTTTGTTATATATCCTTTGTTGGCAATGGCAGAGGTCAAACGTTTTCTGTAAGTCTTCACAAGGTTGGCACACACTGTTGCTGGTATGTTAGCCCATTCCTCCATGCAGATCTCCTCTAGAGCAGTGATGTTTTGTGGCTGTTGCTGGGCAACACGGACTTTCAACTCCCTCCAAAGGTTTTCTATGGGGTTGAGATCTGGAGACTGGCTAGGCCACTCCAGGACCTTGGAATGCTTCTTACGAAGCCACTCCTTCGTTGCCTTGGTGGTGTGCTTGGGATCATTGTCATGCTGAAAGACCCAGCCACATTTCATCTTCAATGCCCTTGCTGATGGAAGGAGGTTTGCACTCAAAATCTCACGATACATTGCCCCATTCATTCTTTCATGTACACGAATCAGTCGTCCTGGTCCCTTTGCAGAGAAACAGCCCCAAAGCATGATATTGCCACCCTCATGCTTCACAGTAGGTATGGTGTTCTTTGGATGCAACTCAGCATTCACTCTCCTCCAAACACGATGAGTTGCGTTTCTACCAAACAGTTCTACTTTGGTTTCATCTGACCATATGACATTCTCCCAATACTCTTCTGGAACATCCAAATGCTCTCTAGCAAACTTCAGACGGGCCCGGATATGTACTGGCTTAACAGGGGGACACGTCTAGCACTGCAGGATCTGAGTCCCTGGCGGCGTAGTGTGTTACTGACGGTAGCCTTTGTTACATTGGTCCCAGCTTTCTGCAGGTCATTCACTAGGTCCCCCCGTGTGGTTCTGTGATTTTTGCTCACAGTTCTTGTGATCATTTTGACCCCACAGGGTGAGATCTTGCGTGGAGCCCCTGATCGAAGGAGATTATCAGTGGTCTTGTATGTCTTCCATTTTCTAATTATTGCTCCCACAGTTGATTTCTTCACACAAAGCTGCTTGCCTATTGCAGATTCAGTCTTCCCAGCCTGGTGCAGGTCTACAATTTTGTTTCTGGTGTCCTTTGACAGCTCTCTGGTCTTCACCATAGTGGAGTTTGGAGTGTGAGTGTTTGAGGTTGTGGACAGGTGTCTTTTATACTGATAACAAGTTCAAACAGGTGCCATTACTTCAGGTAATGAGTGGAGGACAGAGGAGCCCCTTAAAGAAGACGTTACAGGTCTGTGAGAGCCAGAAATGTTGCTTGTTTGTAGGTGACCAAATCCTTATTTTCCACCATAATTTGCAAATAAATTCTTTAAAAATCAGAAAATGTGATTGGATTTTTTTTCTCATTTTGTCTCTCATAGTTGAGGTCTACCTATGATGTCAGTTAAAGACCTCTCTCATCTTTTTAAGTGGGAGAACTTGCACAATTGGTGGCTAACTAAATACTTTTTTCCCCACTGTATGTCTGCAAGTCAATGAAAAATGAAAGTCAAAGAAAATGCAGAGAGCATCCATGTTTTGAGGTTGTGTACATGAGACCTTACAAGAAGCAACATTTCATTTGTGCTGGTTCCAAGTGAGTTGCCTGTGAGACCAAATATTCAGTATACTCTCCTGATAACACACTAAAACAAATACTTTTATATCAAAATGCAGACAATTTAAAAGCAGGCAAGCCTTGTGTTAATATTCCTGTGAATGGCCAGTTCACCGGCCTCCACAGACCCCAGAGATTTGCCGGCTCCTCATGACATAACATGGTGCCTTCTGGTAAATGTGTGATCAGTGCGCTGCATTGCTGCCTGTAATACGTGCAGGTGATGGATGTATTGTAAGCAGCCCTGAGATGTATTAAATGTGTGAATGCTGGTGCTCTACTTTATAAGTAGTGGATTCAAGGAAAAGCCTCCTGGAGGAGGATAAATGAGCCGATAATTAAAAGAGACACAAGTTTAGCTTTCGCAGGAAGTAGTAGTGCTTAGGTTGGTTTGGTGGTGGACATCGTAGAACTAAAGATTGCTCTATAGTAGAAACATCCTATAGACGTGAATAGTACCAGTGATGTGAAGTCACTGTTTTCCTTTTTACAAACGTTATTGACCACTTCTTTTATAATAAAACAGATATACATTAAATATTTAGTGCACTTGTCATTTTTATACAAACCAAATTGCAGTGTTTACAATCTTGTATTATTCTATCATTACTAGCCTGAATGAAAGAAACACAAAACGTAGAAAATTCACAAAAAAATACATTTCAACAAATCCATCAATAAATCCCTCTGTTCCTTTGATCTTATCACCTCTAATACCTATTAAAGCTGAAAGTGTGTGTGTGTGTGTGTATATATATATATATATATATCTTCTATGTGTCCTAGGAGCTCCTTTTCCTACTTCTACTCACTGTCCTGTGCCTGGCTGTAAGAGAACTGTCTGCAGCAGAAGCCTCTCCTCAATGCCCTGCCTGCACTATGGCACAAAGATTGTTAAGCTCCCACCCATCGTATAGGCCCTGATATCTCATCATTCAACAGCTGAAAATGGAAGAAATAAGCCCTGTGCTCTCTGCAGATGTTTAACAGTCTATGGGGGTCATTTATGACCAGATATCTGGCGCAGATTCTGTCACATGCCATGGTGCTCCAGAATCTTCGACTTAGTCCCTGCACATGCCAGGTCTAAAAAAGTGGGAGTGGTGGGGGAGGGGACAGACCGGCAGGCCCGTCTCATTCATCATTTTCTACAACTGGTTTAGGTGTAGAAAATTTTCTAAATGTAAGACATCTACGAAGTTGTCTTACATTTAGAAGTGGTGGTGGATACACCAAAGTTATGTAGAGGCCGGCGCCTAAAGGCCGGTCTTAAAGAGGACCTGTCACTACTTCTGACATGCCTGTTTTAATATCTTCATGCATTCCCCATGTAATAACAATTCTGGAGCCTCTATTCTTATGTCTGTATGTTGTGCCATTCCTTTATTATTTCTATTAGAAGTTATGAATGAATTGCTAGCATTCTGCAGTAAGGTCACAGAGGGGTAGTAACCAGTTGGGGGTGTGTACCTGCACAGTCTGACTCTATCCAATCAGTGCTGCCATTGTCAGACTATGCAGGTACATACCCCCAACTGGTTACCACCCCTCTGTACCCTTACTGCAGACTGCTAGCAATTCATTAATAACTTCTAGTAGAAATAATAAAAGAATGGCACAACATAGAGCCATAAGAATAGATGTTCCAAAATTGTTATTACATGGGGAATGCATAAAGCTATTAAAACAGACATTTCAGGAGTGGTGACAGGTCCTCTTTAACCCCTTCCAGTCCAGCGCCATAGTGCTACGGCGCGCTGATCAGCTCCTGCTCGCGCCCGATCAGCTGCAGGGGACCGGCTGTGCCCAGTACCCAGACCCCTGATGTATGCACCGGCATTGGTGAAAACATACCTCCCAAGTGTCCCTCTTTTGGAGGGACAGTCCCTCTTTTTGACCCAAGTCCCTCTGTCCCTCTTTGATTCTTAAATGTCCCTCTTTTTGACCTGGGTAATTAATGCATAAATGTGCATTAATAAATTTACTAAATTGCTCCTTACTAAAGTGTCTGTATGGTTTCTACCTATAAATTAGACTAGAACTTCATTATTTGGTGCAATTTGGACCTTAAAATATCTATAATCTGATGATTTATGTGCTAATATTTATATGGACAATGAAGCGCAAGAAAAAATTGCTGCAGGGGCTCCAGTAATTATGTTTTGGCCGGAGTTAGAGGTGTGGTCTAGTATGAAAAAAACTGCCGTGATGGCGCCGCACACATTGTCCCTCTTTGCAATTTTCAAAAGTTGGGAGGTATGGTGAAAACACTGATGCCGGCGCATTGACCCTCGATATGCCGCGGTCAGCGCTGACTGCGGCACATGCGATCTGTGAAGCGGGAAGAGGATGCCATCGGGTCCCCACGCTGCTGTGACGGGGACCCGATGGCTTGGATGGCAGCCCCCTGGATCTCACAGGAAGCAGGCTGAAAGTGTATTACACTGGTAATACACTTACAGCCAATGCATTACAATACAGAAGTATTGTAATGCATTGTAAAGGGGATCAGACCCCCAAAAGTTAAAAAGTGTGGATAAAAAGTGAAAAAATAAAGTTTAAAAAAAAAGGTTTCAAGTAATAAAAAAAGCGCCTTTTTCCCAAAATAAAGTTAAAAAAATTGTAAAAAAAAAAAAAGGGAGAAAAAGAAAAGTAGAGATATTAGGTGTCAACCGGCTCTATAAAAATATCACATGATCCACCCCACCAGGTGAATGCAGCAAAAAAAAAAAAAACAGTGCCAAAACAGCCATTTTTTGGTCACCTTCCCTCACAAAAAGTGTAATAGCAGGCGATCAAAAAGGCGTATTTACCCCCAAATGGTACCAATCAAACCGTCATCTCGTCCCGCAAAAAATGAGACCCTACCTAAGACAATCGCCCAAAAAATAAAAAAAATATGGCTCTCAGAAAATGGCAACACAAAAAAAAGATTGTATTTTGTTTAAAATGCATATAATGTGTAAAACTTAACTAAAATAAAAATGTTAGACATAATGGGTATCGCCACATCCGAAACAACCTGCTCTATAAAAATATTACATGAAATGGCCCCCCAGGTGAACGCTGTAAAAAAAAACTATGACAAAACAGCCATTTATTGGTCACCTACCGCTGTACAAAAAAAACTGACAAAACAGCCATTAAGGCTAGGGCTACACGGCGACATGTGTCGCGCGACACATAGTGCACAACTACACGACGACAGTTGTCGCGCGACATTGATGTTGCACCAAAGTCGCGCGACAATTTTTATAATGGAAGATGGATTTTTTGCGACTGTCGTGTCGCAGTCGCAGCATGTCGCATGTCGCAGTGCGACACCATAGACTTCCATTATAAAAATTGTCGCGCGACTTTGGTGCGACAAGAAGTCGCGCGACAACTGCCGTCGTGTAGCCCTAGCCTTATTGGTCACATACCCTCACAAAAAGTGTAATAGCAGGGGCGATCAAAAAGGCATATTTACCCCAAAATGGTACCAATCAAACAGTCATCTCACACCACAAAAAATGATACCCTACCTAAGACAATCGCTCAAAAAATAGAAAATAAATATGGCTCTCAAAAAAGCCAGTACAAAAACAAGATTTAAGTCTGTTCAAAAATGCATCTAATGTGTAAAACTTAACTAAAATAAAAATGTTAGACATATTGGGTATCGCCCCGTCTGTAACAACCTGCTCTATAAAAATATCACATGATTTGCCCCTTCAGGTGAATTCTGTAAAAAAAAAAATTTAAAAAACTATGCCAAAACAGCCATTTTTTGTCACCTTGCCTCACAAAAAGTGTAACACCAAGCGATCAAAAAGTCTTATGTACTCCAAAATGGTACCAATGAAACGGACACCTCATCCCACAAAAAATAAGACCCTACATAAGACAATAACTCAAAAAATAAAAACCAATGGCACCCGTAGACCAATCCGTCAAAATCTGTGCTGCTAAATCCATATGGCGCTCCTTCCGTTCTAAATCCTGCCATGTGCCCCCACAGCAGTTTACCACCACATATGGGGTGTTGCCGTATTCAGGAGAAAATGGGGAACAAATTATGTGGTGATTTTTCTCCTGTTAGCCCTTGTGAAAATGAAAAATCTGGGGCTAAAGCAACATTTTATTGGAAGAAATGAAACTTCATTTTTACAGCCAAATGTTTCCAAATTTCCTGAATTGGTGTATTGTAATGCATTGTAAAGGGGATCAGACCCCCAAAAGTTAAAAAGTGTGGATAAAAAGTGAAAAAATAAAGTTTAAAAAAAAAGGTTTCAAGTAATAAAAAAGCGCCTTTTTCCCAAAATAAAGTTAAAAAAATTGTAAAAAAAAAAAAAAAGGGAGAAAAAGAAAAGTAGAGATATTAGGTGTCAACCGGCTCTATAAAAATATCACATGATCCACCCCACCAGGTGAATGCAGCAAAAAAAAAAAAAAAAACACAGTGCCAAAACAGCCATTTTTTGGTCACCTTCCCTCACAAAAAGTGTAATAGCAGGCGATCAAAAAGGCGTATTTACCCCCAAATGGTACCAATCAAACCGTCATCTCGTCCCGCAAAAAATGAGACCCTACCTAAGACAATCGCCCACAAAATAAAAAAAATATGGCTCTCAGAAAATGGCAACACAAAAAAAAGATTGTATTTTGTTTAAAATGCATATAATGTGTAAAACTTAACTAAAATAAAAATGTTAGACATAATGGATATCGCCACATCCGAAACAACCTGCTCTATAAAAATATTACATGAAATGGCCCCCCAGGTGAACGCTGTAAAAAAAAACTATGACAAAACAGCCATTTATTGGTCACCTACCGCTGTACAAAAAAAACTGACAAAACAGCCATTAAGGCTAGGGCTACACGGCGACATGTGTCGCGCGACACATAGTGCACAACTACATGACGACAGTTGTCGCGCGACATTGATGTTGCACCAAAGTCGCGCGACAATTTTTATAATGGAAGATGGATTTTTTGCGACTGTCGTGTCGCAGTCGCAGCATGTCGCATGTCGCAGTGCGACACCATAGACTTCCATTATAAAAATTGTCGCGCGACTTTGGTGCGACAAGAAGTCGCGCGACAACTGCCGTCGTGTAGCCCTAGCCTTATTGGTCACATACCCTCACAAAAAGTGTAATAGCAGGGGCGATCAAAAAGGCATATTTACCCCAAAATGGTACCAATCAAACAGTCATCTCACACACAAAAAATGATACCCTACCTAAGACAATCGCTCAAAAAATAGAAAATAAATATGGCTCTCAAAAAAGCCAGTACAAAAACAAGATTTAAGTCTGTTCAAAAATGCATCTAATGTGTAAAACTTAACTAAAATAAAAATGTTAGACATATTGGGTATCGCCCCGTCTGTAACAACCTGCTCTATAAAAATATCACATGATTTGCCCCTTCAGGTGAAATTCTGTAAAAAAAAAAAATTTAAAAAACTATGCCAAAACAGCCATTTTTTGTCACCTTGCCTCACAAAAGTGTAACACCAGCGATCAAAAAGTCTTATGCACTCCAAAATGGTACCAATGAAACGGACACCTCATCCCACAAAAAATAAGACCCTACATAAGACAATAACTCAAAAAATAAAAACCAATGGCACCCGTAGACCAATCCGTCAAAATCTGTGCTGCTAAATCCATATGGCGCTCCTTCCGTTCTAAATCCTGCCATGTGCCCCCACAGCAGTTTACCACCACATATGGGGTGTTGCCGTATTCAGGAGAAAATGGGGAACAAATTATGTGGTGATTTTTCTCCTGTTAGCCCTTGTGAAAATGAAAAATCTGGGGCTAAAGCAACATTTTATTGGAAGAAATGAAACTTCATTTTTACAGCCAAATGTTTCCAAATTTCCTAAAACGTTTAGGGGCTCAAAGTGCTCAGTACATCCCTTAATATATTCTGTGAAGGGTGTAGTTTCCAAAATAGGGTCTCAAAACGTTTAGGGGCTCAAAGTGCTCAGTACATCCCTTAATATATTCTGTGAAGGGTGTAGTTTCCAAAATAGGGTCACTTTTTGAGGGTTTCCACTGTAGGGGTACGTCAGGGTCTCTTCAAATACAAAATGGTGCCTAAAAACCATTCTAGTAAAATCTGCCTCCAAAATCCATATGGCGCTCCTTTCCTTCTGACTACTATTTCTGTAAACTGCAAAATCAGATTAATGTATATTGAGGTTTAGTTTGCTGTTAACCCTTGCTGTGTTGCAAGAAAAAAACTGATTAACATGAAAAATCTGCATAAAAAATGAAATTTGGAAATGTAGCCTCCGTTTTCCTTTAATTCTTGTAGAACACCTAAAGGGTTAACAAAGTTTGTAACGTCAGTTTTAAATAATTTGAAGGGTGTAGTTTCTAAATTGGGGTCATTTATGGGTGGTTTCCATTACATGAGCCCCTCAAAATCACTTTATATCTGAATTGGTGCTTAAAAAAATGGTTTGGGAAATTTTGTTGAAAATTTGAAAAATGGCTTCTAAACTTCTAAGCTTTCTAACGTCCTAAAAAAGTAAAATGACATTTATAAAAGATGCCAACATAAAGTAGACATATGGGGAATGATGACTGATAACTATTTTATGAGGTATTACTATCTGTCTTAAAATTAGAGAAATTCAAATTTAGAAAATTGAGAATTTTTCAAATTTTTTTGGGTAAATTTGGGATTTTTAAAAAAAATAAAGGAAAAATATATTGACTCAAATTTACCACTGTCATGAAGTACAATGTGTCACGAGAAAACAATCTCAGAATAGCCTGGATAAGTAAAAGCGTTCCAAAGTTATTACCACATAAAGTGACACATGTCAGATTTGCAAAAAAATGGCCTGGGCAGGAAGGTGAAAACAGGCCCAGGGTAGAAGGGGTTAATAAATGTGACTCTATTTGTTTCAGGAACATCCAGAAAACCCTAAAAACTAACAGTGAGGCAGATTATCTCTTGTTTACTTTTATCGTTTATTTCTAAATTTAGTGTTCCTTTAAAGAAGACCCGTTACCCCTCCTGACATGTCTGCTGTACTAAATTATTTTATTCCCCATGCAATAATGATTCTGGAACATCTTTTCACATAACTATTTTGGTCCATTCCTCAATTATTGCAACTGGCTATTACCAGGTGGGGGGAGGGGTGTACCTGCATGGTCAGACATTGTCCACTCAGTGCTTCCTGTGTCTGTGGTAACACCCATTTGCAAATTAAGGCCTCTTTCACACGAAAGTATTTTTTGCAGGCTCCGATCTGCGTTTTTTTCTTGGATAGAATGCGGTCCCATTCATTTCTATGGGTCCGCAAAAAATACTGACAGCACACTGTGTGCTGTCCGCATCCGTATGTCCGTTCCGTAGCCCCGCAAAAAAAATAGAACATGTCCTATTCTTGTCCGTATTACGGACAAGAATAGTAATGTTCTATTAGGGGCCAGCTGTTCCATTCCGCAAAATACGGAATGCACAGGGATGCTATCCGTTTTTTTGCGGATCCGCAGTTTGCGGACCGGAAAACACAACGTTTGTGTGAAAGTAGCCTAATTAATAAACAACTAGTAGCAATATCAGAGGAAAAGAACAACATAAAGTTATATGAAAAGATGCTCATGAATTGTTATTACACAGGGAATGGAAGAACCGGTAGTTACTAAAACAGACATGTCAGGAGAGGTGACAGGTCCTTTTTAAGATGGACTTATCACACGTAAAACAAACCAAAAGGGAGTGTATACATCTTCTAAGCAATACTAGGATGCCATTCTTAAACTTAAGCCCTATAAAGGAGATTGGAGTCCCCAAATCTTTCCTGCTGCCAGTGCAAAGTACCCTTGCAGGAGTCGCGCTTATCATAGGCAGCTCTTTCGCTAATCGTATGACAATCACTAGATTCACCACCCAGAGCCATGAAGAACAGTTACATCACCACAGGTCTGATGGGACAATTGATTTCAAATATGTAACTCTGAATTTCCATCGTTACGCATGTACAAGACTAGAAAGATCTTTTGGCACCCAAGGCAAACCTAATAACATTTCCATAAATTACTACCAACTGTATTAGTGTCCTTATAATTCAACCAGCCATAATCCTACAAGCACAATATACATATAGTACCCATTAAAGAGGCTTTGGTACCAGGATCAACCCTATTAAACCAGGCATACAGCCTGGTAGGGTTGTTGTAGCTGAGTAAAACGATACCTTTTTTTTGTGTGTAAATGTCGGCGTTGTTTTCATACAAATGAGCCATTGGCCATGAGCCACTGTAACACCAGGAGACTGGATTATGCGGTTTGAGCACCACGACAGCGACGCCCCTGGTGCTCCTCCATTGTTAAAAACACGCCCTCCTCCCCTTAGATTGACAGCACTAGACTTCATGTCTAGTGCTGAGTTCTCACATCTGTGCACGCACTGCCATGGTGCGTACGCGTTGTGCTAGTGAGCGACCCGGAGCGGATCTGAAGTCTAGTGCTGTCAATCTAAGGGGAGGTGGGTGTGTTTTTAACAATGGAAGTGTCACTATTAAGCACCAGGGGCATCACTGGAACGGTGCTCAAACTGCATAAGCCCAACTCCTGGTGCTCCAATGGCTCATTTACATAAAAATAAAAGTGCACATTTCTCCACAACGCCGGTACCTAGACACAAAAGAAAGGTACTGTTTTACTCAGCTACATCAACCCTACCAGACAATATGCCTGGTTTAATAGGGTTGATCCTGGTGACAGAGCCTCTTTAAGTGCACATATAATACTTGTCAATGTCCATAGTACTGCCATAGTGCCTATGTGACAGTACAGGCCACAGTAGTCATATGCACCATCAATAACAATTATATATATAGTATTAGCAAAGTTCCTACAAAAAAGTGACATCAACAGAATGATCACAGTGATCTTCAGGAGTCTTGCATGATAAATTCCTACCACCGCTCCTACTGTGTGTTCTACCCACCACATAGGAGGTGGAGCTAAACTATAGATGGCCACCTATACTATCTACCCCTTGTCCCTGTCCTGTTTTTAAAGGTGTTTTCTGGCACCCTGCAACTTTCGCAGCTCAGGAGGTTGAGGTGCTGTGGATGAGGCCAGAATTATTCATCTCCCTGGTGCATGAGCAGTTGAGATGGATTCAGACATTTGTGCATGCACCAGTAAGATGGATAATTCTGGCTCTGTCCACATTACCTCCACTGTCCTGGGCTGCGGAAGTGACGTCTCTGTCCATTGACCAGATAGGAAACCTGACAAAGAATGTGACATCAAGGGGTATAGGATTTTTTGAAGAGGATCGTCAGTGTTCCATAGTGGCTGATCCATACAACTTTGGTAAGCCTATTGGAAGCTTTCTTTTGCAGGACAGATATGATAAATTAATACAGTTGGCTAGGTCACAGCAACCCCTTTAAGATTTGTCTGTATATTTCAAAATGTATATGAAATTGATATAACATATAACACTTGTGCTAGCTCAATAATAAAATACTACATTTTAAGACATTGTTACAGTTTAGAATATGAAGAGAACATTATTCAAAGAGATGGAAATGCGAGTTTTGTGCAATATTTCCGACATCTAGGTGAAAGTAGACACCTGCACATCAGATATACTTCTTGTATACACAGTTCCTGTTACTTTCACTCTGCTCACATGCAACTATGTGACTCAGTCACAAAACATCTGGGTAATTTAATCAAGATCTGGGACCTCATAACCTGGGAACATAAGATTTAGGTATTTTGTTAGCTATAAAATGGTCATGTCCTGCAGTGTCATGTCTTTCTTGTCTATTCATCCAGAAAAAATGAAATAATCATCTGAGACAATTTCTTTGCTCAGGAAGTGTCCTTTGACAGTTTATCTCCCATTTTAACAATGTATTGTCCTTGTTGAAATCCAATATTTAAGCCCCATTAAGATTCGATTGCGCGTTAATCTGATTGAATACTTATTTTTACAGTGGTGGCCATAGGCCACTAATGCTATCACCACCAGGAATTCCTAGCTACTTTTTACAAGGTCTTGAACCTGGCCACACTGCTTCTGCTGCCTCATATCTTCTGCACCTTCTCACAGTCGGGCAGTATGCTATACAGTTCCATAGCCTTGCCTCAGAACTGTCATGGAACAACAAGGCCTTGCTGGCAGCTTTTTTTGAAGGACTGTCAAGGCACATAGCGGATGAGCTGGCAGGTCTAGACATCCAACATACCTTGGATGACCTGATTACCCTGGCCACTAGGATTTACCTCCATTTTAGAGAGTGCCTCTAGAAGAATTAGCACATGAGAGAAGAGTTCCCAGGTTGGCACCTTCTTTTCAGAGGTCTGTCTCCATCAACCTCTGTTCTGGAGACTATGCAGCTCAACAAAGTTTGCTTGTCTGAGGAGGAGCTCAACATAGACACAGCAGTGACTTGTGCATGTATAATGGAGCCAAATTACAAATAAGTGTAATTCAGCAGATTCCAGGAGTCACACAGCATTATAAACCATTATAAAGCTGTGTGATCCTGTCAGAGGAGCTGAGGTCAGAACAGGACCTCCCACTGACACATGCTGCAAGTTTCACGCACTGAAGATTCTCTGCTGTTTCAGCGTCCAGAAGATCCCCTGCCTGTTTCTGTTTACTTGCCAGCAGCAATGAACTACTAAATCAATGGTCTCAGTGGTACTTTACTGGCATTACCACTACACCACTGATTGGATGCAGCAGTTGCATGCTAGTATAGCAATTAATTGCTACTGTCATGTAAACATAGACCTATGGAGAACAGTGTGCTGGAGTGGTGTTGCATTCACTGGTTAAGTAATGCAATAAGTAGTGTGCTTTTATATTATTACAATATATTCTGCTGACCGTTTTTATGGTTTCAGCTTTGGAACACTCCTTTAACGTGTATTTTTTTCCCAGTTGTTCAGTGCAGTTGTAGTTGACTACATCATGTGTGAACTTAGCTTCGCTGCACAAAAGAAGCGTAAGTGTCACGCGAGGTCGGCGTCGCGCTCCCTCTGCACGACATCGCCGGACCTCTCCGCCCCCCTAGAGACGAGCAATAGGGAATTGAAGTGCTGGTCTTGTCAGCCAGCACTTCATGAGTTAATTCTCTGTTTGGGTTTAGCCATGTGGTGCTGATCACACCACATGGCTACTTTGCATATTGTTTGGACAGCTTGCTCCGCCTCAGGTCATGTGATGCTGGCCACATCACATGATCCTGGGTGGGCTATTTAAAGATGGCAACTGCCTCACTCAGATGCCTGTGATTAGTTTATACTTTTGATCAGTGCTTGTGCGACCTTGTGTTTTGGATTTGCTATTTGGACTCTGACTTTGGACTTGGACCTCTCTTCTCTTGACCCCTGGTATTTACGTTATCTCCTGTGTTTGACCCGGCTTGCTGACTACTCTATCATTGTGTTTGTTCCGTCTGTGTTTTGTCTCTCCCTGTGTTCCCTTTCCCTCCCTCTGCACTTACCCAGTATAGGGAACGTCTTCGTGGTTGTCCGCGGCCGCCTAGGGCCGTTTGAGGCAAGTAGGTAGGGAAAGAAGGGGGGTTTCAAGTACAGGGCACACCTTCCCTTGTCTCCCCCGTGACAGTAAGTACTAAAAGTGCTCAGGGCAATATAATCTCTAAACACGGCAATGTCCTTAGCAATGGTCCACCCATTTTTCAAAGAAAAAAAAATAGAATAAAAAATAAAAATGTATCTCCAGTAATTCACACAAGGACTGCCTCTAATTCTGGAAATGAATGGCTCCAGGGCTATAACCTTGTTTGCCCTGCCTATAATTAAGCCCTGACTGTACTTTATATAAAAACTTTGTGGATGTTTCGGATACATCTGAACGCACTAGATCTGTCCTGAGAAGTATAACTTTATCAGAACATCCTGTACTCTCCCATCTGGATCAGAATGTAGAACTGTCCAGGATGTTGTATACTTGATTTCTACTGAGGATTTTAGCTGTTAGGTCATTGTTGACTCTTTTCCAGGTCTCCAGATGTGTCCAATTTTTTTATACTAATTAGGGAAGAATTTACTTGTTATCTTTCTGTAACGCCTTATTGGGTGGGCATCCATATATACTATTTACTACTATTTATACCAAGTGTATACCAAGGGGTAATGCACAAAATGATATCGCAATACAGGAAAGAATGCATGCAGCAATGTTCAAGTATAGGATCAATGCATTAATGCATGTTATAGTCAAGATGTAATTTATAAAGCAATTTCACAAAATAAAATATGTTCAGTGGTATCAAAATGAAAATATGCAGCACGTGGTGGTAATACTACTAATATCGCAATAAAGTGAATCATTCATATGGTGACATTACAATACATGGATAACTGACACAGTGATGTCACTTCACAAGAATGACATACAAAATGATGTCCCACTAAAGGGATAATACTAATATTCATGTCACAGCATAGTTGCAATACACATAGTGATGTCAAACTACATGGATAATAACCAACACTGATGTATTAGTGCAAGATAATTAGAACGATGACAAAGGTAATGGACAACGCACAATTTACTGTTAAAGGTATTATGCACATAGTGATGTCACTGTTCAGGAGCAGTGCACACAGTGATGTCACAGTAGAGGAGTATTGTATACAGTGATGAGATTCAACACTCTTACACTGCTTCCCTTACTGCTCTTTCTTATGGTGGCTTACATTTTTGTCATACCGTCAGACCTAAGAATAGGCATGATGGCAATAGGCATGAGACAGCATACTTCTTTTCCCACAATGCAGCTTCCAGGTCATCCCCTAGTAGCATCATTCACATATCCATCTTGTGAGGTCCACACCTTCAGACTCTTCCACCAAATCTCCCCTCTCCTTGGCTCACCCACCCAATTCCTGGATCACTTTGCTGTCTGAATTCCCTGTCTTCTATCTTGTAAATTACCAGCTCTCATTTTGGGTATTTTTAACATCCACATAGACAGCTTGATCTCCCCATCTACCTCCCAGCTTCTATTTCTAACCTCCTCTCTTGGTCTTTTACAACTTTCTAATTCTCAGACGTATAAACATGGTAATATACATGACCTGGTCTGCTTCTACCTCTGCTCTGTTTTTGACTTTACTAACTCTCAACTCCCACTCTTTGACCACATACTTCTCTTTTACATTGTCACAAATCCTCATCCATTCCAGCACATTCCTACCTATCACACAGTTAGAAATGTACATGCCATTGACACTCTACAGTCATCATAGTCCCCAATCTCTTCCATCTCCTGCCCTGATCTGGCTGCAGAACACTACAATGATATCCTCAGAAGCACCCTGGATAAAGTAGTACCCCATACACTCAGAACCTCCAAACAGCAGAAAGCAACTCTGGCACACACGTCAAACTCGCTTTCTTTAGCAATGCTCTACGATTGCTGAACATCAATGTAGAAAATCTCACACACCAGAAGATTTCCTACATTATATGTTTATGCTAAGAACCTGTAACTCTGCCCTCTACTTTGCCAAACAGACCTATTTCACTGACCTCTGTGTTGAAGATCTGGCCACCTACGTTAAAGAGAAAATTGAAATTGAAAACATCTGCCATGAAATTATCTCCCAGTCTACAAGTAACATCAATCCCCTTCCCTCCTGCACCTCTTCTGGTTCACTTTCTACATTTGACCCAGTCACAGAAGAAGAAATCTCCAGGCTCCTCTCTTCTTCGTGGTCTATTACCTGCACTACCAACCCTTTTTTCTCACACCTCCTCTAGTCCCTTTCCCCAGCTGTCACTACTCACCTATCACCCCTTTCTCTTTCAAACATTCTATCATAACCCCATCACTGAAAAAAGCCATCCTGCAAAGCTAACTACTAGAATGCCTGGTCTACTCTCACCTCATCCACTATGCACCTTTCTGATAACTTTCTCCTTGACTCTTTACTATCTGGTTTCCCCACTCTACACTCTACAGAAACCGCCCTTACCAGAGTGGCAAATGGCCTCCTTACTGCTAAATGCAATGGTGATAACTCTCTACTTATTGTTTTGGATCTCTATGCAGCATTTGACACTATAGAACACCAACTCCTACTCTGTATGCTGCAATCTATTGATCTTAAAAACTTACTAACCGCCCATAGACTAAAAACGTCCTGAAGGTCGGAATTTATCTCTGAATGGACGTTTTAGAAAAATATAATAAAATATAAAAAAAAAGTGATCTTAAATGTCTCCCAGAGGTCTTGTATGACCTTATAGGGGACACAAATGGGGTCATTTATCAAAATGGTGTAAAGTAGAACTGGCTTAGTTGTCCATAGCAACCATTCAGATTCCACCTTTCATTTTTGACAGTTCGTTTGGAAAATGAAAGGTGTAATCTGATTGGTTGCTATGGGCAACTAAGCAAGTTCTACTTTACACCAGTTTGATAAATGACCCGATAAGTGTAGAATAAAAAATAAAAAAATGAAAATAAAAGTTTTATAAAAAAAAATAAGTTTCACAGGTAAAAAACACCCTTTTCCCCAATTAAGTAATTTCAAAATTGTTAAAAAAATAAATAAAAAAAGACATATTTGGTATAGCCGCATCCATAACGACCAGATAAAAATATCACATGATCTACCCCATCAGGTAAACGGTGTAAAAAAAAATTATTATTATAATTATTAAAAATTATGCCAAAACATCTATTTTTAGTCACTTTACTTCCCAAAAAACATAATATCACACGTGACCATAGCCAGAAAAGTTTAAAAAATATGGCACTAAGAAAATGGCTACACAAAAACATGATTATTTTTTCTAAAAATGTTCTTATTGTGTAAAATTAGACATATCTCGTATTGCCACGTCTGTAATGACCGGCTCTACAAAAATATCACATGATCTACCCCATCAGGTGAATGCCATAAAATATAAATAAAAATTAAGCCAAAACAGCTTTTTTGTCACCTCCAAAAAACATAATATCAAACGATCAAAAAGTTACATGTAGCCCAAAAAGGTACCAATGAAAACATCACCTCATTCTGCAAAAAATAAGCCCTCACATAAGGCCATAGACAGAAAATTTTTTAAAAATATTGGCTGTAAGAAAATGGCAAAACAAAAACATGATATTCTCCAAAAATGCTCTTATTGTGTAAAACTTAAAAAAATAGATATATTTGGTATCGCCACATCTGTAACGACCGGCTCTAAAAAATATCATATGATGTACCCCATCAGGTGAATGCCATTGAAAAATAAATAAAAATTATGCAAAAACAGCTTTTTTTTTGTTACCTCGCCTCCCAAAAAAAACAATATTAAGTCATCAAAACTTCTGTATCTGAAAAATGGTACAGATAAAAGTACAGTTTGTCCTGAAAAAGGCAAGCCCTTGGACATCTACGTTGGCTGAAAAATAAAAATGTTTTGGATGTTAGTATATAACGATGCAAAATATAACAGATTTTTAATAAAAAGACTTTATTGTGACAAAGTAGTAAAACATGAAAAAACTATATAAATTTGGCATCACCATAAGTGTATCAAATCAAACTGCAGAATAAAGTTATCATATATACCACATGGTGAACTTCATAAAAAATAAAAAAAAACACTGAATTCAAATTTTTGCTCACCTCGCCTCCCAAAAAATTGGATAAAAAGCGACCAGAAAGCCAGGGTAATAAATGCTGAGGTTTGTTTTGTTGTTAACCCTTGATGTGTTAACCCTTTAAAAAATTGATTAAAATTTAAAATGTTGAAAATGTGCAAAAAAAAGAATTTTGAAATTTTACCTCCATTTTGCTTTAGTTCCTGTGGAATACTGAAATGGTTAACAACATTTCTAAAATTAGTTTTGAATAGTTTGAAAATCAGTTTTGAATAGTTTGAGAGGTGTAGTTTCTAAAATTGGGTAATTTATGGGTGGTTTCTATTATGTAAGCTCCTCAAAATAACTTCAGAACTGAAATGGTTCTTAATAAAGTTGATTTTGTAAATTTTCTTGAAAAATTGCTTCTAAAATTCTAAACCTTGTTACATCCTAAAAAAAAAATAACATTACCAAATGATGCCAACATAAACTTGTTACCTTTGGTAGCACTCCTATCACCTTAAAGATTGTAAGCTCTTGGGAGCAGGGCCCCTCTCTCCTCTTGTTTTAATGTTGGCACTATGTAAATAACAAAACAGATCTGTACATGATAAACTTCACATCAAAATGCTGGTTTAGATGAGTCACTGAGTTTTCAGCAAATCTTTGATATGTCATAGACACATATCAAAAGTTTTGATTGGTGGGGGTCTGAGTGCTAAGAGTTGATGCATCCATGATGTCACAATGTTTCATACTGTGATGTCCCAATACAGAACAAATATACACAGTGATGTCAGTGCTGCAGGAACCAGACCCAGTATAGAAGTTTTCATATGTGGCAGATAAATAGCTTTGTACTAATATTTATTGCTGAGGTTAGATCTCTGATGCCTCATCTGCACTGCCAACCAGAATAAATTCAAACATTAAGGAAGCATTTGTACTGCAGGACTGAGAGGAAGATAAGCAGCTGTTCGACATATCTGGCTGCTTATCTACTGGTGGAACAGAGCATGACGCATGTTAAAATCCAACTCACAAAACTTTTTTTTTGCGTCACAGCCGTTATTCAAAACAGATTGAAACAGGCATTCTTAGAACACTGATGCATACCTGTCGTGGCCAGCCAGCCGCTTGAGTACATACAGTGCCTTGAAAAAATATTCATACCCCTTGAACGTTTCCACATTTTTTCATGTTACACCCAGAGTAGTAAATGTATTTTATTGGAATTTTATATGGTAGACCATATAGTAAGTAAGTGTGAAGCTAAAGTGTGGTGTGCATTTGTATTCAGCCCCCCTGTACTCTGATACCCCTAAATAAAGTCCAGAAGTCACCTAATTAGTAAATAAGAGTCCATTTGTATGTAATTCATTCTCAGTATAACTACAACTTTTCTGTGAATGTCTCACAGGTTTGTTAATGAACATTAGTGAACAAACAACATCATGATGACCAAGGAACACACCACACATGTCAGAGATAAAGTTGTGGAGAAGTGTAAAGCAGGGTTAGGTTCTAAAAAATATCCCAATCTCTGCACATCTCATGGAACACTGTTTAATCCATCATCCAAAATAGAAGAAGTCAGGGGCGGATTGGGAAATTAAAGTGGCCCTGGAAAAAAAACGAAAAGTGGCCCTATGCTGTGGGAGGGCCAAGATTGACAGAAGGTGGGGCCAACATAAGTAGGTGGGGCAGAAATACCATAGAGGGAGCAGTATATCATGCTGCAATTTTTTTATTTGGCTGAGTGCAGCACAATATACTGCCGCTCTAGAACCAAAACCTCCCTAGAAGCTACCCCTGAGTGATTGCCAGTGCCAACTCCATGCCCTGTCATCCTCCTTTTTCTCCATATTTAATTCCGAAATGGAGAAAGGGTATGACAAGTTAACACACAGGTAATAGCACACAGCCTACCTCCAGCATTCTGGTCTTAAATCATTACCATACATACAGGTGTATATAGCACCACATACCTCTTACATCCAGTGACTTCTCCTGTGATGTAGAATGTTCTCTTTTCTAATCTTCTCCATTCGGATCAAACTGCCATGATGACTTCTCTCAGTGACGTCTCCCATGATGTAGACATTCTTTTTCCTCATTTTCTCCGTTAGGACCAGACAACACATGACGGCATTTTGTGGCCATGTTCCATCTCTAAAGAGTATGACACACAGACTTATTAGTGTCCTCAAATTTCCATCATCTTCCCCACCATGGTGCCCTAACATTGTCATCCTGCAGCTACCCCAATACTGAGCCTGCTGTGCTTCCCAATGCATCCCAAAAATGTACTGTAGAAATACTAATGCCCCTATAGTGTCCCCAGTTACAATAACTCCTACCCCCAGCAATAACAATGTCCCTCTAGTAATAGTAATGCCCCTACAGTGCCCCCTATAATTCCTCCAGTAATAATAATGCCCCGGTATTAAAAATTTAGTGCCCCCAGTAATAATAACGCCCCCCATAATAGTGTGTCGGACAATAGTTATGCCCACACAATGCCCCTTTCAGTAATTATAATGCCCCCTACAGTGCTCCATATAATTCCCCCAGTAATAATAATAAGGCATCCACAGTGCCTTCAGTAATCATAATGCCCCTACAGTGCCCCCAGTATTAAGTATACCCCAGTATTAAAATTGCCACCTCAATAATAATAATGCCCCAGTATTATTATTATTATTATGTATTGTATTGTGCCCCTTGTAATAATAATGCCCCATATCATGCCTCCAGTAATAATGATGCCCCCAGTAATGTCCCTATAGAGCCCCCAGTAATGTCCTCCCTGACCCCACTAATGTCACTATAATGCCCCCAGTAATGCCAGCTTACCACTAGTAACATCCCTATGGCAGCCACAGTAATGCTGCCCTACCCTCAGTAATGTCCTCCCTGGCCCAGTAATGTCCCTATAGCAGCCAAAAATAATCCATGTCCCCAGTAATTTAATTGTAATGGTTACCTTAATTTTCCCCTCCCCCAAACCCACTCATTGTCAAGTGGCTGGGGAAAAAAAAAAAAACCTTACCTGAGTTCCGTTCCCCACATGCATGCTGAAGCCTCTTCTGGCCTACATCCTGTAACCCAGAGCAGGAGGGGTTTGGAGGACGACACAGCGTCAGTCGCGCTGATGCTGGAAGTAGGAGGAGCCACAGGTCCTGACAGCAGGAGAGAGGTACAGGAGGGGCGGATCGATCAGAAGCAGGCACATTGCGGCATGATGATGAAGAAGGCCAACAGTGGCCATCACCCTGGCTACAATACACATTGAGGCTGCCAGCAGCCTGGCTTCAATCTCATTATCGTGACAATGGTGTGATAATGAGATCGCAGCAGCGCTGACTACAGCCTGTAATGTGTATTGTAATGTGTATTGTAATGTGTATTGTAGGGCGGGCGCCGGGTCGCCTTAACACATTGTGTAAAAAGAAGGTGACACCGGCCCCAAGCATACTGTAGGCAATCGGCCCACCGGGAAGTTTCCCGGAAGGGTACATTACCAATCCGCCCCTGGAAGAAGTATGGCACAGCTACAAACCTACCAAGACATGGTTGTCCACCTAAACTGACAGCCCAGGCAAGGAGAGCACTAATTAGAGAAGCAAGCAAAAAGGTCCATGGTCACTCTGGATGAGCTGCAGTGATCCACAGCTCAGGTGGGAGAATCTGTCCACAGGAGAACTATTAGTTGTGTGTTCTATAAATCTGGCCTTTATGAAAGAGAGGCAAGTAGAAAGCCATTTTTGAAAGCAAGCCATGAGAAATCCCATTTGCAGTTTGCCATAAGCCAGCTAGGGGACATAGCAAACATTTGGAAGAAGGTGCTCTGGACAAAGCATATTTATGTGTTAGAATGGCCCAGTCAAAGTCCAGACTTAGGCCTCTTTCACACGAACGTTGTATTTTGCGGTCCTCAAATTGCGGATCCGCAAAAACAACGGATGGCATCCGTGTGCATTCCGTATTTTGCGGAACGGAACAGCTGGCCCCTAATAGAACAGCACTATTCTTGTCCGTAATAAGGACAAGAATAGGACATGCTGTATTTTTTTTTGCGGGCTACGGAACGGAGCAACGGATGCGGACAGCACACGGTGTGCTGTCCGCATTTTTTTCGAGCCCATAGAAATGAATGGGTCCGCATTTTTCATGTGAAAAATGCGGATCGGAGCCTGCAAAAAATACTGTCATGTGAAAGAGGCCTTAAATCCCATTGAGAATCTGTGGCAAGAATTGAAAATTGCTGTTCACAGACGCTCTTCATCAAATCTTACTAAACTTGAGCTAATTTGCAAAGAAGAATTGACACATATTTCAGCCTCTAGATGTGGAAAGCTGGTAGAGACATACCTCAAAAGACTTGCAGCTATAATTGCAGCAAAAGGTGGTCCTACAAAGTATTGACTCTAGGGGGCTAAAAACAAATTCATGCCACACTTATCAGATTTTTATTTATTAAAAAATTTGAAAACCATGTATCATTTTCTTTTCACTTCACACATATTTGCTATTTTGTGTTGGTCTATCACATAAAAGCCCAATAAAATGCATTTATGTTTGTGAGTGTAACTTGAAAAAATGTGGAAAGGGGTATGAATACTTTTTCAAGGCACTATATTTCCACTAATGTGAACACCTACTGAGCTTTTAATGTGTTCATTATATGATATGCTTCTAATAGAGTATAACCTAGTATTTTATGCTTGTAGACAGTACAGTATAACGAGCATTAAAGGGGTATTCTCATCTTAGACAATGGGGGCATATTGCTAGGATATGCCCCCATTGTCTTATAGGTGTGGGTCCCACCGCGGAGACCCGCACCTATATCCAGAACGGAGCGGGGAGCACTGCGCCTGGAGGACCCCAGGTTTCCGGGGGTCCGGCCACCACCAGGCGCAGCTCCCCGCTGCGCTAATAGAAATAAATGGGAGCGCAGTGCGCAAGCGCGGCCACCGCTCCCATTCATTTCTATGGAGCCGACGGAAGTAGCTGAGCCAGTGCTCGGCTATTTTCGGAGGCCCCATAGAAATTAATGGAGGGCGGCTACGCATACGCAGTGCTCCCTCATTCAGTTCGGGGGCTCCGTTCCGGATATAGGTGCGGGTCCCAGCGGTGGGACCCGCACCTATAAGACAATGGGGGCATATCCTAGCGATATGCCCCCATTGTCTAAAATGAGAATAACCCTTTAAGATTTTATACATATTTATCAATATGATCTGCTCATATGAACTTTTATAAAATCACATGTGGCTTTGGGTATTCCCTTTTATATTGGGGAGTTGGGTGAACTTGTTTTCACTTGGAGACCCATGTGTTGGTTAATACATGGTGACTTGTGTAGATGTAAGTTGTGGGAGAAGCCCCCTTTTCCTGTAGAGTTGAAGGCGCTACTGCTCCAATGTACCAACCAACCTGCTCCGCATCCGGTGAAGAGGAGGAGGAGTGCTAGCATCCCTAATAAAGCACACTGTAACATGGTTCACTTGTCTTCTGCTCAGCAGGACAGTGCATGCTGCCAGAAGAGGTAGAAGAGGGTCTGAGGCTGTGAGCATGTGAGTGTGGACCCAGTAGTGACATGCCACTTCAAGACACGTCACTGCTGAGGCCAGTCATTGGCTGCAGTGGGGCACATGACCCTGTCCATGTGTAAGCTGTGTCCATGTGGAACACAGCAGCAGGAAACAGGTGTACCATGCCCTCCTATGGAGACAAACATGTATATGTGTACAGTAAGGTTGAGCTTGCCTCAAATATTTATGTGCCTCCGCCTGCCTGTCTGCCATCCAAAGTTCCCCATCTTACATAAATGCAGGTGTCTTCTTTGTTTTTAAGAATGGAATACAAAACCCATCCTCAAAGTTGTCACCTGACCCCCTTTTCTACCATATGTTAATGCTACGAGGTTGCTTGATTGAAAAGCACTTAGTTGTATCAGCAGCATATACGGTGTTATATGGAGGAGCGGCTTCATTCCGGCTGTCTGAGGATTTCATTCCAACATTTTGAGTCAGCACAAAAATATAAAACTGACACATAGCATAGCAAAAACATCAACATGATAACAAAAAGACAGAGATGGGACTTCCGGTTCCGGCGCTGGGATGTGAGCAACGGGGTGAGTTAGCTCCGCACCCGACTCCCTATAACAAGAGCTCCTCTCCCGAACATTCAGTCTAATAGGGGGTGCTACGGCTGTGGTTACCCCACTTGCAAATCTGGACACACCGGTTCATGGACCGGTATCTCCTACGCAGCGGGAGACGGAAAAACACCAGCTGCAAGAAAACGCCTGTAGACGCCATGCTAAGCAAGATGGCGGATTCCCGCCCTGCATCGCCTGCACACTCAGTGGAGGAACAAGTAGATCCAGCCCCACAGAAGGGAGAGCAGGTTGGCCCGCACAACATTGATTACAGAACGCTGGCCATTGAAGTGGCCAAATATCTAGCTCCTGATATCCGGGAAACCTTATCTAAAACGCTCACGACATCGTTACAACAGATTCATGAGGCCATTACCCAACATGACGCGCGGTTTGATGAACTTGAAGAGAGAGTGGCCATGATGGAAGAAGATGCGGCTACGACAAACCGCCGGGTCCAAGAACTGCATACTCACAACATCATTCTCAAAGACCGGGTGGAGGATCTTGAAAATCGTTCCAGGAGGAACAATCTGAGACTTCTGGGCCTACCTGAAAACATCAAACCGCAAGCGCTGAAATCCATCTGCGAGAAGGAGCTACCGGAGGCTCTTGGCCTACAAGGCCTACATAAAGTTGAGCGAGCTCATCGGGTGGGTCCTCCTCGAGACGCGCAGCAACACCAACCGGACCTTCACCCTGGCCTTGCAGCAAGACCCCGCCAGGTTATAGTGAGGTAGCTGGACTTTACGGATAAAGAAGCCATTCTCAGAGCATATCGTTCCAGACAGGCCCCGCTGAAACTGAGAGGACACAACCTCCTTTTATTTGCCGATTACTCAGCGTCTGTGGCAAAGAAGAGACGAGAATTTAGCCGAGTGTGCTCCAAGCTCTTTCAACGGCGAATAAAATTCCAGCTCCAATACCCGGCTTGCCTTCGGGTAACACATAGTGATGGGACAGTGACAACTTACCACGAGCCCAGGGCGGCAGAAGAATTCCTGAAGGGTCCAGTGCTTGGTGCAGATGAGAGGGAAAAGGAAGACCAGCACCCCGGAGTGGGCAAGGATCGATACCGGGCGCATAGCCCGGAATGGAGCTCCAGTCAACCGGGAGAGCCAGGAGATTCTGCAGTTTCAAGCTGGGACCTGGTACCGAGGGATAAGCGCTTGTCCAGAAGAGGGTTGTGATAGTGACTCGCTCGGTTTCTTACTTACCTGTTCCACTTTTATCTACACAGCAAGTTCTGCACGCTGGTCTGGGACATATATCCTTTTACACTGTGGTGTTCGCAACCGGTATCACATATATCTTGTCTATGATGTTTGCAGGATTCATCTTGTTTAGTTTACTTCATTTATTTTACCTAACTGAAATCCTTATCTTAGTCATGTGACACTTTACTGCGACGCATATCGAATGGTGCTCACTGGGCACAGATAAGATATGTTTTGAGTCTTATGTATATGGTGCTTTACTTAGGTCGTTCCCGTGTCATGATGATGGGGAGGAGGGGGTCCGTAACCCAGAAAAAAGGTAGTCCGTACTGCTGAGTGAGGTGTTGGTAGGATGCGAAACTCTTTTGGGAAAAGGGGGGGAGGGACAGGGGGGTGGGATGGGGGGCAGGGAGGTTATAGGTTTATTGTTCAAACTCGTGCGATTTCCTCTCGGTCTTATCCATATTGTGCAGGGAGCCCATTGTCGTGCATTATACTCATCCCTATTGATCTCACACAATGAGAGTACTATCATGGAATATTAAGGGACTGAGGTCTCCCCATAAAAGGTGGATGGTGTTGCGCCACTTAAAAAAGCTCAAACCAGATATGGTCCTCTTACAGGAGACACACTTGGAGACTGCAGATTTTATCCGGATGAATAAGCTATGGGTTGGGGAGGTAGTGGGGGCTCCCTCTTGCAACAGAAAGGCGGGTGTTTTGATTCTTTTACATAAGTCTCTGAGTTATCAACTTCTGAGTACCGCTTGTGATGAAGGGGGGCGATGGGTGCACATCTCAGTCCTCATTCAGGGATCTCGATATAGTATTTATAATATTTATGGGCCCAATGAGGGAAATGCTTCTTTCTTCAGGGATCTGGAGTGCCGCTTACTGGCTGACACCTGTCCTAATAAAATACTGGGGGGAGATTTCAACACGGTGGTGGTAGGTAGTGAGGATAGGAAGGGCACTTTTGGGGCGCCAAGCATTGTGAGTTCGCATGATAAAACACTGGGCCCTTTGCTCCAGAATACCGGAATGGTGGACGTCTGGCGTACTCACAATCCTGACGATCATAGTTTCACATTATACTCCCATGCCAAACAATCCTGGTCGAGAATTGACTACATTTTTGTTCACGACTCATTGGTGCCCAGGGTAGATTTGGTAGATATTAAAGAGCTAGTTATATCTGATCATGCCCCAGTAGTGCTTCAACTCATTGATACTTTTCCCAGGGGATCGGATTATATATGGAGGTTTCCTTCTCACCTTCTGTCTAGCACCGATTTTGCCAATAAGTTGGAGGCGTGGTGGGAAGACTATCACTCTAATAACGCTGTCCATTCTGATACACCTGACCTCTTATGGAATGCATCAAAAGTGGTCATGAGGGGCAGGATCATGAATTATGTCTTTGGCCTCACCAAAAAATCGCTGCTACAATTGGAGGCAGCGGGTCAGAAGGTTCGAAAGACCTTTACCACTTTTAAACTTTCTCCCTCAGACTGCAATAGGAAAGCTTGGTGCGAAGCTCGCAAAGTATATGATCAGTGGGCGAAGGAGTGGGAATTACTGAGATATACCTACTTTGAGGCCCAATTCCACAGATATGGGAATAAGTCAGGGCGCCTGTTGGCAAACCTGGCAAAGGGCCGACAGAGACATCAATGTATAGCAGGACTTAGAGATCCCTCAGGTAGGATGATAACAGATCCCGCTGGAATTAACTCCCTGCTGAGATCTTACTATGAGGACCTCTATAGAGATGGTACCCGGGCGGACTTTCGAAGCACTCTGTTGCAACAGGTGGAGCTCCCGAGGGTGACAGATGAACAATTGAATGCTCTAAATGCAGAAATAACGGCTGAAGAGGTGCAATCGGCCATTAAGGGATTGGGCAACTCTAAGGCACCAGGCACGGATGGATTTACCGGGGAATATTACAAGACACTGATGTCCCGGGTGACACCCACGTTGGTGAAGTGGTTTAACGATGTCCTTAAGGGTCGTTCCATGCCAGACCAAGAGAGCACTTCCTATATCAAGTTACTCCCTAAACCTGGTAAAGATCTTTTGTCCCCCGGGTCATACAGACCTATCTCCCTTATAAACGTAGACACCAAGCTGATCTCTAAAATATTCGCAGACAGGTTGACTGTATTTCTCCCACATCTGATACGGCCGGAACAGACAGGCTTTGTCAAGGGCAGATCGGCAGTCACCAATGTTCGGACAGTCTTAACTGTACTTGATTATATGAGTCACTCATCAATCAAGGCTGATACTCCGGCATTGTTGACACTAGACGCGGAGAAAGCCTTTGATAACGTCAGGTGGCAGTGGCTTGATAGAGTTCTCACTGGTATGGGGTTCATAGGGGCTTTTAAGACTTTCTTAGGCTACTTTCACACTAGCGGCAGGCCTGATCCGGCAGGTGAAGGGTGCTGCCGGATCAGGACTGCCGCAGCGACATGTGTGGAGCCGGAACCGCGCTCCGGCCCCACACATGTCACACAGTACATACATACACACACACAGACACACACACATATACACAGACAAATACACATATATACATACTTACATGCTCCCGGCAGGTCTTCAGAGCGACGGAGAAGCAGGACAGCTCACACAGGTGACGATTCCCCACAGCGCCCTCTGCTGGGCGCCTGGTGGAATCGTCACCTGTGCGCGCCGTCCTGTCCCTCCGACGCTCTGAAGACCTGCCGGGGTGCATGTAAGTATGCATGTGTATTTGTATGTGTATATGTCTGTGTATGTTTATGTGTATGTCTATGTCTGTATGTGTGTATGTGTAGCCGGATCCGTCATGAACTCCATTGAAAGTCAATGGAGGGCGGATCCGGTTACCATTGTGGTCACACCAGACGGATCCACCCCCATTGACTTGCATTGGGGGTCATTCCGGATCCGTCTTGGTGCGGATGCCTGGACCGGAGAGCAAACCGCAGCATGCTGCGGTTTGTTCTCCGGTCTGAAGACGGAACGGAATGCTTTCAGGAGCATTCCGTTGTCTTCAGTTCAGTTTTGTCCCCATTGACAATGAATGGGGACAAAACTGAAGCGTTTTATTCCGGTATTGAGCCCCTATGACGGAACTCAATACCGGAATTTTAAAACGCTAGTGTGAAAGTAGCCTTATCCAAGCTATACCATAGACCTCAGGCACGGGTTTACACCCCGGGTTTCTTGTCTGCGCCGCTAGAGTTACAGAAGGGAACAAGGCAGGGGTGCCCCCTTTCCCCCCTCCTGTTCAATATAGCCCTGGAGTCCTTGGCCCGGTACCTGAATCAGTCCACTTTGTTCGAAGGCATTGGGGTGGGGCGTAAAACAGTAAAAGTAGCGCTCTTTGCGGATGATGTGGTGTTGTTCTTGGCTAAACCTAGGGATCATCTGGGAGCCATATTTGGAGCTCTCCATGAATTTGGGATGTATTCAGGTTACAGGGTCAATGCCTCCAAGTGTGAGCTCCTGATGTTGGGTCCTACTAATCTAAAACTGGGGGCATGGAATCACGGGGGACAGGAGATTCAGATCAAATCTCATATTACCTACCTTGTGGTTCGAATTGGGCGGTCCCCGCATTTCATCTATCAGTTGAATTACCCACCCTTGTTTAAAGCTGTCACTAGGGATCTGGATAGGTGGCAAAATCTCCCATTATCGCTGGCGGGGAGGTGTCATCTACTCAAAATGATGTGCGTATCAAAGTTGCTTTATCTGATCCAGACAATTCCAGTACTGTTGCGTCATGCAGATATACAGATGCTTGAACGCTGGTTCTTGTATTTTCTATGGAGGGGAAGGAGGCCATGAATTGCTTTGAAGAAATTGAAGTTAACTAAATTTAGGGGAGGCCTTAATTTTCCGGACATTAGGGGGTATAATTTGGCGAGTCTTAGCAGGCATCTTTTGGACTGGGTCAATAATACCTCTTACTACTCCAACACTGAGCTGGAACAGAGCCTAGCTCAGTCATGGAGCCTGGTTGCCTTGCTCCACACCAAATTGCCACATATACCTTCGCCTTTTAAAAAGTATCTGGTCTTTAGAGACACTGTCATGGCGTGAAAGGTAATACGGAAGGCATTCTGCTTGCCCTTCCAGATGTCTAAACATTTGCCGTTGTGGGGCAATCCCTCTTTTGTTCCGGGACTGACAAGCCAGGGTCTTAAACGATGGCATCAGCAGGGGATTAAGGAATTGGGAGACTTAATTCATACCAGAGAACCCAGATTGATGTCTCTATCTGAATTAAAGGAGACGAGACAGTTAGGGAGATTAGGCACTACGTGAATAGCCAGGTTCAGGATATGTCCCAAGAGTGGGCTACCAATGACTTTGATTACTTTATTAAACGCCCTACCAAGCAGAGCATTTCAGGGCTCTACATGGCTCTCAGAGACAGAGTGTTGGTGATGAATCCCAAATCTTTGTTTAGGAAGTGGGGCCATCTACTCGGGATCGAGGGTATTCTTTCTCTAGTGAGTAATGGGGTAGAAGCATTGTATAAGGTGGTGGTGGATGAGACTTGGAGGGAGACTCATATTAAAATACTACACCAAGCAGTGTATGCCTTCAACTATCCTCCGTCTATAAGTAAGCTGGACAGACTGACGGCATGCCCGAGATGTGCAGAACCCCGCTCTGATCTGTGGCATGGCTTATGGCAATGTCCAAATTTAAACAGCTTTTGGCAGCAAGTATGTCAGATTTTAACCAAGATCAGTGCATTCTCGGGGGTCATTATCTCCGGCGCTGGTCATATTGCATGCAGAAGCCGTGACAGAGACTGGGAATTCGGATAGTGAGGGGGATAGGAAGCTGAGCCCAGTGGGTCACATTCTCCTGATGGCAGCCAAAAAATGCTTGTTACGTCATTGGCTGGAATCGGTGGTCCCCACTATGTCTGAGATTAAGGCAATTATGGACAGAATGTTTCACCTAGAATGGTTAGATTCCCTACACAAGCCTGAGAGTTCGGGGAAACGGTTGTTACGCATTTGGAAGCGTTATGTTTTGGAATACTCCTCGGATTCAGAAATCCGCACGATAATGACTCCATTTAAGGAGACAGCATGGTATATGTTGGGTGAGATCAAGGGTAATTTGGGGAGGTTGAGGTTACATGATGCACGGTATGCTGACGACACTGGCATACTTTGTATGATGGATCTAAATTATATGGAGATGTTGATAATGGGCGGGCAGGATTATGGATTCTAAATTAGAGGGGGACTGTAGAGGAAATTGCACGAGAAGGGGGGTATGGGTGTTTAAGGGGGGATGTTTCAGTTGATTTCAGCTTGTTGTATTCTGTATACTCTGTACTTAGATATTTCCAACAAGCCATGATGCTCTTGTATTGTTCTGTTACTATGCTGCGATACTCCAGCTTGGTATTGATTTCTGTATATACAGATAAGTGTTCTTTTGGTGCCTATGTTATATATGCTTTATTTTGGAAAAAAAAATGTTTTCAAAAAATACAATAAATAAATGTTATAAAAAAAAAAAAGACAGACACGCTGGGGCCAAGGGGTGAGATGGAATAGAGCTACATTTTCCTGCATGAGAAGAGCTAAAGTGTTTTTCCCATCTTGTACATTGGGGGCATATCACTAGGATATGCCCCAATGTCTGATAGACAGAGATGGGCCCCGCACCTATACTTAGAATGGAGCCCACAAAGTGCGGGAGGAGGCACAGCGGAGTACGACCCATGGAAGTGAATGGAAAAGTGGCTGCACTTGCGGGGTGCACTTCCCATTCACAGCAATGGGACTTCCAAAAATAGCCAAGTGTGCCGCTTGGTTATTTTCAGCACCCTTCCACACTTTGTGAACTCCATTCTCCGGGCTCCAGAGGTGGGACCTGCACCTATCAGACACTGGGGGCATATCCTAGCGTAATGCCCCCAATGTCCAAGATGGGAATAACCCTAAAGTGAACGCCTGGTTCTCCTCCTGCAGTTCTCTGCTAGATCAAAATGAGAATTTTTCATATGTAAGGCTCATTCAGACAGCCGTCAATGTTTTGCAGTCCGCAAAATGCAGAACACACACGGCCAGCCCTATACAGAAAATGCCTATTCTTGTCCAAACAGGACATGCTCTATATTTGTTGCAGGGTCGCGGAACAGAACTACAGATGCAGACATCTCACTGTGTGCTTTCTGCATCTTTTGCAGCCCCATTCAGATGAATAGGTCTTCTGAATGAGCACTTACTCAGGGTTTATTTTTCCATGGAAACTCATATAAAGAGGTGAATTGGTTTTATTAAAGATAAGGAATACCACCTGGAATAAAAAAAATCACCAGGAAGTGTACAGCCTCACTGAGCGGCCATGCTGCAGCTGGGATGTGGCTGCCTTGCAGCCGAGTAATACGCAGCCATACGAGCCAAATCAGCATCATCTTAACTAACTAAAACTGCATTGTTTTTTATTGCTAATGGCCAAGCAGCTTTAGAGGTCCCAAAAATGTGGTTCTAATTAGGGCTCATGCACACGAACGTATTTTCTTTCCGTGTCCGTTCCGTTTTTTTTTGCGGACCGTATGCGGAACCATTCATTTCAATGGGTCCGCAAAAAAAAATGAATGTACACCGTGTGCATTCCATTTCCATATGTCCGTATTTCCATTCCGCAAAAAAATAGAACATGTCCTATTATTGTCCGCATTACGGATCCGTTTTTTCATAAGGTCGTGTGCATGAGGCCTTATTCTGCGTTCAGTGTTTGCTATTCCGGCAGGCTATTCCACTAGACTATCTCGGCATAAATGACGGCTGTCGGCCAGACAAAAACCACTGCATACAACCGGATTGCATAATAGTCAATGGGAATCTGGCTGTACGCTGTCGCGTCTGGTAATGCAGGAAACTGTGAGTTCTAGTAGCTTGATCCTATTTTCACACTAGCGTTTTTGCTGGATCCAGCAGGGATCTCAATACCGGAAAGTAGCCTTAGTTAATTCGATGTTGCTGCGGCTTATAGGGCTATGCAGCAATTGGCCACACGGTGGATGTATCCCAACCACATTACAGCTGCTCCGTTTGGCCGTACCCTAAATATATGTAACATATTAGTGCGCACTGCTGCAAAATGAGGTCACCCCCACAACTTAAGTCAATTGATTTATAGCATTAAAATGTTATGAAAATATCCCAAATACCCCAGTATGGAAGAAGAAAGGCAAGTTATATTACAGCTGTAAAGGAAAACTGGCTTAGCTGCCCATAACAACCAATCAGATTTCATCTTTTATTATCAAAAGAAGCTCTGAAAGATGGAATCTGATTGGTTGCTATGGGCAACTTAGCCAGTTTTCCTTTGCACCATAAATCTCTCCCTAGGTTGTTAAAACTATCGTAGACTCCAGCTTCCTCCAAGGAGAGAAGAGAGGTAGGTGAAGGTAGGTGACATGACGCCTATATGCTATCTGTATTACAGTCATAGCCTGTATGTGTCGCTGTTGCATGTCATGAACAACAGGAGGATAAAATCCTGTTATTAAACATTATTTCGGCTATATTCACACGTCACACTGCCTTTTTCAGAGCCAATTAAACTCTAAGTGGCGTATTTTTAACGCTAGTAAATAGTGGCCATCAAACAAATAGGACATGTTCTATTTTTCTAAGTTTTCAAGGCCAGACGGATCCCACTGAAATAAATGGGCCCGTTTTTAATGGTGATATAGGCAGGAGTGCACCAGTCTAACAGCCATTAAAAAGGGTGCAAGGGTCTCACGTCATCCACTTGAACGTGGGGACCCTCGCTCAGTGAACCCTTGTTATTCACTGAATGCAGCAGGACCTGCGCTCCCACATGTGACATTAAAACCCTGCGAAGGTCACCGTTCCCCTTTGTCTGTAGTGAACTTCATAGTTCAATAAAGACTAGTATCATCTGTATAAAGAAAAATGTGGAACAAATGCCACAAAAAACAGCAAAATGTCTTAAAGGGTTTCTGTCACCAGAAATAACCCTATTAAACCAAGTGTCATTTGCAATGAGCAAATGACACTTGATTCCAGTAATGTTACTATTATACTTCTCAGTAACGGCGTTTTGCTAAAAATAGCGATTTTATAATATGCTAATGACCTCCCCTAGGTGCAGTAGGCGTGAACCTGCACCTAGGAGAGGCCATAATAACGCCTCTTACCACGCCCCCGGTCGCGCTGATTGACAGGGCCGGGCAGCCAGCTCTTTCGGCTCCCGGCCCTGTACGAACCCGAAATCCCGCGCCTGCGCAGTAATGAAGCCGGGACCCGGGCGGGCGCCGGCTCTCAATGCGCGCTGATCGCAATGCGCAGGCGCGGGATCAGCGCGCATTGAGAGCCGGCGCCCGCCCGGGTCCCGGCTTCATTACTGCGCAGGCGCGGGATTTCGGGCTCGTACAGGGCCGGGAGCCGAAAGAGCTGGCTGCCCGGCCCTGTCAATCAGCGCGACCGGGGGCGTGGTAAGAGGCGTTATTATGGCCTCTCCTAGGTGCAGGTTCACGCCTACTGCACCTAGGGGAGGTCATTAGCATATTATAAAATCGCTATTTTTAGCAAAACGCCGTTACTGAGAAGTATAATAGTAACATTACTGGCATCAAGTGTCATTTGCTCATTGCAAATGACACTTGGTTTAATAGGGTTATTTCTGGTGACAGAAACCCTTTAAATGACTTTGTTTCCAGCCTGCGCTGTCCTAGCTTGCGCAGAATTTTTGCCGTATTTTTCGCCCTATAAGACGCACCTAGTTTTTAGAGGAGTACAATATGAAAAAAACATTTTTCATTAGATCTCAGGTCAGATCAGCAATCAGACCCCTAATGTTAATAAGACCCCAAGACCTCAGATCAGACCCCCAATGTGAATGCCCCCAAACAGACCTCAGATAAGAGCCCCATATACCTCTCAGTAGCCCCCAGCAGCCTTTCATCACCCCTATTGCCTCATATCAGCCCCCATTGCCTCTTATTTTAGCCCCCAGCAGACCCCACTGCCTTATATCAGCCCCCAGCAACCCCTTTTGGCTCAGATCAGCCCCCATTTGCCTCAGATCAGCCCCCATTTGCCTGTGATCAGCCCCCATTTGCCACTGGTCAGCCCCCATTTGCCTCTGGTTAACCCCAATTTGCCTCTGGTTAGCCCCCATTTGCCTCTAGTCAGCCCCCATTTGCCTCTAGTCAGCCCCTATTTGCCTCTGGTTAGCCCCCATTTGCCTCTGGTTAGCCCCCATTTGCCTCTAGTCAGCCCCCATTTGCCTCTGGTTAGCCCCCCATTTGACTCTGGTTAGCCCCCCATTTGCCTCTAGTCAGCCTCCATTTGCCTCTGGTTAGCCCCCCATTTGCCTCTGGTTAGCCCCCCATTTGCCTCTGGTTAGCCCCCATTTGCCTCTAGTCAGCCCCCATTTGCCTCTGGTCAGCCCCCATTTGCCTCTAGTCAGCCCCCATTTGCCTCTGGTTAGCCCCCCATTTGCCTCTGGTTAGCCCCCATTTGCCTCTGGTCAGTCCCCATTTGCCTCTGGTCAGCCCCCATTTGCCTCTGGTTAGCCCCCATTTACCTCTGGTCAGCCCCATTTGCCTCATATTTAATAAAATAAAAAAAACACTTACCTTTCCTGCTCCGGACGCCGCCGCTCCTCTCCTTCAGCGCGATCCTCTTCATCTTGCCGCCAGCTGTGCTGTGACCCGGCGCGCACAGCGTGAGGTCACAGGGCGCCCTCACGCTGTGCGCAGCACAGCACAGCCGACAGCCAAGGACCAGGAAGTGGTGAGTACAGAGTCTTCACCTCTTGCTGGTCCTCCGGTGCTAATGAGCGCTTCTATAATGGAAGCGCTCATTAGTATTCACCCCATAAGACGCATGGGAATTTTCCCCCCACTTTTGGGGGGGGGGGGGTAAAATGCGTCTTATGGGGTCGAAAAATACGGTATTATGAGGTGTACGCTGAATTTATGTCGAGGTATGTGACAAAATATTGTCACACAGGCTTTAAAAAAGTCACAAAAAAGGGGGTTTCTACTTTTTTACAGATGACGTCCATGCATTCCGTATTTTGAGGAACGGAACAGCTGGCCCCTAATATAACAGTACTATCCTTGTCCAAGATGCAGACAATAATAGCACATGTTCTATTTTTTTTTTTGCGTAACGGAGATATGGAAACGAAATGCACACGGAATAACTTCCGTTGTTTTTTTTTTGCGGACCCATTGAAATGAATGGTTCTGCATATGGCCGGCAAAAAAAAAAATGGAACGGACAGAAAATAAATGTGTGTACATGAGCCCTAAGGCTATATTTACACGACCATAGGTGTTTTGCGGTCTACAAAACACTGATCCGCAAAAATACGGATGACTTCCTTTTGGCATCCGTATTGCATCTGTTTTTTTTTTTTTGCAGAGCCATCGTAACAACGCTTATCCTTGTCCGCAAAATGGACAAGAATACGACATGCTCTATATTTTTTGCGGGGCTACGGAATGGACATACAGATGCGGAAATTAATGGGTCCTCATCCAATCCACAAAAAAAACGGAACGGACACGGAAACAAAATACGTTCATGTAAATGTAGCCTTCTACTGAGATTTGGCAATTGTCTGATAACAATCATAAAAAATAACCTATATAAAATATAGCAGTGTTTTATCCTATTTTCCTTTAGGTTATATTCACAAGAAGCAGATTTGTTGCAGAATTTTTCAACTGAAATCTAGTTTTATACCTATGAATGGGGTGGTTTCTGCAGCATGTGCATGGATTGCTGTAAACCATATCCAAATGAATTACAAAATTCTTCAGTGTCTGAATATAGCCTAAAAACAATTTTGCCGTATTCTGTATTAAATACATTAACCACCAGATGGCGCTCTGACACTATGGTTCTACAAGTGTGGTCAAGTTCTATTTATGTTAGTCCCATTTTCTTGCAAAACCTGGAAAACCTGTAAAGTGATTTTACCAACTGGACAACCCCTAATAGGGCATTTGGATTTCAACAGAGGGGGTCCTCCACTTTGAACCAGAGCAAAAATCTAATGTAAGAGAAGCTCTCAGTCTGGGAAACTCAATGGGAGTCATTTATCAAAGACCAGCTTTTTGCTCACCCCAGTCTTTGATTGCCCCTGTGCTGCCAGAGGATGCGCCTAATTTATGACGAGGCACACTTCTGACCATGGAATCAGGAGTGGTAGTCAACTTAATAACCTGATTCTGACATTATTACACTTGATTTTATAGGGTTAATAACATAATTAACAAAGTTGTCACTACGTGACAACCTCCTGTAATTCCACCAGGTTACTTTTTGTGGCACTATTGTACTTTAGAAAGTATCCATGTGTGTAGGGTTTGGTTTGGTCATGAGTACATGAGTGTTCCTCATTTGCATAGACTTCTTTAGGTCTCATACACACAACCGTGTGCCGGCCATGTTCATTCTGCAGACCACAAACAGCGGATCTGCAATATACGGGCAATGGCCATGTCCTCACCATATAACCGATGTGAACCCATTCACTTGAATGGGTCTGCAATCCAGAAGGTACGGTGCTGTGCGGAACGGAGGCACGGATCGGAAGCACTACGGAGTGCTTCCATGGGTTTTTTATCTGTGCCTCCACACTACATGCACTACTTTTTTGCAGTGCGGACCGCTGGATGTGGATCACGGACCCCATTCCAGGAAATAGATCCGCATCCACAGACGGTGGACACATGGCCGGTGCCCGTGCATTGCAGACCACGATTTGCAGTCTGCAGCACAGGCATGGCCAGCACACAGTTGTGTGCATGGGGCCTAACCATAAATCGCAAAATCATCAAAAAAGGCGCTGTGCATTTCGGTCTTTACTCTTTTTTGCTTATGTTATATATCCAAAGTGGCAGATTCGGCACATAACTGAAAGAAACGGAGCCAAACATATCCCATTGACTATAATGGGATCCGTTCAGGGTCCGTTTGGGAGAACACTTTTTAAGCGGAGTAAAATGTCCTGCATGAAGGACTTTTCTCTCCACTATTTTTGAAAAAATCGGTGATAGACACTCTGAACTGAGCCTCCAATGCAGATAGCACAGCCCTCACCTATAATATAGGTATGGTATTGTCTGCCACCGATAAAATAAAGGAAGTCTGGACCGATATTGCCGCCCTCCTATCCTATGTATTGGGTTACTGATACTCTTAGGCTCCATTCACATGTCCACAAATGGCATCACTTTCAATGGGGCCACAAAAGATGCGGACACACTTCCGGTCCGCAGCCCCGCAAAAAAATAGAACATGTCCTATTCTTGTCTGGATCCACGGACAAGAAAAGGCATTTCTATTATAGAGCCGGCCATGTGCGGTCCGCAAAATGCGGAACGCACATGGCCGGTGTCCGTGTTTTGCAGATCTGCAATTTGCGGATCCGCAATGACACACGAACGTGTGAATGGACCCTTAGAAAACAGTAGCTTCTCTAAACAGGGGGATTTGGTATGCACACCACAGGGTCAGGGCTGATGTGAAGAGGAAGATGGTTGTAGTCCCAGCAGGGGTAGGAGGGTTCCCCACTGGGTGGACACAGGTACAGAATAAACAGGGAGGCCACAGGAAGGCACAGACAGATCCCTGCTGTGACCAAGGAACTGATCCTGCCATGGGAAACAAATACTTTGCTCATCACTGCTTTCAGTGCTTCATACAGCTCAATAATATAAAATCCAGTATATAAGTATATTGGATATATAATAAGTATATTTTCTCTTGAAACTCAGGTTTGTAGGTAACATTATTTCGAACTTCCTTTGGCAAGGTTAATATGCTAAAACTTATTTGAATTATGGCTTATGCACATGACCGTGTTTTTTGTCCACATTCTTTGTGGATCGGATGTGGACCCATTCACTTCAATGGGGCCGCAAAAATGCGCACAGCACACCGTGTACTGTCCACACCCTCAAGAAGATAGTTAGTGTCCTGTACTTTTTGCAGACAAGGATAGGACATTTGTCAAGGGCAACAGTCTCTCGGCTAGTATCCGCGTTTTGCAGATCTGTGATTTGCGGACAGCAAAAACGGCTACAGCCATGTGCATGAGCCAATAGATATATATATATATAGGTATGCTAGATGCTATAGATCATAGTGCATAAAGGCAAGGTTGTACATAACTGCCAGTTAGGGGATTAGCCAGGTATAGTGTTGGATTGACTTCCCAAAGGATCCACTGAAGAGCATAGTTCTGACAAAATAACCGGGCTCCAGGGCAACAAGGCCTTTGGGTTTCAGTAGCGGTCAAATGTTTCTGAAGCTGCCACTAAGAAGGCCTGTCGCTTTTAGAAGCTTAATCACAAATTAGTCGTTATTGAGTGTGCAATAATCAAGGCAGTGATTACTACGCAATTGAAAATATACATGGATAGCATCATTTCCATTGTGGACCTAAATCCCCCCAGCCTGACACTGCAGATACCCAGGAGCGTCAAACTGTATGACTACTGTATGTCACCTGTACGTGACAAAGTTTAGATGTCTGTAATTTTGGGATATTTTGACCAGTAAAAAAATAGGTTAACTATTGACATCCCTGGCTGTTGGTGCTCTTGTAAAACACCCAAACCATCTTGGTGATACTCAGCTACAATGCCAAATAACTGATACCTCTATCTCAATGATGGTAATAAAGTCTTCCATTTGGGGATCATTGGGGTTTACATAGCCCCATTGTGAAATGTCATGGTGAATTGTCAATGATATTTTAGGGTGGATTTTCCATTTAATATGTTTTCTAAAAAGTCCTGGATTTTCCATGAGAAGGAGAACATTTATACACAGTTGTGCCTTCAATAGACGCAGACCACTCAAGTGCTATGGAGCCTGAGAGAGGTGAGGTCTGACACTGAACTCCTTCTTCTTTCTGTTCCTGATGTAGCTGAGGCAGGGTGCAGAATCTCCTTAAAGAGACCAGTCCTGTATGGAAACTTACATGAAGTACTCCCTGGTATGAAGACTTATTGGCAATGCTCCATGGGAAACAAATATGCAAAGAGGTATCTCCCAAGAAAGAGAACCATCTCACCAGTTTTACTATAGGGCCTTATGAGATCTGTATGCACCCCTGTTTATACAAGTCAATATATCACTAGGTAGTGATTGGGAATGAACATGACATAAGTGAATGTTCGTTTCCAATCATCACCTGCCCATTAGCAGCATTAAGATACGTCAGTGCTATTTGGGGATGAACGATCGTTACTACAATTGTTCATCCCCATAGAGTTTAATTGTTTGTCAGCAGGTCAGAAGACAAGCAAGCTTTTTGTTCTTTGTTTGTTGGGTGATCGGCGACACATTTACATGGGCCAATTATTGGGAATGAAAGTTAGTACGAACATTCATTTCCAATAATTGGCCCAATAATCTACAGTGTAAATGGGCCTTTACTCAAGTCCTAATGTGACTTCTGATGGCTATGTTACTTAAAGGGAATTTCCGAGATTTTAATACTTATGAACTATCCTCTGGAAAGGTCATCAGTATCTGATTGGTGGGGGTCCCGGGACCCCCATGAATCAGCTGTTCGAGAAGGCAGTGGTGCTCACAGTAGGTCCGTGGTCTTCTCTCAGCTTTCTCTAGGCCAATGATGTTGTATTGATCGGTCAAGTAGCCTAGGCACAGCTGAGCCCTATAGTAATGAATGGTTCTCAGCCCGTTTCCAAGCACAGCTGCTATACAATGTACAGAGCTGTGCTAGGTGAGCATGGAGAAGGCTGTGGCGCTCACAGGATCGCCATGACCTTCTCAAATAGCAGATCGGCAGGGTTACTTGCTGTTGGTCCCCCACCAATCAGATAGGGGATAGGTCATCAGTATTAAAGTCTTGCAAAACTCTTTTAAGGACATTCTTGCATTATATTCCAAAGCATATTTCCATAGCCCTCGATTCTTTTCTAGGCCTGGGAATGGTGTTTTTTTCAACCAGCTGGTTCATGCCTTTAAACTACTTCTGGATCTTAAATTTAAGTTATTTTAACCATCCTATAGCATGTTGCTTCCTGTCTCTGTGATGACTCCATTGATAAGAAACTATTGTCACCTTAACAACCTCAGTGTCTCCTTCAGGCCTCCCCAGTGTGCGGACCCGGGGTTTATGACACGTTGATGCTTCACTTGATACTTCATCAAACAAGGCACCACAACAGCAGGACACTGCAAGTAGGATCAAAACTCCATACCACAACTTCTAAGAGTAGAGTGCAAGTGAAAATAGAAAGTGACACCTCAGACGACTCATGAAATGTCACAGGCTTTTTTTGTGAGACCTGGACCACAGATGGAAGTTTAATGACATTTTCTTAGAACATTGAGTATGTAAACTATTAGAAAACTGAGAATATTTATAGACATTTACTGTACAGCATAAGATTGCTAGAAATAAATGTAGGTGAAGTGAGTCTTGGATGAATGATAGCTAAGCTGTTCTTTACCAAGGGCAAACACTCAATTCACTGCCCTTGCCCTGTATCTAAGCACTTCCTCTGCCAACACCCAACTCAGAAGGGGCCCACCCAGGAGTATTACAATATACCTATTACATAGGGGATGCTAGCATACTCTATGTAATGGGTGTATTGGTGGCAGTGGTGTTGTGTGTATATATAAAGATAGATAGATAGATAGATAGATAGATAGATAGATAGATAGATAGATAGATATATCTCTACACACACACATCACTTTCTCCAATATAACTATTAATTGCAGGATGTTAGGAGTAGTAGTACCTAACATCCCCTTTGTAATAGTTTAATTGGTGGTGTATATATATATTAGTAATAGGTATATTGATGGCAGTGTTTGTGTGTGTGTGTATATACACTCACCGGCCACTTTATTAGGTACACCTGTCCAACTGCTTGTTAACACTTAATTTCTAATCAGCCAATCACATGGCGGCAACTCAGTGCATTTAGGCATGTAGACATGGTCAAGACAATCTCCTGCAGTTCAAACCGAGCATCAGTATGGGGAAGAAAGGTGATTTGAGTGCCTTTGAACGTGGCATGGTTGTTGGTGCCAGAAGGGCTGGTCTGAGTATTTCAGAAACTGCTGATCTACTGGGATTTTCACGCACAACCATCTTTAGGGTTTAGAGAGAATGGTCCGAAAAAGAAAAAACATCCAGTGAGCGGCAGTTCTGTGGGCGGAAATGCCTTGTTGATGCCAGAGGTCAGAGGAGAATGGGCAGACTGGTTCGAGCTGATAGAAAGGCAACAGTGACTCAAATTGCCACCCGTTACAACCAAGGTAGGCAGAAGAGCATCTCTGAACGCACAGTACGTCGAACTTTGAGGCAGATGGGCTACAGCAGCAGAAGACCACACCGGGTGCCACTCCTTTCAGCTAAGAACAGGAAACTGAGGCTACAATTTGCACAAGCTCATCGAAATTGGACAGTAGAAGATTGTAAAAACGTTGCCTGGTCTGATGAGTCTCGATTTCTGCTGCGACATTCAGATGGTAGGGTCAGAATTTGGCGTCAACAACATGAAAGCATGGATCCATCCTGCCTTGTATCAACGGTTCAAGCTGGTGGTGGTGGTGTCATGGTGTGGGGAATATTTTCTTGGCACTCTTTGGGCCCCTTGGTACCAATTGAGCATCGTTGCAACGCCACAGCCTACCTGAGTATTGTTGCTGACCATGTCCATCCCTTTATGACCACAATGTACCCAACATCTGATGGCTACTTTCAGCAGGATAATGCGCCATGTCATAAAGCTGGAATCATCTCAGACTGGTTTCTTGAACATGACAATGAGTTCACTGTACTCAAATGGCCTCCACAGTCACCAGATCTCAATCCAATAGAGCATCTTTGGGATGTGGTGGAACGGGAGATTCGCATTATGGATGTGCAGCCGACAAATCTGCGGCAACTGTGTGATGCCATCATGTCAATATGGACCAAAATCTCTGAGGAATGCTTCCAGCACCTTGTTGAATCTATGCCACGAAGAATTGAGGCAGTTCTGAAGGCAAAAGGGGGTCCAACCCGTTACTAGCATGGTGTACCTAATAAAGTGGCCGGTGAGTGTATATATATATATATATATATATATATATATATATATATATATTTATACACACAGTGCCTTGCGAAAGTATTCGGCCCCCTGGAACTTTTCAACCTTTTGCCACATTTCAGGCTTCAAACAAAAAGATATAACATTTAAAATTTTTGGGGCGTGCAAAATTATTTGGCCCCCTTGCATTAATACTCTGTTGCGCCACCTTTTGCTGCGATTACAGCTGCAAGTCACTTGGGGTATGTCTCTATCAGTTTTGCACATCTAGAGACTGAAATTCTTGCCCATTCTTCCTTGCAAAACAGCTCGAGCTCTTTGAGGTTGGATGGAGAGCGTTTGTGAACAGCAGTTTTCAGCTCTTTCCACATATTCTCAATTGGATTCAGGTCTGGACTTTGACTTGGCCATTCTAAGACCTGGATACGTTTATTTTTGAACCATTCCATTGTAGATTTTGCTTTATGTTTGGGATCATTGTCTTGTTGGAAGATAAATCTCCGTCCTAGTCTCAGGTCTTTTGCAGACTCCAACAGGTTTTCATCCAGAATGGTCCTGTATTTGGCTCCATCCATCTTCCCATCAATTTTAACCATCTTCCCTGTCCCTGCTGATGAAAAGCAGGCCCAAACCATGATGCTGCCACCACCATGTTTGACAGTGGGCATGGTGTGTTCAGGGTGATGAGCCGTGTTGCTTTTATGCCAAACATATTGTTTTACATTGTTTCCAAAAAGTTCGATTTTGGTTTCATCTGACCAGAGCACCTTCTTCCACATGTTTGGTGTGTCTCCCAGGTGGCTTGTGGCAAACTGTAAATGAGACTTTTTATGCATATCTTTGAGAAATGGCTTTCTTCTTGCCACTCTTCCATAATGGCCAGATTTGTGAAGCTGCATCTCTGATCAGTCTTCTCCTTGTTTAAGATTAAAGTTTAGAGGGACGGCCGTGTCTTGGTAGATTTGCAGTGGTCTGATTCTCCTTCCATTTCAATATGATTGCTTGCACAGTGCTTCTTGGGATGTTTAAAGCTTGGGAAATCTTTTGGTCTCCAAATCCGGCTTTAAACTTCTCCACAACAGTATCACGGACCTGCCTGGTGTATTCCTTGGTCTTCATGATGCAGAACCCTGAGACTATCACAGAGCAGGTGCATTTATATGGAGACTTGATTACACACAGGTGGATTCTATTTATCTTCATCAGTCATTTAGGACAACATTGGATCATTCAGAGATCCTCAATGAACTTCTGGAGTGAGTTTTTTGAACTGAAAGTAAATGGGCCGAATAATTTTGCACGCCCAACTTTTCAGTTTTATTATTACAAAAAAAGTTTAAATGATCCAATAAATTTCGTTCCACTTCACAATTGTGACCCACTTGTTGTTGATTCTTCACCAAAAATTTAAAATGTTATATGTTTTTGTTTGAAGCCTGAAATGTGGCAAAAGGTTGAAAAGTTCCAGGGGGCCGAATACTTTCACAAGGCACTGCATATATTAAAAAAGTTTTCTGTATTTTCATGACTATGAAAATTGTAGATTCACACTGAAGGCATCAAAACTATGAATTAACACATGTGGAATTATATACTTAACAAAAAAGTGTGAAACAACTGAAAATATGTCTTATATTCTAGGTTCTCCAAAGTAGCCACCTTTTGCTTTGATTACTGCTTTGCACACTCTTGGAATTCTCTTGATGAGCTTCAAGAGGTAGTCACCTGAAATGGTTTTCACTTAACAGGTGTGCCCTGTCAGGTTTAATAAGGGGGATTTATTGCCTTATAAATGGGGTTGGGACCCTGAGTTGTGTTGAGCAGAGGTCAGGTGGATACACAGCTGATAGTTCTACTGAACAGACAGAATTTGTATTATGGCAAGAAAAAAGCAGCTAAGTAAAGAAAAACGAGTGGCCATCATTACTTTAAGAAATGAAGGTCAGTCAGTCAGAAAAATTGGGAAAACTTTGCAAGTGTCCCCAAGTGCAGTCGCAAAAACCATCAAGCGCTACAAAGAAACTGGCTCACATAAGGACCATCCCAAGAGTCACCTCTGCTGCGGAGGATAAGTTCATTCGAGTCACCAGCCTCAGAAATCGCAGGTTAGACCAGTGGAAATCTGTGCTTTGGTCTGATGAGTCCAAATTTGAGATCTTCGGTTCCAACCACCGTGTCTTTGTGCGACACAGAAAAGGTGAATGGATGGACTCTACATGCCTGGTTCCCACCGTGAAGCATGGAGGAGGAGGTGTGATGGTGTGGTGGTGCTTTGCTGGTGACACTGTTGGGGATTTATTCAAAATTGAAGGCATACTGAACCAGCATGGCTACCACAGCATCTTGCAGCGGCATGCTATTCCATCTGGTTTGCGTTTAGTTGGACCATCATTTATTTATCAGGCTGTGTAAGGGATTTTGACCAAGAAGGAGAGTGATGGGTTGCTACGCCAGATGACCTGGCCTCCACAGTCACCAGACCTGAACCCAATCGAGATGGTTTGGGGTGAGCTGGACCGCAGAGTGAAGGCAAAAGGGCCAACAAGTGCTAAGCATCTCTGGGAACTCCTTCAAGACTGTTGGAATACCATTTCAGGTGACTACCTCTTGAAGCTCATCAAGAGAATGCCAAGAGTGTGCAAAGCAGTAATCAAAGCAAAAGGTGACTACTTTGAAGAACCTAGAATAGATATATTTTCAGTTGTTCACACTTTTTTGTTAAGTATATAATTCCACATGTGTTAATTCATAGTTTTGATGCCTTCAGAGTGAATCTACAATTTTCATAGTCATGAAAATACAGAAAACTCTTTGAATGAGAAGGTGTGTCCAAACTTTTGGTCTGTACTGTATATATATATATATATATATATATATATACACACGAACACTGCCAACAATATACCTATTACATTGTGGATGCTAGTAGTAGTAGTACCTTGGTTTCCGCATCCGGAAAAACGGAACTGCCTGACGGGTTCAGGCAACGCTCATGTGAAAGTGGCCTTAGCTAAATGTTGTTGTTGACAAAAGGCGTCCACATTTCACAGAGATCATAAAATATTAACTCTGCTGGCACTGAAGAGGTTAACCCTTTGATCTGCCCTGTGACATACTGTGTGACATATGGGTATCAGTCTAAATTCCTCCTATACATTTCCTGACTGCATTGACCTGGGGCAGATTTGAAAACAAGGGGCAATAAAGTTCCTCCTTCATTATTGGGATTTACAGTTAATGATAGAGCGTACAGATGGAAAGAGAACAGAACAGAGTCAGACAATGGCGGACAGGATACAACCAAACGTCATAAAAATGTCACATTGTTTCCTCTCGGTGACGGATATCATCTTTTATTACGCTGTGTTTCTAGAGCTGTGAGATTTTTGGAGCTGTTAAGTCTACAGATTGTCTAAGAAGACACAAGGCTTTCTGTTGGATAATTGACCTTATTGTCTTCAATATCTTCTAATTTATATATTTCTCTATACAGTTCCAGATAATTTCATTATAGATAGGGCCCAGGACTGCCCTCAACCACTAGAGTATTGAAGAAGGCCAAAGTCAAACTCTACATCCAATTTAATCATTACTTGTATGACCAAATCTCAAGAGCAATTACAGTTATTGCAGGATCCATTGAAGTCTCTTACTGCAGCCAGATTGCATCCACATATACTGCCCCCTCAAAAAAAGGACCACATAACAATTTTCTTTTTGTATATCACACTGAAGATACAGTATCTATTTCATCAGAAATTTTCAGTTGCATTGCCTCATTGGCTCTTATCTCTAGCGTATTGTATTGGCTGCACAGAAACCAAAGAGAACGTGGTCAAGTTGACAATATCTAATATGTTAGCAGACAAAAAATTATCTCAAAGTATGGTCAATTACTGAACCTGTGACCATGTCTATATAAGAATCTAACGTTTCAGGACACTTGATATAAAAGCAAATAATATTAAGTTTAAACAAGGAGAAAATGTATATATAATATACATTTGCAAATTGGTGATATACATCTGTCCAGGAAACATCATGATGATGATGATAAACTATTCAAGTAATATTACATGCATCTATTGATTAGAAACTGGAAGGTTGCCAGTTATCTGGTCTGTTATATTGGATGTCTAAGGCAAGCCAAATATATTCGAATTTCTATGGAATCTAATTCTTGGGCTTCTTCTTCTGGAAAAGTAAGCAGATTGTTTCCTGTCTGATCCTTATGTAGTTTTGAGGTGCCTCCCCCTCTACCCCATATGAGAAACAGACACAGACTCCATTTGGTTCCCTTAGTGGTACTATGCTTTTTGTTGTTTGCACCTTAAAGGAGTTCTCCAGGAATTACTTAAAATGGCTGCCAGCAACCTGTAGAGCTGCCTAGGGAGATGAGGGGGTGAGGCCTCGCTACACAATATGCTCTGGCAGGGGTAGACTGGGAACTTAAAGTGGCCCTGGAGAAAATAAGAAAAGCGGCCCCGTTTTGTAGTTGGGTCCAAATTGATGGAAGGCAGGGCCAGCAATACCATATTGTGGCACATTATACCACCTCAAAAGAGCCAAATACCACAGTCCATTACAAAATATTGGCAGCAGCACAAAATACCTCCCCAAAAACTCCTACTGGATAGCCGGGAGGAGGACCTAGGTGGCCCCTGGGTATCGGACCACCAGGATATTTCCCTGTAAGGTCTATGGCCAATCCGCCCCTGCGCTCTGGCACTTGCATATACTACACATTGGTGAGCATTCCTGGCTGCTCAGCCATGATGGCATATTGTAGGCAGAATCACATCATTATCATCTATTGTAGAGCAATGTATAGTAAGGCTTCGTCCCCTCATCCCCCTAGGCATCTCTGCAAGTAGAAGCAATAGTCCTGCTCACATTCTAGGACAGGTGGATGGCAGCCATTTTAAATCATTCCTCCTTTAAGGTCCACATAAACATTAGTGTATTGTTGGTGCAGCCCACCGAAGAATGTCGAGTTTGGCCAACAGTGTAATGTGTTATGGGGAGCTCCCAACTCTACTCTGAGAGACAATGTTGGCGGAGAGAAGGATGGGGCAAAATAAATATCTTTGATCAATCCTTTGGTTCTTGCAGGAGATAATCCACCACCAAAGGTGTCTGGCAGCATCATTCTCCCCTCTTCCCATTGAAAGCAAATATACATTCGGCCAAACCAAACGTGTATGTTTATGGGGGAGCTGGGAGGAAGTTGCGAGCAGGGGCGGAATGGAAACTTAAAGTGGCCCTGAAAAAATTACTAAAAGTGGGTTTTGTAGTTGGGTCCAAATGAATGGAAGGCAGAGCCAGCAATACCATATTGTGGCACATTATACCACCACAACAGAGCCAAATACCACAGTCCATCACAAAATACTGCCAGTAGTACAAAATACCTCCCCAAAAACTTCCACTGGCTGGCCATGAGGAGGGCCCCGGCAGCCCCCTGGGGCATCGGCCCACCGGGAAATTTCCCTGTAAGGTTTATCGCCAATCCGCCCCTGGTTGCGAGAGATTGTTGTCAGTGTGAGATTGAGTGTGTATGGAGGCCTTACTTAACTATATTGTGATATGTTGTACTCAGCATTACTTTTATTCGTATGTCAACTACATGTATCTAATGTCCCTCTCTAATGCCTGGCCTTTAACAACTGAATAGCTGGCCATACACATTAGATAGCTCTTGGCCAAACTCTTATTCAGCCACCAGCTGTCTTTCCTTACTGCCTCCATACACATGCAATCCCAGCTCAGCTGAGAGTGCATGCATTCTTAAAAGGGACCAGGGAGTAAGCTGTTATCTCCCAGACAGCAAAAGGATTGGGCATTTTAAAATAAAAAATGCTGACCCTTCTCTCCCCAGACAGCTGCCACTGAGGGACACTCAGGAGGCATCCATGCACATTAAGTGATCAATCAGTCCTGCCACGGTTGGTAGGTTCAGCCAATATACATCTAATATGCTATAGCCAGCTTAAAGGGGTTGTGCACTCCTTTACAAGTGATGGCCTATCCGCGGGATTGGGGGGTGGGGGCCTGACACCATACACCCTGCAAATCCGCTCTTCTGCAGTAGCTCTAGTGCTGGAAGCTGGCACCAGAACTACACAGCTCCGTCCTTTGTGCAGTGGAGAAAGCTGGATACTGCAGAGCTGCTTCCATTCACTTCAGTAAGAGCAGTGCTACAGTAACCAGCTCCATCCAGTGCACAAAGGAAGGAGCTGTGTAGTTTTGGCGCCAGAACAACCACAGCTGATCAGTGAGGGTGCGCGGTGGCAGACCCCTGCTGATCAGATAGTGATGGTCTATCTTGAGGATAGGTCCTGATTTGTAATGGAGTGGACAACTTCCTTAATGGCTGTGTACAACTTTGGAAATGTTATATCTGTAATCATTATTTTTTTTAAAAGGGTTAAGTATAATGTTCATGGCTGATGGTTAATGGTTGACTCAAGGATAGTAACTGTTGGCTGAATGTTATCTTATGGCCATCTTTATCCTGACAAGTCAACTTTGGTTCTCACCAATAAGTATATAGAGTGGGTGTTAACGTGAATCAAAGTTTCCTATCTGTGCTTTGAAGATACAGATAGGGAGCCGGTCACATTCAGAGGCAGCGTGGACGGACCCAAGACGGATGAGTGTAATTGGCATACTATGAGACAGCAACTGAAGCTGCACCCACCAGCCACATCAAAAGCTTGTCTCTTGTGTTTGAAATTCAATTTTGCCAAGTGACTGTGGGATTGATCTGTGTCTAGTACAAGCCACAGAAAGTATGGAGATAATTGACTGTATGTATTTCTTCTCATATGTAGGATTCATCTTTCATAGATCTGGTCTAACATGAGAAATACAAGTTCAACGATTTAATGGACTAGAATGTGATATAATCTGGTTTAGATTTCTTAGTTTATTTTAACAGAAACCTTAAAAAATCAATAACAACTATAAGTCATTCAGAAGGTGGTGAAAGGGTGACATCTGTGGCACCCTTATTGGTAGACATACTGGTTTCTACCTATCCTTGACAGACAGACAGCAAATTACTGCTAATCTTTATTTTATGGGGGAAAAAATAATAATTTTGAGTTTTTAGTTTGTTTGTAGAATAACTCTTAAATGACTCTAATCACCTTAGTCTATTTAATAAGAGTTCTGTACATCACAATATGAACAGAATGGTGGAGCCATAGCCAATATAATTTCCTTAAAGGGGTTGTCCAAGTTAGGAAAAAATGTGGGCAGAGGCATGGACTGCAATAACATAACAAAAGACTGCTGCAGCCAATTACTGGCTTTTGCGAACAATTTTCCATAGGTCCAAGCTCTGGCACACTCAGTGAGCAGTAGAAAGGAAGGATCAGGGGGGGTACTACAGCTCCTTCCCTGCAGGACCTGACAATGAGACTGGGTTTGGTACTACAGCAAATTCAGTGTAAAATCTCATAAAACCTCATTAATGATTAGACCAGGGGGTCAGGAACCTCCGGCACTCCAGCTATTTTGAAACTACAACTTCCAGCATGCTCTGAGAACAGCCAATCAAGTGTGTATGCTGGGAGTCATAGTTTCACCACAGCTGGAGTGCTGAAGGTTGCTGATTAGACCATAAACTCTGATTATTCAAAATAATCATTCAGTCTGTAGGACTACAGAGATCAGTTAGGATCCTTAAAATTCTTTGGGCCGAGGTTGCAATATTTTACATGGAGGCATGATGGTGATAATGGTTACTGATTTATAGTTAGAATCAAACAGTTCGAAATTGTTCATCTGGATGAAAATAACCCCTATAGAGGATAGACCATCAATAAAATACACTTGAAAACCATTGGTCCATTTTAAAAAATGTTATGTTACTATGTAATTTTGGAATGTATATATGCATCTCAATCACAGACCTGATCAATGACTAATCGTAGCACAGTGATAAAATGTAAGCTATTAGAAATTTTTAACAATTACATGTCCATAGATTTTAAGCATTAATTTAAAAAACTTCAAGACATATTCTCTCTGGAATTGGAAATAAAATATTTCCCAATATTTTATCATTTTCACATTTTACGTACTTTTTAGCTTAGAATCATCAAATTTAAGCTTGGGAAGTTTTTTTCGTTTTTGAATTTTTTTTTTGTCTGTGAAGGGGGCATACATACAAGCAGTGGCGTAGCTATAGGGGTCGCAGCGGTCGCAGTTGTGACCGGGCCCCTAAGCCAGGGGGGCCCCGAGGGCCCCCCTTGCCACTTGCAGGGCCGCACCGCCAATTAGCCACGTGCGGCACGGCCCTGCGCACAGATGGGGGCGGCGGCGGGGCAGAGGGAGATGAGCGCTTCCATTGTGGAAGTGCTCATCTCCATAGTCATCTGTATCGCCGTCCTGTATTGTACTGTGGGGCAGGGGAGGGAGAGGCGTTTCCTCTGCCCGTTCCTCTGATAGGCTGCAGGCACTAGGCCGTACAGCGGGGGACACAGGCCGGAAGAGGCCTGCATCGCGCGTTAATTAAATTTTTTTATTGTAGCAGTCAACGACTGGAGCTCAATAGGGGGCACTGGGGGCATTTTAGGGGCACATGGTGGCATTTTTACTGGCACATGGGGGCACTGGGCGCATTTTACTGGCACTGGGGGCATTTTTACGGGCACATGGGGGCATTTTTACTGGCACTGGGGGCATTTTTACTGGCACATGGGGGCACTAGGGGCATTTTACTGGCACTGGGGGCATTTTTACTGGCACATGGGGGCACTGGGGGCATTTTTACTGGCACTGGGGGCATTTTTACTGGCACATGGGGGCACTGGGGGCATTTTATAGCCACTGGGGGCATTTGTACTGGCACATGGGGGCACTGGGGGCATTTTTACTGGCACTGGGGGCATTTTTACTGGCACATGGGGGCACTGGGGCATTTTACTGGCACTGGGGGCATTTTTACTGGCACATGGGGCACTGGGGGCATTTTATAGCCACTGGGAGCATTTGTACTGGCACATGGGGGCACTGGGGGCATTTTTACTGGCACTGGGGCATTTTTACTGGCACATGGGGGCACTGGGGCATTTTACTGGCACTGGGGGCATTTTACTGGCACTGGGGGCATTTTTAATGGCACATGGGGGCACTGGGGGCATTTGTTACTGGCACTGGGGGCATTTTTACTGGCACATGGGGGCACTGGGGGCATTTTTACTGGCACTGGGGGCATTTTTACTGGCACAAGGGGGCACTGGGGGCATTTTTACTGGCACTGGGGGCATTATTACAGGCACTGGGGCCATTTTTACTGGCACATGGGGGCACTGGGGGCATTTGTTACTGGCACATGGGGGCACTGGGGGCCTTTGTTACTGGCACATGGGGGCACTGGAGGGCATTTCTTACTGGCACTGGGGGCATTTCTTACTGGCACTTAGGGGCATTTTTTTATGGCATGGGAGCACTGGGGGCATTTTTACTGGCACTGGGGGCATTTTTACTGGCACGGGGGGCATTTTTCTGGCACATGGGGGCACTGGGGCATTTCTTACTGACACATGGGGGTACTGGGGGCACTTCTTACTGGCACATGATTTTGGGGGGGAATCAATGGGGGAACTTCTGGCGCATTATTGGGGCGTTTCTTACTGGCACATAATTTGGGGGGCATCTATGGGTGGGGAGCACTTCTTACTGGCACATTATTGGGGTGAAATTTTGGGGGCACTTCTTACTGGCACATTGGAAGCAGTATTACTTCTGGGGCATAGTGGGGACATTAGTACTGTTGGGGGCACTATTACTAACAAGTGCAATCTGGCAGAGAGTTATTAGTTGGGACTTTGGGGGGCACTATTACTGTGGGGGCACCTGGCACAGCATCAGCGCAGTTATTTCTGGGGGACGTTATGTTCACACTATTACGGGACACTATTTGCTGGGCGCAGTTATTTTAGGACACCGTGTGCCAATAATTATTGAAGGGCGCTATCTGTGTGGTACTAGTGGCACAGTACTGGGGTCGGTAGGATGATTTGTCCAGAAGACGGGAGGATGATGGAAAAGTAGTAAACTAAGATTTTTTTTCTGTCAAACTGCAGAGATGAGAAATGGCTGAAAAATGGCGTCTGGTCTTAAAGGAGAAAATGAGGAAAGAGAAGATCTATATCAGAGGAGACGTCACTGGATGTAAGAGGTATGGGGCGCTGTATTATACTGGATGTAAGAGGTATGGGGCACTGTATTATACTGGATGTAAGAGGTATGGGGCGCTGTATTATACTGGATGTAAGAGGTATGGGGCGCTGTATTATACTGGATGTACGAGGTATGGGGCGTTGTATTATACTGGATGTAAGAGGTATGGGGCGCTGTATTATACTGGATGTAAGAGGTATGGGGCGCTGTATTATACTGGATGTAATAGGTATGGGGCGCTGTATTATACTGGATGTACGAGGTATGGGGCGTTGTATTATACTGGATGTAAGAGGTATGGGGCGCTGTATTATACTGGATGTAAGAGGTATGGGGCGCTGTATTATACTGGATGTGCGAGGTATGGGGCGCTGTATTATACTGGATGTAAGAGGTATGGGGCGCTGTATTATACTGGATGTAAGAGGTATGGGGCGCTGTATTATACTGGATGTAATAGGTATGGGGCGCTGTATTATACTGGATGTACGAGGTATGGGGCGTTGTATTATACTGGATGTAAGAGGTATGGGGCGCTGTATTATACTGGATGTAAGAGGTATGGGGCGCTGTATTATACTGGATGTAAGAGGTATGGGGCACTGTATTATACTGGATGTACGAGGTATGGGGCGTTGTATTATACTGGATGTAAGAGGTATGGGGCGCTGTATTATACTGGATGTACGAGGTATGGGGCGCTGTATTAGGCTACATTCACACGAACATTGTGTTTTGCAGTCTGCAAATTGCGGATCCGCAAAAAAAGGATGATGTTCCGTATGGCATCCGTTTTTTTTGCAGATCCACTGTAACAATGCCTATCCTTGTCCGCAAATGGACAAAAATAGGAATGGACATACAGATGCGGATAGCACACAGTGTTAGTGAATGGGTCCGCATCTGAGCCGCAAAATATGCAGATCGGAGGCTGAAAAAACAACTGTGGTGTGAATGTAGCCTTACCCTGTATGTTCTGTAGTGATATACGTAATGTAATTTCTTGCTAAATTTGTGACCTTGATCTGGTTTACAATGCTAGTAAGGGGGGCTTTGACTAACTTCAGTTGGGGGTCGTCTTTTCCACCAGCCCCTATAGCAAACCCAAAGATTGTCTTTATGGGAAATACTCTTGTATACATCAAAAGTATATGTATTATACCATATATATATGTGATTTATATTTTTGGGTAGAAATGGCATGTTAGTATGTGAGTTTTCCATTGGAGGATATAGTTATATGATTTATTAAGATGCACCAGCCCAGTAGTAAACTCTAGTCAAGAATCAACCACTATAGAAGAGTCATTTTGTTGACTTAAAAATTGTCAAGTCTGTCCAGTGTCTGGGAGAGTAAGGACCCTACAATGCTCCCAGGTTCAATTGTTATTCACATCAGGGTGTATTGTATTTGAGGGATGGTACCTCTTCCTTCATTGTAAAGCATAGAAACCCTGTTTCCTCTCTTGGGTCGCCACAAGGTCATGACTGGCCTGGGAAGGTTATAACAGCCATCAGAAGGACTGCCGCAGCCAGTTTAATTATCCACCCCCCAGGCCCGGCTGGCTACACTGGGGACTCCTGGAAAACTAAAGATTGGCAGGGGGTCAGTGTGTGCATCCATTGCAATGTTGGCAGCTTGCCTTTGAAGTGGATTACCCACTAACAATGTTTTTTTTTCTGTGACCTTGAAAAAGTACCATTCTTTAATTTGGAGGACCTCAATGGATCCTAATGACTCTTTTTCTTTTAGATCTCCTACCACAGTAAGATGATGATGCCATTTCATAAAATGTTTGACATGACAGAGTGATAGATAAGAAGTGTTGATCTGTGTCCAGGTGCTGAGAGCCCCACCGGTCCCTGAAGCGGAGGTGCAGTAGTGCTCAACTGAGTGGTGTGCCCCATCGGCTATGATTAGCCCTGCTCAGCTCTTTTCAGGGTGTTGCTGTTAGCAGCACATAAACTTTTAGGCCAGGTTCACATCTGCATTGTGAACTCCAACACTCTGTTCTGGTCACTGTAGTAAAAAATACTACACAAAACATTTTTTGTCTGGTCGAAAGCCGGCATATGTGTTTGAAAGCTGCTGGATCCCATTATAGTAAATCCTGGCACAATGTTCCACCACCGGAACAAACTGCCAAAGCTCACAACACAAATGTGAATGCGGCCTTACACTTTCTATTAACCTATGCAAAGAGTTATCTCCCAGGGAAAGAGAATACATCTCTGTGTATTTTTTTCCATGGTCTCTTTGAGTCGATCACAGCAGTAGGGACGCAAGTTTATGACATGATAGGTACTCTTTAATATTCACTTTCACTATATTTTTAGGACATACGTCATAACCACATTGTGCTTTAAATGCATATGAATTCTGAATGGTGCCTCATCAGGAGGACCATGTCCATATTCACTATTAGAGGCAAGCCTCTTGGGACACCCTCTATGAGCCAGAATGAAGCCATTAACAAGCAGTGGCTCTTGCTCTGGAAGACTAGATTCATCCATGTATTACATTGATGGCCATTGATCTGAAAAGCAACACTTGTTCTGCACAAATAACTTTCTGGTCCTGGATTTCAGACTTGTAGGTGAACATTTATTATGGTATTTATGCCATACTAGTAAGGAGGTGGACTTTGACTAACTTCAATTGGGGTACTCTTTTCCAGAAGCTCCTATGGCAAACCCAATTATTGCTTATATGGTACATACTCTCGTGTTTCTGTGTGTGTATATATATACAGTACAGACCAAAAGTTTAGACACAACTTCTCATTCAAAGAGTTTTCTGTATTTTCATGACTATGAAAATTGTAGATTCACACTGAAGGCATCAAAACTATGAATTAACACATGTGGAATTATATACTTAACAAAAAAGTGTGAAACAACTGAAAATATGTCTTATATTCTAGGTTCTTCAAAGTAGCCACCTTTTGCTTTGATTACTGCTTTGCACACTCTTGGCATTCTCTTGATGAGCTGCAAGAGGTAGTCACCTGAAATGGTATTCTAACAGTATTGAAGGAGTTCCCAGAGATGCTTAGCACTTGTTGGCCCTTTTGCCTTCACTCTGCGGTCCAGCTCACCCCAAACCATCTCGATTGGGTTCAGGTCTGGTGACTGTGGAGGCCAGGTCATCTGGAGTAGCATCCCATCACTCTCCTTCTTGGTCAAATAGCCCTTACACAGCCTGGAGGTGTGTTTGGGGTCATTGTCCTGTTGATAAATAAATGATGGTCCAACTAAACGCAAACCGGATGGAATAGCATGCCGCTGCAAGATGCTGTGGTAGCCATGCTGGTTCAGTATGCCTTCAATTTTAAATAAATCCCCAACAGTGTCACCAGCAAAGCACCCCCACACCATCACACCTCCTCCTCCATGCTTCACGGTGGGAACCAAGCATGTAGAGTCCATCCGTTCACCTTTTCTGCGTCGCACAAAGACACGGTGGTTGGAACCAAAGATCTCAAATTTGGACTCATCAGACCAAAGCACAGATTTCCACTGGTCTAATGTCCATTCCTTGTGTTCTTTAACCCAAACAAGTCTCTTCTGCTTGTTGCCTGTCCTTAGCAGTGGTTTCCTAGCAGCTATTTAACCATGAAGGCCTGCTGCACACAGTCTTCTCTTAACAGTTGTTGTAGAGATGTGTCTGCTGCTAGAACTCTGTGTGGCATTCACCTGGTCTCTAATCTGAGCTGCTCTTAACCTGCGATTTCTGAGGCTGGTGACTCGGATGAAGTTATCCTCCGCAGCAGAGGTGACTCTTGGTCTTCCTTTCCTGGGGCGGTCCTCATGTGAGCCAGTTTCTTTGTAGCGCTTGATGGTTTTTGCGACTACAATTGGGGACACTTTCAAAGTTTTCCCAATTTTTTGGACTGACTGACCTTCATTTCTTAAAGTAATGATGGCCACTCGTTTTTCTTTACTTAGCTGCTTTTTTCTTGCCATAATACAAATTCTAACAGTCTATTCAGTAGGAATATCAGCTGTGTATCCACCTGACTTCTGCCCAACACAACTCATGGTCCCAACCCCATTTATAAGGCAAGAAATCCCACTTATTAAACCTGACAGGGCACACCTGTGAAGTGAAAGCCATTTCAGGTGACTACCTCTTGAAGCTCATCAAGAGAATGCCAAGAGTGTGCAAAGCAGTAATCAAAACAAAAGGTGTCTACTTTGAAGAACCTAGAATATAAGACATATTTACAGTTGTTTCACACTTTTTTGTTAAGTATATAATTCCACATGTGTTAATTCATAGTTTTGATGCCTTCAGAGTGAATCTACAATTTTCATAGTCATGAAAATACAGAAAACTCTTTGAATGAGAAGGTGTGTCCAAACTTTTGGTCTGTACTATATATATATATATATATATATATATATACACACTACTCACAATTAATGCACTTAATAAACATCAGCCCGTGTAAAAGGACCATAAGACACCTATGACAAGGGCAATGACTATACAGAGCCTAAATGAGTATGCAATGCTGTCTTGTTCATAGATAAAGAGGTTTTTTTCTCCTGTAAACAATAATCCCCGGTGGGATTACAGGGCAATCCTCTAAAGCATTTAGAAAGACCATCATGTGCTGGTGACCACACAGAGAGTGGACTTCAAGGCTGTCTACGATCTTCTGTTTGCTGACCTGCTGCTTGTAATCTGTCTAAATAGAAGAGAAGGGATTAAAGGGTTTCTGTCACCAGAAATAACCCTATTAAACCAAGTGTCATTTGCAATGAGCAAATGACACTTGATTCCAGTAATGTTACTATTATACTTCTCAGTAACGGCGTTTTGCTAAAAATAGCGATTTTATAATATGCTAATGACCTCCCCTAGGTGCAGTAGGCGTGAACCTGCACCTAGGAGAGGCCATAATAACGCCTCTTACCACGCCCCCGGTCGCGCTGATTGACAGGGCCGGGCAGCCTGATCGCAATGCGCAGGCGCGGGATCAGCGCGCATTGAGAGCCGGCGCCCGCCCGGGTCCCGGCTTCATTACTGCGCAGGCGCGGGATTTCGGGCTCGTACAGGGCCGGGAGCCGAAAGAGCTGGCTGCCCGGCCCTGTCAATCAGCGCGACCGGGGGCGTGGTAAGAGGCGTTATTATGGCCTCTCCTAGGTGCAGGTTCACGCCTACTGCACCTAGGGGAGGTCATTAGCATATTATAAAATCGCTATTTTTAGCAAAACGCCGTTACTGAGAAGTATAATAGTAACATTACTGGCATCAAGTGTCATTTGCTCATTGCAAATGACACTTGGTTTAATAGGGTTATTTCTGGTGACAGAAACCCTTTAACGTTAGTTCTGGGCCATTTTGGATGTCAGAATATGTGTAATTTTGAATATCCAACTCATTCGACTATATGTTTCTGAATCACTGCCCTGTTGAAGCTGGCCATACATATTAGATGTCTGTTGTCCAAACCTGCCAGTTTTGGCAAGATCGGTCGACCATCTAATATTTACAGGGGCCCCTTGACTCTTCTGACAGCAGAGTCTGGCATTTGTATTTCAACATGCCCGATCCTTTTGCTCTTTGGGGGGTGCATATGTTGTGAACTGGAAAAAGCAGCTTCCAGACACTTCTGGCAGCAGCTTTCACCAATTCACAGTCGAGCATGCATGTGTATGGGCAGCTCAGGAGAGGTAGCTGTCAGTTAAATGCTGGCTGTAAAACAATATATAACATAATGGTTAAAAGTCTCTGAGTCAAATGCCAATTAAATACACGTAATAGACATAATACATAACACTACATAGCACAGATACCATAACTATGTCCCAAAGGTGTAACAATGCTGCCAAGCATCAAAATTAGGCACGGTACTGGCTGTCCTTAGGCCACACAGTACCCTGCCTAAGCTGCATCCAAGGATTCTGACCCAGCCAGCCAGAATCCTACTCCGTACTAATGAGGGGCCAGCACCACGAAACAGCTGTCTACGGATAGATATCTGGCTTGGCTATATTCCTTTGTCATATCCCAAGGTATAGTTAAAAAATTGTATTTTGACTCAGGGGAGCCACTTCCACAAGGTGGCGCTAGCAAGATGGTTCTCTTTCTTTGGAAGATACCTCTTTGCATATACCCATCACAATTATTAGACAATACATAACAAATGTATGAAAGTGTTACTACAATGTGCTCTTAACCAGCCATTCTGATATTGTGGAAAGCATTTTTAACATTTGGTTAATAATTTGAATAATTTGTGCATTTCCAAACCATTGTTAATATGATTACACAAAAACTATCAATGACGAGAAATATTTGGAGGTGGTTTGAAACATTTTTTCCTATAAACAGGCTAAGATTTTAGTCAGCCAGGCAGTGCGTGGTCAGTCTACCATATTACTGTATAATAATATGTATATAAAAAGAAAAGGGTAAGGAAAATACTGAAAACCTCTGACTGTTCTTGGAATTTTGGAGCAGTCGAAAGCTAGTTATATTATGTTTACTATTCCTTGTTCTGTGTCTTCTAGTAAACCCATGGGAGATTCACTTGGAGGTGACAGAATAAACACCTCTTTAGGGAAAAGTCCTGTGTCATCCCATAAAGGAAATGTATTAAAGGGGCTCTAAAGAAAACAGTCCTTCCCTGGATTACATAGAAACTATAGAAACTGAGTCGGTTTCTCTCCAAATAGATAGTACTTGGGAAATCTGCCCCAGTATGTGTTCAGTTCTCATGGTTTCCTTACTGTACAATATCAGCTGCATCCTCTTGTTCTTCCCAGGTTTGGTTTTAAATTAATGGATGCTAAATATGTCCTTAACCACTAATGAATTAAAATGAAGCTGAGTTGATTGCACATGGACTATAAGTGTGAAAGAATGTAAAAGACCATTGTCATACAGGTGAAATAGGACATGTTGGTGGATGGAATTGACCTCCATAAACATATCTATCATGAGAATAACCTCCCTGAATGATAGGGAAGAGGACAGTATATCCTTCCTAATGATTAATATTTTCTATAATTTTGTGGATAGAAATGTTGAGCTTCTGTAAACATGACTGAAGAAGGAAGTGTAAAAGCAGCAGAATAGCAGCAGCACAAGGTTTTATTAAGATTATGAGGAAGGAACACCACTGTCATTACAAGCCTTTGGCCTCATGCACACGAACATGTGCCGGCCGGACATGTGCCGCCGCCGCATGCAGACCCATTCACTTGAATGGGGTCCACAATCCACATCCGACAGTCTGCATGCACTTTTTTGCAGTGCGGTGGCATGGACAGAAACCCCACGGAAGAACTTTGTGGCACTTCCGTGGGGTTCTGTACCTCCGTTCCGCACCGATCTTCCGGATTGCGGCCGTATCCCATGGTTGGGCAACGGCCGTGTCCATGAGTCCTTAGGTCCCATTTACACAAGCATCGGGAAAAATTAATATTTTCGCCTGATTCTTTTGTTCTCCAGGGAGATAAGACGCCAGAAGTGTCTGGCAGTGGCGTTCTCCGCTCTTTCTACAGAATACACATACACGTTCAGCTGAGCCAAAAATGAATGTTTATGAGAAGACCGAGAGGGTTTTGGGAAAGATAGCTGTCCTGCCGTACAATCATTCAGCCAACAGCTATTGAATGTGTATGGGCCGCATAAGACTTGGAATACGTTTAGTCAGTTTATGCTATAAACAACACCATGATCACTTATATGAGCTCTAGTCCTAAGTACCTGTCTTAGTTTTATGCGGCACATAACCTTGGTGTACTGCAGAGAGGCATGAGGTGGTAAGGGTGCCCCCAGAAGAGTGGGCAGGTGGGTGGCCATTGACATGAAACACAATGGCAGTATTGGTGTCACTTCCTGTTTGTTTGTGGAGGCCAATAAACTTGCCCTTTAGCCTAAGGCCAAAGGTTGTCTTATTTTGTGATGCCTCTCACCTTCCAGCAGCCGACAAGACTGCTCCTTTCTGTTCCCAAACTTTTCTTTTTTTTCCCCTGGCCTTTTATGACAGCAGGGCACTGGGAGGTGCCATTAACATCACAACATGGAGAAGAAGACATCTTTTGAAATCCAAATGAAAGTGTGAATGGGGTGATAGTTTGAGGAGGGACAGAGGAAGAGGAGGGAGTGTACAGCAGATGAGGTGGCTGCCTGTCTGGCTGGGTAATCATGTATCTTTGTGTAAAGTGGATGGATAGATTCTGAAAGCGACTGGACTTTCCAGTCCTTTATCTGATGTGCTGTTGCTTTGATCTCTGTGGGGAATAACTGCTAGCTATACAAAGTATCACAATTAAAGTCAGATAAATCCACACAAACCCTGCTTGAAAAACAAACTAAAAACAGTCAAATAGCATAGATCAAGCAACAGGACCTTGAAGAAGTAATCTGAGGCGTGGACACACAGAATGTCCATGTCCACACTAGACATGTGTCATCTGTGTGATCTCTAAATATATGTAATAAAAGTCGCATAAAGCATGAATGTAAAGCTGGTCATACACGAGCGACCACTCCAACAGTTATATCTCCCGATCCTCTCATACACATGCATGCCACTCCGAGTATCCAGGTGTTATGAATGGGACAGGGGGGAAAGCGGCTGCCAGAGACTTTTCATCTACCCTGAATTCAGCATTCAGGCAGTTAGGAGTACACCATACTCCGAAATCTGCAGGTTTGACCGACATAGCTGTAAAGTGTATGACCAGCATAGCAATGTTTGACTCCATATGATTCATAACAGCACAACAATAGTTGTTACATCTAATGTAATGCAATGATTGTCTCTAGGGTGCGTTTACATGGGGCGAGGATCAGAACAGTTATTGGGGATGAATCTTCACACTTGTTCCCAGTAATTGTTGCACATAAAGGTGCGAATTACCTGTTGAACAAAGCTGAGTACAGCTGACAAGGCAGGCAGTAAAGCTGGCCATACACATCATAGTCTATGTGTGCAGCATGGTGGCTCAGAGGTTAACAATGGTGCCTTGCAGTCCTGGGTTCAAATCTGACCAAGGACAACATCTGCATGGAGTTTGTATGTTCTCCTGTGTTTGTGTGGGTTTCCTCCCACACTCCAAACTTTTACAAAAAGAAATCTTAGATTGTGAGCCCCATTGGGGACAGTGTGATGCTAATGTCTGTAAAGTGCTACTGAATATGTCAGTGATATACAAGTGAGTTTAATAAATAATATACCAGATAGTGTCTGGCAGCCACTCTCCCCATGGAATACACATACGCAATTGGCCTAACAGTGTATACAGTATGTACCAGGGTCATTTAACCACAGAGGGAACGCTGTAAAAACGAAACCCATACAACTTGCAGAATTGCAGGGTTTTATTTTCAATTCCACTCCATTTGGAATTTTAAATGGTGCTATTAGAAAGTACAACTTGTCCCACAAAAAACAAGCCTATATACGGCTATATGAACGGGAATATAAAAAAAGTTAGGGCTCCAGGAAGGCAGGGAGTAAAAAAAACAAAAAACGCAAAAACAGAAAACCGCTCTGGGTTAATGGACAATGTGTAAAATGTTTGCCGACTTCAATGCAGTCATTATATTTCACTACAAATAAATCAGAAGAGCAGGTTGTAATGTACTTTTATGCACCTGTTACCTGTAGACTGGTATTTTACAGACAAGTGCAAGGTGCAAAAGTATGCAAAATACTGTCCAGAGTGATAATGTGTTAATGTGGGTTATACAACCCTTAAAATATTTGCACTTAAATTTAATGTGGCCAATAAAAGTGTAAGCAAGAGCCTCGTCTTCTCTAGGGTACTGTCTGCTTGTTAACAAGGGCAGATGTGTTTCTACCATTCCACTGCCCACTGGGATTTGATGAGGAATTTTATGGCTTCCAGTAGTAATGTTAAAACATGACACATGGCCATGTCATCTGTGGACTGGAGAAGCACAGGAGGGCGACCATTAACAGCCATTCAGCGCTAAAACAGTGAAGTGGGGTTTTATGTGCTAATGGATTGCACGGTAAAAAATAATTACACACTGTCCCGCTGCTCCGTATGAAAGACCCCAGAGAGCTGTCCCAGTTAACTAGTCATATCCAGTGTTATAAATGATCCGCTTATCATCTGTGTTGGTAATAGAGACAAAGCCTGGGCCAAGCCTTACAGGGATCCCAGTTAAAAAGTACAAGTAGAGTTGGTATGTTCACATGTGGCAGTTGTGCTGCAGATTTTCCTCCACAGATTTGAGGACAGAAAATCTGCAGTGTATTGAAGTACTAGCAAAGTGGGTGAGATTTTACAAAATCACATGCACAGACTACAGAAAAAAATCTGCAGGGGAAATTGGCCTGTGGGGCAGATTTTAGATCCTCGGCTGGTTAAGTTATTTCTATGTAGATTTCTATGGTGGATTTTATTTTTTGCAATGCATAGGGTGAAATCTGCAGCAAATCCGTGACAAAATCCGCAACTATCTGTGCAAAAGCTCTATAGGCTGGGCACACATCACATTTCATTATTTTAGACGGGGAAAAAAAAGTCCTACACAAAATATTTTTTCTCCATCGAAGGCCTCATGCACAGGTCCTGCCTGTATTGCGGCCAGCAAACAGTGGCTCCACAATTTATGGGCATCGGCTGTGTGTGCACCATATCACAAAGGCGGATCCATTTATTTGAATAGGTCCGTAATCTGGAAGATATGGTACAGTGCGGAACAGAGACACGGATCGGAAGCCTACAGAAGCACTACGGAGTGCTTCCGTGGGTTTTCTCACCATGCCTCCGCACCGAAAAAAACTACTTTTTTTGCAGTGCGTACCATCGGACAGCAGGCATGCGGTTGTGTGTATAAGGCCTAAAATAACGTATCTCAAATGTAAATAGCCAAAACGGATGAAAAATTTGCAAAATACAGCATCCACTTTTTTTTCTGTTCTTCTGACGGATCAAAACGGTGATGTGAACCCAGCCTAACAGAAACTCTGATAAAGCAGCTTAATGCAGACATGAACAAAAGTCTTAGGGTATGACCACACGGTCATGCTATGGTTAAGAAACACATGTGATTACCGCGTGTAGTCATGCTTTTAGGGTGCATTTTTATGGTTCTGTGGCATTCTGATTAACTTCAAATAGTGACATGTGGTAAACATATACCGCAAGCAGCTGATCAACTGTATGGCCAATGTGGCCAGCAGTCGCAAGCAGCAGGACACGTTCTGCATGCAGTCAACTGCACATACAGCAGGTGCAGTCACCGTGACTTGGAGAGTGCCAGGTCTGTCTCAGGGACCTATTTCCCCATTAACTTCTATTGGGAAATGAGAACTTGCTGTTCCTAACCTAACCTGTGCCTTTAAACGAGGAACATGGTTCCATCTTGTTCATATGATGCTGTTTTGGTGCCTTTGTTTAATCAGAAATCATAGTCCCAATATTATACCAATACTGGTAATACATTCACAGCTCCTTGCTCCTGTTGACAGTACATGGAGCTGTCATTAGTTTAACATAATAGGATTAAATGTTGTTACTATGCTCTTTCACCTTCCTAAAACAAAGCTAATTCCTTACCACACCATTATCAGGGCAAGGTGAGATCCAGGCACCCATTACCATATACTTTGCAACTCATTATCACTAACGTCATGTTGGTACACTGGATGATGGAATCCCAGGTAGAAGTGACGGCGATGGTTTGAATAAGGCATCAGCAATGTATTACCATAAACATGCATTCACACTTGCATGTTATCTGGACTACTGTACTGCAGTTCACCTTCATGAATCTCAATTGTATTATCTTGATGCATAAATGTAGACACACACACGGATTCTGATTTTGTTTTTCAGTTGTGACACTTTTCAGATACCAATCTATAGAAAAAAAAAATCTAGATTGCGCATCCATATTCCATGCACTATTGCTTCTCAGCACCATCTATAAATGGTACCTGAGGCACTTTTTATGCATTTTGATCACGTCAAGGTGCCTGCTTTTGAATGGCTCCTTACTCTAATTTGGCGCAGCACCACATGGCAACCACCACTGCCGCAACACAGCACCTGCAGGTGGTGAAACCCAGAAGCCCAGCAACACCCCTCCTATCAGGCTAAGGCTCCATTCACACGTCCTATTTTTCTCTCCTGATTCAATCCTGATTTTTTTAGGACCCATTGAAATGAATGGATCCAGATCAGGATCAGGATCGAATCAGGAAAAAAAACAGGACGTGTGAATGGAGCCTAAGACCCTTCAGCTCTGAGCCCCACAAAGCAAAAAGCGCAGCACCACAGCAACAACAGCCACCATGCAGCATTGCCCCATGTGAACAGATGTCAAAAGCTCAGCTTTCCATATCTTCTCAGAAGATGCCTACATGTCACTGTGTTTTCCATGATGATAATTCAGTTTGATAGGCTGACAGCCAACAGCTATCACTCTTGATCCCCTCATAAACATGCATGCTCATCTTGGCTTACCCCTCCTCCTGCTCGCTCCTCTCTCATGGCTCGCGCTTCTGTGTCCCGACTGCCTGCAGCATCAGAACGTACAGGGCGCACTCTGACCTGACGCTGCAGGAGGTCAGGTGACTGCAGCGCGGGCCCTGAGAAGAGGAGAGTGGCAGCAGGAGAGGTAAGTTTATTTATTGTTTTACAGTCTGATCTGAGGTCTGATATGGGGGGTCTGAAGGGTTTAATGGGGGGACTGGGGGTCTGAAGAGTCTAATGGGGGGACTGGGGGTCTGAAGAGTCTAATAGGGGGGACTGGGGGTCTGAAGAGCCTAATTGGGGGGGACTGGGGGTCTGAAGAGTCTAATGGGGGGACTGGGGGTCTGAAGAGTAATGGGGGACTGGGGGTCTGAAGAGTCTAATGGGGGACTGGGGGTCTGGAGAGTCTAATGGGGGGACTAGGGGTCTGGAGAGGTCTGGTCTGACATGGAGGGGGGGTCTGGAGAGGTCTGGTCTGACATGGGGGGGGTCTGGTGAGGTCTGGTCTGATATGGGGGGGTCTGGAGAGGTCTGGTCTGACATGGGGGGGGTCTGGTGAGGTCTGGTCTGACATGGGGGGGTCTGGAGAGGTCTGGTCTGACATGGGGGGTCTGGTGAGGTCTGGTCTGACATGGGGGGGTCTGGAGAGGTCTGGTCTGACATGGGGGGGTCTGGTGAGGTCTGGTCTGACATGGGGGGGGGGGGTCTGGAGAGGTCTGGTCTGACATGGGGGGGTCTGGTGAGGTCTGGTCTGACATGGGGGGGTCTGGAGAGGTCTGACATGGGGTCTGGAGGTCTGGTCTGAGGTCAGATATGGGGGTCTGGAGGTCTAATGGGGGTCTGATATTGCGACAGGGTCTGATCTGAGGTCTAAAATTTGGGTCTTATATGGGGCCTGACATAGAGGTCTGGTTTGAGATGGGGAGGTCTCATTTAGGGTTTTATATGGGGGTCTGATCTGAAAGGAAGGGGGTATTTTTTGTACTAGTACACAATATAAAGGGGTGTTTTTGTCCTGGCGCACTATTTGTGTGGTACCAGTATTTTCAGGGGGACTGTTTCTGCAGGATAGTATTGGGGGGCACAGCGGACACAGTATTGCAGGTGGCAGGATGGGGTGTTGAGAAGGTGAGAGGATGATGGAAAAGTAAGAAAGTAAGATGTCCGTTTGTTAAACTCTGCAGAGACGAGGTGCGGCTGAAAGAAGTCACCATGGCGGTCTGGTCTGAATGGAGAAGATGAGGAAAGAGAACGTCTACATCAGAGTAGACATCACTGGATGTAAGAGGTACATATGTGGCACTGTGTTACTCTGTATGTTCTCTAAAGTATGTCTTTAAAGGCTTTTTTTTTTTTTATACGAGCGCTGCCTTCTCTGCTATGTTTACTGCTCATCACTGCAAATGCTATCCTAGGTCATCCTAGGTAACATTAGGACTGGAGGGAAGGGGATAACAGAAAAGCTAGGTGCACCAGCGCTTAGTAGTGGTAGTGGTGGTGGGGAGGGGGGGCCCAAGCTGAACTCTTGCACCAGGGCCCATGAGACTTTAGCTACACCCCTGGCTACACAAATTACATGGTTTGGCTGACTTGTATCTAATGAATTTTCCAGTTTAAGACTATAGCAGTGGAGTAGACATGTTCACTTACGCGGAAGTATGTGGTTTTTTCACATATTTGTTTTTATATTTCCTCTAATCAGCTCCATCATTGTTTGTCGATAACTTTGAAAGCACCCTTAAAAGGGTTGTCCAGTTTCCAATATTGATGACCTATCCTCAGGATAGGTTATCAATATCAGATCGGCTGGGGTCCGACTCCTGGCACCTCCATCGATCAGCTATTTGGGGAGACTGCATCGGTTATATGAATTCTGCGTTCTCTTCCCTGTCTACTCACTCACAGTCAACATTGCAGCGGCGAGCAGTGTAATTACAGCTCCTTCATCCTATTCACTTGAATGATACAGAGCAATGGTAGTTACACTCCATCCTCAGGATAGGTCATCAATATCAGATTAGCGGGGATCCGACACCCAGCACCCCCGTTGATCACTAGTATGAAGAGAAGGCACTGTCTCCCGTCTCTCTTCCGGTTCGCCGCTGCTATGTTGACAGCGAGAAGGAAGAGAGACAAGAGATGGCACGTACACATGGCACACGCCTTCTCTTCATAAAGATGATTGGTGGGGGTGTCATACCTCTGCAGATCTTATATTGATGACCTATCCTGAGGATAGGTCATCATCAATACTAAAAGCCTAAAAAACCCCTTTCATTTTCCTTATTTTATTTAGTCAAAATAATGCCTCATATCCACTAGGTGGTGCTCTTGCTTTTGATCAGTTGGCAGCGAAAGACTATTGTTACCAGAGGAATAAAGGTAGTTCTAAGATATTTGAGTGGCTGACAAACTAATCTATACTTTTTAATGAGGATATGTATTCTAATGGAATATGCTCAATCAACATATAAATATATTGGGCACATATCAAAGCTGTTTTATAGGGTTAGGCCTCAATCACACCTCTGTGTCAGTGACAAGATGGTCAGTGGTTCATCCGTGAAGATGTCCGCGAAGGATCCATGTTTGGTCTGTGTGTCTGTTTTTTTCCCTTCATGTGTCATCCAGATTGCACGGATGCTACTCAGTTGAAAATTAATTTCAAAAGCTTCTCACAGAAATGATCCACGATATGCCCCCATTGTCTAAAATGAGAATAACCCTTTAAAGAGAAAATGCATTCCCCGCCAGCGCTGCCTCCTCTTCATTGTTTACCTGCTCAACGTCACATCCGCAGCGGTGAGCAGGTGTAATTACAAGAAGCCGACCCATTCATTTCAATGGGACGGCTCATTCCTATACACTCCTGAGGATAGGTCATCAATAAAAGTTACTTGGACAACCCCTTTAATTAGTAGAGGGTTTGCCTGCGGTCTTTCATTATTTCGTACAAGCCCTCTAATTGCCTAAAACAACAAATAATGTTATATTCACCCCCTTCTCCAGCGCTATTCTCTTTGCCACTTGTCCGTTCCTCCTGCCACTTGTGTACAAACTGCAGCAGTGACATGCTGGTGTACAGCGGTCTACCACTGAGGACAGTGATTGACTTGAGCAGTGACGTCTCTGCACATGTCCGCTGTAGCCAATCACAGTCCTCAACGTTAGACCTCTGTGTACAATGATTGGCTGCTGTGGTTATGTACCGTAAACAAACAGAGGCAGGAGAACTGGACTTGCACCGCAGAGAAAGAAGTGAGTATAACATTTATATAATAACAATAGTATTACAACATTTATTTTGGGCAATTAGAGGCCGTGTCTAAGATTTTTAATTATCTCGGACAACCCCTTTAAGGTTCTGATTACATGAAATTACTTTTGAAAATGCTGATAAAATAATTGTTGGCTAAAAAAATTGTTAGTGAGGATCTGATGAACATTTATAGTAATATGATCCTCGCAGCTGAAAAACTGAAACAACTGTTTCCTTAAAGCCCAAACAGGCTTTGCCAATTAACAGGTTAAATTAGGCAATTATCACTGCTATGACTTGGAACCAGTGAGCTGGAACCATAAATGGCCATTGCTAATGGACCTTACTCCATCACATAACACTAATGGCATATTCGTAGCATATGCCACAAATATCTGACTGGTGGTTACTACAGCAAAATTGGCTTAAAAAGAGAAGGAGGAAATCAAAAATTGTGCAGTGACCACAGAAGTATATGAGGAACAACAGAAAAAAATAATAGAAATTTATGGGAAACATACAAAGAATGGAGAAAGTTCTCATTACACTCCGTAGACTTAAAGGGGTTCTTCTGGTTTGTACCTAAAATGGCTCTTTCAACTAACCTGTGGAGAGAAGGCACTTTCAGCAATACTTACCATTCCATTTTTCCCGTGGTTCCTGCATCTACATTATGCAGCTGAACAGGAAGAAAGAAGAGCATATCCAGTTGGGACATCAGCAGAAGTGCCCACAGCCAGTCAGGTGGTCATGTGATACCAGGAGGGATAGCCAAATTGGTGGAGCAACAGAGGGGTAAGTACTGCTGAAGGTGTATTCTCTCCACAGGTTAGCAGAAAAATCAATTTTGGTCCAGGCCTAGAGAAGGTCTTCACTTGTCATGAGTTTTGTGCATGTATCCGCTGATCAGACAAACTTTTCAATATTAAAAGTGATATTGCAACATATAATGGGTTTAATAATCTAATTAGCGCTATTGGTTAGTTCTGTTTTCTTCCTATAAAGAAGGGGAAGCTAAACTTTAATTTGTCCTAGTTTCAGCACTTCATTCTATTCAGAACACATATGGCTCTGAGATCTTATGTAGCTATTAAACTTCTGAAAACCTTTAGGAGAATTTAGGTAATTTAGGTAAATTTCATAGTCAGTCTGGTGGCAGATCGTGCTATCTATTGTTATGTTAAGACTTCCCTTTATCACAGATGATCCTGTCTTTTTAGGGTGGTAACTTGGGGTAGAAGTAAGGCAGCTTCTGCCATCTGAATAGAAGGAAACTGAGGAGCATGAATGTTCCTGTAAAGCTGAAATTGTGTGTGTATTAGATACAGAGATCTGATTAGAAGCTGACGCAGTGACTAATGTCAATGACTACATTCTCTGAACAGTTTCATCTATTGTACAAGAGATTGTCCACAATTAGAAAGTATGACTGCTTTCTTCTGAGAACAGTGTCACACCCGCCCACAAGTTGTGTTATTGCAGTCCAGGACAAACCCTTTAACAACACTACAAATAAAATATTATCCAAATAAAAGGTCCAGAAAAGAGCTAATGGATTCTTACGAAGCAGTATCTGCCCTTGCTCTGCTAATTGGAGAAACAGGCAGGAAATGGTCTGGGCAGGGCTAAATGTCCAGCCCTGCCAATCTAGAGGCAGGTGGGCACTTCTTCACCTACAACGACTGCCCCCACAGGAGAGAAAGTCCTGCTGATAAGACTCATGACTCATGAGTCATATTCATGATTTGCTCATCTCTAGTCAAGAACAGAACTGCTCTGACTAGTTTGGTTCTATTCTGCCCAGAAGAGTCTGTTTGACTATTGGAGTCCATGGGAGGAATTTATCATTAGGAGACAATCTGAAGTCAGTTTTGCTTCAGTCTGTGTTGGAGTACTTTATATCACATTTATCAAGTATCACAGGTTGTTTGATAAATTTGGCTTGTCCTTAAAGGGAACCTGTCAGCTGCAGAAGCTATCTCACGCCGCCAGCAATATCTTCAAGTAGCCGGCAGTGAGTTTCTAATGATGCTTTTCTTAGTGAATTCACAGGAGGCAGAAGTATGGAAAACGATTCTTTATTCTCTGTCCACGCTACTTCCCAGTCAGGCTTGAAGTCAAGGGGGCAGCGGCCTGCTTGCTTCAAGTCAAGGAGACCGCTGCCCCCTTGACTTCAAGCCTGACTGGGAAGTAGCGCGGACGGAGGATAAAGCATCATTTTCCATACTTCTGCCTCCTGTGAATTCACTAAGAAAAACATCATTAGAAACTCGCTGACGGCTACTTAAAGGTATTACTGGCGGCGTGAGATGGCTTCTGCAGCTGACAGGTTCCCTTTAAACCTAACACTTCTGTCTAGAGAAGCTCCTCCACTTTTCCTACTCCACCCTCCTCCTGGAGTGAGTTTGCAACTTATTTGCGACTTTTTAAAAAAGTCTCAATGATAAATCTGGAGTGAAACTCATTAACATAGCTAACCACACCCACTTTTCCACCCATATTACAAAACTGGAGTGATTAGTGTACACATGCAAAATGTCGCAAAATTTTGCGCAAGTGAGTGTAAAAAGTCGCAAATTTTTGCGCAATCACATTAATTTTGTGCAAAGGAGTGAAAAAAAGTCGCAAAAGCCCTATTTTGCGACTTTTTGATGCCAGGATTCTGGAGAGAAGGTATGATAAATCAGGGCCCATATCTTTTGAAATGTGATTGTCACCTAGAATTAAGGCTGTATATAACAATACAAATTCGTCTGTACCAACTTCTTACCCACTGAGCACAGTTCTGAATGTGCCCTAACCACTACACCTGAAGCCTACATCCCCTCTATGTACTGAGGGGTTTTCCAGCGCAATTCAAACAATGCCATATGGCCTGCAAATGGTCAAAAAAATAAAGGATCCTATACTCACCTAAATGATCCCCTGCCACTACCACTGTGACAGCGCCCAGGATCCCGTTACACACCATTTCCCGGTCCTGTTCTGGACACAGCAGGAAATGGTTGTGAATGCCGCTTAGCCAGTCACTGTTTTCAGTGATGAGTAACTTGCCAGTCGCTGCCCCGATCTTCCCTCAGGCACAGACACCGTTCTACTCACTCTGCTGGCCTCTACTCCCATTTATCTTAACCCAGCAGTCCTGGCTATCTGTGTTCTTAGCGTATCTTCGGCAGGCTGCGGCCTGCGCTTCTCCTGTGTTGGTTCTAGGTTGTGCTATAAGGTGCACACTCACTCTCGGCCTCTAAAAGGGTCAGCTCAAGCACACTCTAATTCTTTCCCATCCTATGGCTGGCTGTATTTAAAGGCAGTTTCCCCAAGGAAAGTGTGCCTGAACTTTAAAGGATAATTTATTTTGTGGAGAAAATCATTTCTCCAATTGGTTCTGTTCAGGGGCGTAGCTAAAGGCTCATGGGCCCTGGTGCAAGAGTTCAGCTTGGGCCCCCACCCCCCAGCGCTGGTGCACCTAGCTTTTCTGCTGGCCAAGTCAAAAATGTAACCCCCCCCTACATGCCAAATTCTCACCCTAACCCTTTCCCTCCTAACATTACGTATATCACTACAGAACATACAAGGTAAGGCTACATTCACACAACGTTGTTTTTGCGGCCTCCGTTCCGCATATTTTGCGGCTGAGATGCGGACCCATTCACTTAAATGAGCACTGTGTGTTATCTGCATCAGTATGTCCATTCCTATTTTTGTCCGTTTTGCGGACAAGGATAGGCATTGTTACAGTGGATCCGCAAAAAAAAACGGATGCCATATGGAACATCATCCTTTTTTTGCGGATCTGCAATTTGCAGACCGCAAAACACAACGTTCGTGTGAATGTAGCCTAATACAGCACCCCATACCTCTTACATCCACTATAATACAGCGCCCCATACCTCTTACATCCAGTATAATACAGCGCCCCATACCTCTTACATCCAGTATAATACAGCGCCCCATACCTCTTACATCCACTATAATACAGCGCCCCATACCTCTTACATCCAGTATAATACAGCGCCCCATACCTCCATACCTCTTACATCCAGTATAATACAGCGCCCCATACCTCTTACATCCAGTGACGTCTCCTCTGATGTAGATGTTCTCTTTCCTCATCTTCTCCTATTAGACTAGATGCCATTTTTCAGCCATTTCTCATCTCTGCAGTTTGACTAAAAAAAATCTTAGTTTATTACTTTTCCCCCAGTACTGTGCCACTAGTACCACACAGATAGTGCCCTTCAATAATTATTGGCACACAGTGTCCTAAAATAACTGCGCCCAGCAAATAGTGTCCCTGACAGTAATAGGGTAAACATGACGTCCCCCAAAAAATAACTGCGCTATGCTGATACTGTGCCAGGGTGCCCCCCATAGTAATAGTGCCCCCCAAAGTCCTAACTAATAATTCTCTGCCAGAGTGCACTTGTTAGTAATAGTGCCCCCAACAGTACTATGTCCCCACTGTGCCCCAGAAGTAATAATGCTTCCAATGTGCCAGTAAGAAGTGCCCCCAATAATGTGCCAGTAAGAAGTGCCCCCATAGTGCACCCCAATAATGTACCAGTAAGAAGTGCCTCCCAATAATGTGGCAGTAAGAAGTGCCCCCATAGTGCACTCCAATAATATGCCAGTAAGAAGTGCCCCAATACTGTGCCAGCCCCCTCTGGATGTCCGTGTGGCAGATTACCACCCCAACCCCCAGGACGGTGCGGCAGGCAGGACAGTATTCCCCCCTCTGGATGTCCGTGCGGCAGCAGCAGAAACTATTTCCCCGTCTCCACCCCCACCCCCTTTCAGGATGGCCGAGGGGAGCAGATTGTCAGCTGTGTCAGCTTCAAACGGCCGACATCGGTGCTGGCACCTATGTCGGCCGTTTAACCCCTTCCATGCCGCGGTCCTTAGGGCCCGCTGTATGGAAGGGGCTAAGCTTCGGGCCGCTGCGCTGCTGTGGCAGCGTCCCGATGGTTACCATGGCAACCGGACGCTTTCACAGGCGTCTGGCTTGCCATGGTATATCTAGAGCCTGATCAGACTCCTGCTAAAGGCAGGAGTCTAATCAGGCTAAGGCTCCTTTCACACGAGCGAGTTTTCTGCGCGGGTGCAATGCGTGCCGTGAACACATAGCACCCGCACTGAATCCTGACCCATTCATTTCAATGGGTCTGTGTACATAAGTGGTTTTTTTCACGCATCAGTTCTGCGTTGCGTGAAAAATGCAGCATGTTCTATATTCTGCGTTTTTCATGAAGCCCTGGCCCCATATAAGTGAATGGGGCTTCAGTTAAAAACCTTCCGTTTTTTATCACGCGCGTGAAAAAACGCATCAAAACGCATTGCACCCGCGCAGAAAAAGCTGAACAACTGAACGCAATCGCAAACAAAACTGACTGAACTTGCTTGCAAAATGGTGCGAGTTTTCCTGAACGCACCCTGAATGCATCCTGACCTAATCCGTCACGCTCGTGTGAAAGAGGCCTAAGTGTAATTGAAAATACACTGCAGTACACTATACAGTGTACTGCAGTGTATTAGAGAGGCCTCAGACCCACTGGATCTGCAAGAACCAAGTGGGTCTGGGTCAAAAAAGTGTAAAAAAAAAAAAAAAAAGTGAAAAAAGTAAAAAAAATTAATTCCTATATCCGCACATATAATCGGTTACATATGTAAAAAATAAAACAATAAACATGTTAGGTATCGCCACGTCCGTAACAATCGGACCTATAAAAATATCACATGCGCTGGTAAACGGCGTAAAAAAAATAAAATAAAAACCGTGCCAAAAAAGCCATTTTTTTAATCACCTTACAACACAAAAAGTGTAATACCAAGCGATCAAAAAGTCATATGCACCCCAAAATGGTGCCAATAAAACCGTCATCTCATCCCGCAAAAATGATCCCCTACCTAAGACAATCGGCCCAAAACAGGGGCGTACATAGAAATCATTGGGCCCCATAGCAAGAAACTGAATGGGGCCCCTAACCTCGCCCACTACCGTGGCCCATCCCACATGCTACCCTGGCTTCTCCCATGCCACACCCCCATTTGCCAATAAAGAAATGTATACATGAGCTACTGATTTATTTATTTTTTTAAATTAAGGAGACGTTATACTGAATGGGGCAGCCACAAGGATGGATTATACTGTATATTATACAGCATGGTGTAGGGATTATACTGTATATTATACAGCATGGTGTAGGGATTATACTGTATATTATACAGCATGGTGTACGGATTATACTGTATATTATACAGCATGGTGTAGGGATTATACTGTATATTATACAGCATGGTGTACGGATTATACTGTATACTATACAGCATGGTGTATGGATTATACTGTATATTAAACAGCATGGTGTATGGATTATATTGTATATTATACAGCATGGTGTAGGGATTATACTGTATATTATACAGCATGGTAACAGTTACTTGTCCCTTGTCCTGACGCCACTCTGGAGGGGGCTGGGCCTTGGTCTTCTTCTTTTCTCTCTTTTGCCGCGCTGCACAGGTCCTTCCCTGTCCAATAGCAGCAGCGCGGCATGAGGGATGAGGCGGGGCCAGCTGGGAGCGCACAGGAATGTCCGGGTTGCGGCGGTGAGCGTAGGTGAGCAGGCCAGGAGAGGCCCGGAGCAGGGCCTCCATTGAACTCCGGGCCCCCCCTCTGCCACGGGCCCCATAGCAGTGTCGTGGTCTGCCTATATGGGCGTACCGCCACTGCCCCAAGAATAAAAAAGATATGGCTTTCAGAAAATGGAGACACTAAAACATGATTTTTTTTGTTTTTTGTTTCAAAAATGCTCTTATTGTGTAAAACCAAAATATATTCCTAAAAAAATATACATATTAGGTGTTGCCACGTCCGTAACTACCTGCTCTATAAAAATATCACATGAGCTAACCCGTCTGGTAAACGCTGTAAAAAAATACAATAAAAACCGTGCCAAAAAAGCCATTTTGTATCACCTTACAAGACAAAAAGTGTAAAACCAAGTGATCAAAAAGTCATATGTACTTCAAAATAATACCAATAAAACCATCATCTCATCCCGAAAAAAAAAGTGAGACCCTACCTCAGACAATCGCCCAAAAAATAAAAAAAATATAGCTTTCAGAAAATGGAGACACAAAAACATGAATTTTTTCCAAAAATGTTTGGACTCTTGTGCCGCATAAGAAGACGCACAGAGTACTAAGGGAAGGGAGGCCCAAGCTGAACTCTTGCACCAGGGCCCATGAGCCATTAGCTACGCCCCTGGATCCAATGTTGTCCTAAATGACTGATGAAGATAAATAGAATCCACCTGTGTGTAATCAAGTCTCTGTATAAATGCACCTGCTCTGTGATAGTCTCAGGGTTCTGCATCATGAAGACCAAGGAACACACCAGGCAGGTCCGTGATACTGTTGTGGAGAAGTTTAAAGCCGGATTTGGATACCAAAAGATTTCCCAAGCTTTAAACATCCCAAGGAGCACTGTGCAAACGATCACATTGAAATGGAAGGAGTATCAGACCACTGCAAATCTACCAAGACTCGGCCGTCCCTCTAAACATTCATCTCAAACAAGGAGAAGACTGATCAGAGATGCAGCCAAGAAGCCCATGATCACTCTGGATGAACTGCAGAGATCTACAGCTGAGGTGGGAGAGTCTGTCCATAGGACAACAATCAGTCCAACACTTCACAAATCTGGCCTTTATGGAAGAGTGGCAAGAAGAAAGCCATTTCTCAAAAGATATCCATAAAAAGTCTCGTTTACAGTTTGCCACAAGCCACCTGGGAGACACACCAAACTTGTGGAAGAAGGTGCTCTGGTCAGATGAATCTAAAATCAAACTTTTTGGAAACAATGCAAAACGATATGTTTGGTGTAAAAGCAACACAGCTCATCACCCTGAACACACCATCCCCACTGTCAAACATGGTGGTGGCAGCATCATGGTTTGGGCCTGCTTTTTATCAGCAGGGACAGGGAAGATGGTTAAAATTGATGGGAAGATGGATGGAGCCAAATACAGGACCATTCTGGATGAAAACCTGTTGGAGTCTGCAAAAGACCTGAGACTAGGACGGAGATTTATCTTCCAACAAGATAATGATCCCAAACATAAAGCAAAATCTACAATGGAATGGTTCAAAAATAAATGTATCCAGGTCTTAGAATGGCCAAGTCAAAGTCCAGACCTGAATCCGATTGAGAATATGTGGAAAGAGCTGAAAACCGCTGTTCACAAACGCTCTCCATCCAACCTCAAAGAGCTCGAGCTGTTTTGCAAGGAAGAATGGGCAAGAATTTCAGTCTCTAGATGTGCAAAACTGATAGAGACATACCCCAAGCGACTTGCAACTGTAATCGCAACAAAAGGTGGCACAACAAAGTATTAATGCAAGGGGGCCAAATAATTTTGCACGCCCCACTTTTCAGTTTTATTATTACAAAAAAAGTTTAAATGATCCAATAAATTTTGTCCCACTTCACAATTGTGACCCACTTGTTGTTGATTATTCACCAAAACTTTAAAATGTTATATCTTTTTGTTTGAAGCCTGAAAAGTTCCAGGGGGCCAAATACTTTCGCAAGGCACTGTACACAAGGTACAACTACCTCTAGCAAAAGATGTATATACTGCAGGAGTAATCCTAATATATGCACTACCGTTCAAAAGTTTGGGGTCACCCAGACAATTTTGTGTTTTCCATGAAAACTCACACTTTTATTTATCAAATGAGTTGCAAAATGAATAGAAAAGAGAGAGAGATTGACAAGGTTAGAAATAATGATTTTTATTTGAAATAATAATTTTCTCCTTCAAACTTTGCTTTGGTCAAAGAATGCTCCATTTGCAGCAATTACAGCATTGCAGACCTTTGGCATTCTAGCTGCTAGAAATTTCACCCCATGCTTCCAGAAGCCCCTCCCACAAGTTGGATTGGTTTGATGGGCACTTTTTGCGTACTATACGGTCAAGCTGCTCCCACAACAGCTCAATGGGGTTGAGATCTGGTGACTGCGCTGGCCACTCCATTACAGATAGAATACCAGCTGCCTGTTTCTTCCCTAAATAGTTCTTGCATAATTTGGAGGTGTGCTTTGGGTCATTGTCCTGTTGTAGGAGGAAATTGGCTCCAATCAAGCGCTGTCCACAGGGTATGGCATGGCGTTGCAAAATGGAGTGATAGCCTTCCCTATTCAAAATCCCTTTTACCTTGTACAAATCTCCCACTTTACCAGCACCAAAGCAACCCCAGACCATCACATTATGTACACCATGACAGATGGCATCAGGCACTCTTCCAGCATCTTTTCAGTTGTTCTGCGTCTCACAAATGTTCTTCTGTGTGATCCAAACACCTCAAACTTCGATTCGTCTGTCCATAACACTTTTTTCCAATCTTCCTCTATCCAATGTCTGAGTTCTTTTGCCCATATTAATCTTTTCCTTTATTAGCCAGTCTTAGATATGGCTTTTTCTTTGCCACTCTGCCCTGAAGGCCAGCATCCCGGAGTCGCCTCTTCACTGTAGAAGTTGACACTGGCGTTTTGCGGATACTATTTAATAAAGCTGTCAGTTGAGGACCTGTGAGGCGTCTATTTCTCAAACTAGAGACTCTAAGGTACTTGTCTGGTTGCTCAGTTGTGCAGCAGGGCCTCCCACTTCTCTTTCTACTCTGGTTAGAGCCTGTTTGTGCTGTCCTCTGAAGGGAGTAGTACACACCGTTGTAGGAAATCTTCAGTTTCTTGGCCTTCATTTCTAAGAACAAGAATAGACTGTAGAGTTTCACATGAAAGTTCTCTTTTTCTGGCCATTTTGAGAGTTTAATTGAACCCATAAATGTAATGCTGCAGATTCTCAACTAGCTCAAAGGAAGGTCAGTTTTATTTCTTCTCTAACCAGCAAAACTGTTTTCAGCTGTGCTAACATACTTGCACAAGGGTTTTCAAGGGTTTTCTAAACATCCATTAGCCTTCTTACACAGTTAGCAAACACAATGTACCATTAGAACACTGGAGTGATGGTTGCTGGAAATGGGCCTCTATATACCTATGTAGATATTGCATTAAAAACCACACATTTGCAGCTAGAATAGTCATTTACCACATTAACAATGTATAGAGTGTATTTCTGATTAATTTAATGTTATCTTCATTGAAAAAAACTGTGCTATTCTTTCAAAAATAAGGAAATTTCTAAGTGACCCTAAACTTTTGAACGGTAGTGTATATATTATAACAATGGCAGCACATCAGGCCAAATATAAATATGGAGGTGCAGGCCAATGAATCCTGCAACAAATCCAGGACAATATAAGAATTTAAAAAATGGCGACACGCTCACAAAAAATTAGTGAAAATAAAAACACTTTATTGCCCCCTGTGGTCGCAACTAGGGATGAGCGAACTTATGTTTTAAGTTTGGCATACAAAGTTCAGGTTATGTAATTCTGTTATGGATTCCGCTACCACGGACCATAACTAAAGGTCCATTCAAATATCTGCATAACGGGTCCGCATCCGTTCTGCAATTTTCAATGGGACCGCAAAAGATGCGGACAGCACACCATGTGCTGTCTGCATCTGCACTTCAGTTCCCTGGCCCCGGAAAAATATAGAACACGTCCTATTCTTGTCCACAGCCACAGACAAGAAAAGGCATTACCATAGTGCTGGCCATGTGCGGACCGCAAAACAGTTGCAGACGTGTATATGGACCCTTTTGGTCCGTGGTAGCAGTATCCATTACGGAATTCTTTTTGACAATATAAAGACTTATTTGGATCCACAAAAACTAATTGACCTATATCATAAACGGAGAACCACTATAATCTATTGCAATTAACCCCTTCATTTTTAAGATTATATATGCTTGATACCTACTGCTATATGTCATTGGATAACTTTAGAAGTTTACAGAACCGTGTATATATATTTATACTGTATAATTAAGGGGAAACCCTTATCCCTTCAGCAACCATCTATATATATATATATATATATATATATATACACAAATCCAACTTCAGTATATTTTGAGATTTATTTATTTTTTTGTTATTTATCTGATTGTCAGCGCTGACACTATTTTAGCCTTTGTTATTAATAAATTGATATATTTTAACATTCTCTAAATGCATCCCATATGTGAGTGTGCCTGTCAACTACTTGCATAATTTTCCTATAATCCAAATACGACTAGGGGTGAATCGTAGACAGAGCACCTCTTAATCCTTTTTTCACTGTACTGGTGAGCCACTACAAAAATTTTTTTTCCTTTACTATAGGAATTATTAGATAACCTAAACCTTGTAAGCCGAACTTGAAACACTAGTCGCAACGTTTCAGCTCATAGCTTGAAAAAAGACTCTGTGAATGAGATGAAAACACTGTGACCACAGGGGTGAATAAAGTGTTTGAGAGCGCGGATATATATATATATATATATATATATATATATATATATATATACATACAGTACAGACCAAAAGTTTGGACACACCTTCTCATTCAAAGAGTTTTCTGTATTTTCATGACTATTTACACTGAAGACATCAAAACTATGAATTAACACATGTGGAATTATATACTTAACAAAAAAGTGTGAAACAACTGTAAATATGTCTTATATTCTAGGTTCTTCAAAGTAGCCACCTTTTGCTTTGATTACTGCTTTGCACACTCTAGGAATTCTCTTGATGAGCTTCAAGAGGTAGTCACCTGAAATGGTTTTCACTTCACAGGTGTGCCCTGTCAGGTTTAATAAGTGGGATTTCTTGCCTTATAAATGGGGTTGGGACCATAAGTTGTGTTGGGCAGAAGTCAGGTGGATACACAGTTGATAGTCCTACTGAATAGACTGTTAGAATTTGTATTATGGCAAGAAAAAGCAGCTAAGTAAAGAAAAACGAGTGGCCATCATTACTTTAAGAAATGAAGGTCAGTCAGTACGAAAAATTGGGAAAACTTTGAAAGTGTCCCCAAGTGCAGTCGCAAAAACCATCAAGCGCTACAAAGAAACTGGCTCACATGAGGACCGCCCCAGGAAAGGAAGACCAAGAGTCACCTCTGCTGCGGAGGATAACTTCATCCGAGTCACCAGCCTCATAAATCGCAGGTTAACAGCAGCTCAGATTAGAGACCAGGTCAATGCCACACAGAGTTCTAGCAGCAGACACATCTCTACAACAACTGTTAAGAGGAGACTGTGTGCAGCAGGCCTTCATGGTAAAATAGCTGCTAGGAAACCACTGCTAAGGACAGGCAATAAGCAGAAGAGACTTGTTTGGGCTAAAGAACACAAGTAATGGACATTAGACCAGTGGAAATCTGTGCTTTGGTCTGATGAGTCCAAATTTGAGATCTTTGGTTCCAACCACCGTGTCTTTGTGCGACGCAGAAAAGGTGAAGGGATGGACTCTACATGCCTGGTTCCCACTGTGAAGCATGGAGGAGGAGGTGTGATGGTGTGGGGGTGCTTTGCTGGTGACACTGTTGAGGATTTATTCAAAATTGAAGGCATACTGAACCAGCATGGCTACCACAGCATCTTGCAGCGGCATGCTATTCCATCCGGTTTGCGTTTAGTTGGACCATTATTTATTTATCAACAGGACAATGACCCCAAACACACCTCCAGGCTGTGTAAGGGCTATTTGACCAAGAAGGAGAGTGATGGGTGCTATGCCAGATGACCTGGCCTCCACAGTCACCAGACCTGAACCCAATCGAGATGGTTTGGGGTGAGCTGGACCACAGAGTGAAGGCAAAAGGGCCAACAAGTGCTAAGCATCTCTGGGAACTCCTTCAAGACTGTTGGAATACCATTTCTGGTGACTACCTCTTGAAGCTCATCAAGAGAATGCCAAGAGTGTGCAAAGCAGTAATCAAAGCAAAAGGTGGCTACTTTGAAGAACCTAGAATATAAGACATATTTTCAGTTGTTTCACACTTTTTGTTAAGTATATAATTCCACATGTGTTAAAAGGATTCTGTCACCAGGATTTGGCCTATAAAGGTAATCACACTATCGGATTCTGCTCAGTGTGTTGAATGCAAAAACGTTATTCTTATTCTTCCTAGGGATGAATTTCATGTTAAAAAACCTTTTAGGTTATGGGAATTACTTACATAAGGAGCCCAAGGGGATGTGCCCAGCGCCGTTGGAGCCCGGCCACGCCGCTACTGTTGGAGCCCAGGACCGCCCACCTCATTATTATTCACTGCATAGCTTCATGCAGACTTGCTCCGTCACCATCGTAATCCCGCGCAGGCGCAGTAACTTCGGTGAGGCCGATGCCAGTAGACCGCACGGGAGCACAACGCTTTAGGTACTGTGCCTGCGCGGGATTACGATGGTGACGGAGCAAGTCTGCATGAAGCTGTGCAGTGAATAATAATGAGGTGGGCGGTCCTGGGCTCCAACAGTAGCGGTGTGGCCGGGCTCCAACGGCGCTGGGCACATCCCCTTGGGCTCCTTATGTAAGTAATTTGCATAACCTAAAAAAAGATTTTTTAACCTGAAATTCATCCCTAGAAAGAATAAGAATAACGTTTTTGCATTCAACACACTCAGCAGAATCCGATAGTGTGATTACCTTTATAGGCCAAATCCTGGTGACAGAATCCCTTTAATTCATAGTTTTGATGCCTTCAGTGTGAATCTACAATTTTCATAGTCATGAAAATACAGAAAACTCTTTGAATGAGAAGGTGTGTCCAAACTTTTGGTCTGTACTGTATATATATAGTCTTTTATCAAAATAATGTAAAGTAGAACCAGCTTAGTTGCCCATAGCAACCAATCAGATTTCACCTTTCATTTTTCAGCTTCATTGGAAAATGAAAGGAAGAATCTGATTGGTTGCTATCAGCAACTAAGCCAGTTCTATTTTACACCAGTTTTGATAAATCCCCCCTGCCCCCCCATGTATTTTTATGTGTACATAGCATTGTGTGTTGTCACTGTACTAATCTGTGTGGGAGAAGTGACCACTCACTGTACAGACTGCACATATACTGTACTCAGAAGAGACTGCACACATACTGTACTCAGAAGAGACTGCACACATACTGTACCTAGAAGAGACTGCACACGTACTGTACTCAGAAGAGACTGCACACACAATACTGTGTTCAGAAGAGAGCGCATGTAGTGATAGCTGTCAGTAATGAGATCTATATCCTGCTTATAACACCATGGTTCTGACTGTAGATATCTGCACTAACGTTATCAGCAGAAATATCTATTGTGTCTACAAATAATGGACTTTCTACAGAAGGGAAAGTGAGAACTAGATCTGCTGATTCCAGCCTGTAGCATACTGTAAGACTCACCATGTTGTGGATTGGATTGAAATCTCACTACCAAGTGTCATGTGACCAACTCCCTGTCCTCCAACTGACCCAGGACAGGAAGCCAGTCACTTCTCTATTCATTCCTATGAGACTGAAAATGAGGCTCCCATAGGAATGCATAGAAAATTAGACTTCCTGTCCACAAATAAGGTGCTGTGTGAGTTGGTGGGTCTAATTCCTAGTCACATGACACAGATAAGAAACTTCAGGATGATATAACTCAAAAATTCAGCTACTGGTAAGAAAATGACATTCACTACAGATTACATCATGTACATTTCTAGCAGAACATGGAATACATTTTTTTGTGGGAGTTCTTCTTTAAACAAACACAAAACCTCATGAACATCAATTGAGTGGGCGTGTCCCTTCACTGAAACTCAAACCTATATAAATTGCTCACAAAGGAGCGCAAAGACACAATGCCAAAAGGAGTATAATAAACATATCCTCAATTTATTGAATGAATATTCAAAAATACATGATTAAAAAAAGAAAAGAGGGGAGACATCCATAATTTTTCAAACTATCCAATAATGTGGCTACAAAAATATCATATTAGCAAAAGAATTTCCCCCAAAAAACACAGACCCACCTGTAGACACACATTTCACTTCCTCTGCTTCGTCAGGAGGCCTTTCTGGGTGGGAGTTCTTTTGCTAATATGATATTTTTATAGAGCCCCCCCCCTCTTTTCCTGAACATGAGACGATTTACATGTTGCTACTATTTAGGAGTATGATTACATTCAAACCCTTTGGATATAGGAGAATATAGCTACCTCCCCCCTCCATATTTGACATATTTTTTGGGTGTGTTGGGACCAGTGGTCAGTGATTCGGTACAGCTGCCCTGACCTTAGTCTGTTTCTCATATTGATCCATTGGCACCTGCCCTCAGACTTGTCTCTTGGATATATCTGAACTCTGCCTGCCCTGACCTCAGCCTGTCTTCTGACTACGAATATCGCCTGTTCCCTCAGTGCTCCACACAGGAGTCTCTGACGCCTGTGTGTCAGCTGCCAATAAAGTCAACTTAAATCGTAAAGTTTTTCCAGATCAACTTACATACTGACTAAGCCCTCCTTTAAGATGACTTGAATAACTTTGTTATCTATTGAACTTATAAGTCCATGTATAGTTTCTGCTTGAATTTCATTAGAGGATGCCAGTATTGCCTTGCAGAGCTGCTGTTGTGAGGTATATTGACAGCCAATCTCTTACATCATCCTTTTTAATGCTTTTCCAACCTTTGTTGTACATGTACGACACAGCATGAAGAGAGTTCCCAACCCCATACAGCCGTTTACGACCACATTGTGGGGTGCTTTTTCTCCTGTTACTCCTTGTGAAAATGAAAAATGTGGGGTTAACGCAACACTTTATTGGAAAAAGTAATTTTTCATTTTAACAACTATGTGTTCTTAAATTCTATGAAATGCCTCTTGGGTCAAAGCGCTCACTACACCCCTCAATAAATTACTTCAGGGGTTTAGTTTCCATAATTGGGTCACTTTTGGGGTGTTTCTATTGTAGGGGTATCTCAGGGTCTCTTCAATTGCAACATGGTGCCAAAAAACCATTCTAGCAAAATCTGCCTTCCAAAAACCCTGCAGTTTACAACCACATGTGGGATGTTTCTGTAAACTAAAAAACTGTTTGTTTTGCTGTTAACCTCCGCTGTGTTGCAGGAAAAATTGATTAAAGTGGAAAATATTAAAAAAAAATTACATTTTTAAATTTCGCCTACAAATAAAAGCAGCCAAACTAGAGACCTAGAGATTAATCGCCAAAGAGAGTAAAACTAACCCTAAAATGTTCTTCAATTATATAAATACTAAAAAGTATAAACCTGAAGGTGTTGGCCCCTTACAAAGTAATGAGGGGGGAGTTGCAGAGAGCGATGAGGAGAAAGCGAAGCTACTAAATAACTTTTTCTCCACTGTATTCACTGAGGAAAATAAACTGTCAGATTAAATGCAGAGTATAAAAGTAAATTCCCCTTTAAAAGTGCCCGGTCTGACCCAGGAAGAAGTACAGCAACGTCTTAAAAATATTAAAAGAGACAAATCACCAGGACTGGATGGCATACACCCCCGTATCCTAAGAGAATTAAGTAATGTCATCGACAGACCCTTATTTCTGATATTTAAGGACTCTATACTGACAGGGAGTGTTCCACAGGATTGGCACATAGCAAATGTGGTGCCAATATTCAAAAAGGGTCCAAAAACAGACCCGGAAACTATAGGCCGGTAAGTTTAACTTCTGTTGTGGGCAAACTGTTTGAAGGTTTTCTGAGAGATGCTATCTTGGAGTACCTCAATGAAAATAAGCAAATAACTCCATATCAGCATGGCTTCATGAGGGATCGGTCATGTCAAACCAATTTAAACAGTTCTAGACTTGACCGCGGCAACTCAATGGATGTCGTATATTTGGACTTCTCCAAAGCGTTTGACACGGTACCACATAAAAGGTTAGTATACAAAATGAGAATGCTTGGCCTGGGAGAAAATGTCTGTATGTGGGTAAGTAACTGGCTCAGTGATAGAAAACAGAGGGTGGTTATTAATGGTACATACTCAGATTGGGTCACTGTTACTAGTGGGGTACCACAGGGGTCTGTATTGGGTCCTATTCTCTTCAATATATTTATTAATGATATTGTAGAAGGTTTGCATAGTAAAATATCAATTTTTGCAGATGACACTAAACTGTGTAAAGTAATTAACACAGAGGAGGACAGTGCACTGCTACAGCAGGATCTGGATAGACTGGAGGCTTGGTCAGAAAAGTGGCAGATGAGGTTTAACACTGACAAATGTAAGGTTATGCATATGGGAAGGAATAATGCAAGTCACCAGTACATACTAAATGGTAAAGCATTGGGTAACTCTGACATGGAAAAGGACCTAGGAATTTTAGTGAACAGCAAACTAAGCAGACATAGCAGAGCTGGAGAGGGTTCAGAGGAGGGCAACTAAAGTAATAACTGGAATGGGTGGACTACAGTACCCAGAAAGATTATCAAAATTAGGGTTATTCACTTTAGAAAAAAGACGACTGAGGGGAGATCTAATAACTATGTATAAATATATCAGGGGTCAGTACAGAGATCTCTCCCATCATCTATTTATCCCAAGGACTGTGACTGTGACGAGGGGACATCCTCTGCGTCTGGAGGAAAGAAGGTTTGTACATAAACATAGAAGAGGATTTTTTATGGTAAGAGCAGTGAGACTGTGGAACTCTCTGCCTGAGGAGGTGGTGATGGTAAGTTCACTAAAAGAGTTCAAGAAGGGCCTGGATGTATTTCTGGAGGGTAATAATATTACAGGTTATAGTTACTAGAGAGGGGTCGTTGATCCAGGGAGTTATTCTGATTGCCTGATTGGAGTCGGGAAGGAATTTTTCCCCCTAAAGTGAGGAAAATTGGCTTCTACCTCACAAGGTTTTTTTTTGCCTTCCTCTGGATCAACTTGTAGGAAAACAGGCTGAACTGGATGGACAGATGTCTTTTTTCGGCCTTACAAACTATGTTACTATGTTACATTTTGCTTTAATGCTTGTAGAACACTTAAAGGGTAAACCCAGTCTTTAAAATCAGTTTCAAATGATTTGGGGGATGTAGTGTCTAAAAGGAGGTCGCTTAATGTGTGGTTTCTATTATATAAGCACTTCAAAGTTGATTTTGGAAATTTTTTTGTTGAAAATCTGAAAATTTTCTTCTGAAATTCTAAGCCTAGCATCCTATGTCAGATTTGCAAAATTAGGCTATGTAAGGAAGATGAAAACTGGCTAGGTCCTGAAGGGGTTAAGGATGTTCCACAGGTTCTCACTAGGATCAAGGTCAGGAGATGATGGTTGTCAAATCAAGATTTTATCTCCTTTTATGCCCATAGCAACCATGTGATAGTCTTTGTGATAGTATTCCAAACCAAAAGAATGTTTCCAATTTACTAGAAAGAAAGGGATATTCAGGGGTTTTCTACTATACTCTAGTAGTTCATGTTTTTTAGTAAAATAACAGAAAAGAAAACAAAAGTCACCAGTTTTGTGGCAGAAATAAGTGCATAAGACAATGGGCACATTTATTAAGACATTTTAGCCCAATACCTGGCGGTGGATCCTCCGCAGTTATGAAGAGACGCCGACCTCTTCATAACTTCGGCGGATCCACCGCCACTTCTAAATGTAAAACAGCTTCATTGCTGTATTACATTTAGGCTATTTTCCACACCTAAAACTAAAGACGTACAAAATAGTAAATGAGATGGACCTGCCAGCCCCTCCCATTCTTTGTACGTGCCACATCCACTTTTTTAGACCTGGCATGAGTGGGGAGAAGTCGCAGATTGCGTCTCAAAGGACCTTTGTGCCGCAATCTGGGCCAGAAATATGCCTGATTTAGGCGTATTTCTGTTTAACAAATGACCCCCAATATTCTTTAACCTGCTTATATGACTAAATATATTAATACGCCGTTCAATTATGTACATATGAAATTAACCACGTAATAGTGACTGGTAAAAATTCGCCACAATGTTTTTTAATGGGGTTTCCATATAATAAATGGGTCATGGGTTGTTTTGATCAGAGAAGACTTTGAACCCAGACACAAAATGTAACTGTTTGAGTCCCTTCTCTCTCATTGCAGTAATTATCTCATAATCTCCGTACCAGACGAACAGAGATGTAGTTTTTGTCTACAGATTTGCAAGGGAACCACTGTAACATCATCACTCAGCCACCTCCATACATCCAGAACTCCATCCATCAGGCCCATCCAGTGTAGCACAGCATTCATCAGTTAGTCTTCATGTACAGTCTTCTGTTTGTGGTGGCTGAACTACAACTGCCAGCCTGTGGAGGATCCTGCATCTCGAGGTTCGTGACTCCAGAGGCACCAGCAGCTTCAAATACCTGTTTGCTGCTCATCAGTGACATTTTTATAGCTGCCCTTTTAATAAGATTAATTTGTCTGACAGAAACGTTCCTTAGTAAGCCGTTATCTGATTGTGTTCGCCTGTGCTGTGCATCCCTCACATATCTTTTCACAGTTTGTTGATCTTGCTACAGTTTTCTTAAAATATGAATTGTTTTCATGCCATTTGCAAGACAGTCAACTATTTCACGCTTTTCATCCTCAGAGAGTTCTTTCATCCTCCCCATATTGCGAGAACTGGGACTTGTGTAATAATGTGGCACAATCTCTTTAAATAACTTTCCCTTTAACGAAAATCACCTCACAACTTTAGACCTGTCTGATACCAGACATCTAAAAAGATATGAGAAATAAAACAAATATCTTGGGGGAGATTTATCAAGACTGGTGATCTCATACACTAGTCTTGATTCCTTTGTGCGCCGGAGTAAGATTCGCCAAATTTATTAAGGGCACTTCTGGCACTCTGCGTGCCAGCAACTCAGAGTCTGGCATAGGCTTGAGCTCTAACTAATGCCAGTTTCTAGTGTAAGTTATAGTAAATCTAGCGGGCCGCTATAGGCCTCTTCCCTCCCTCTAAATCTCCTCCGACCCCTTTTTTTACCACTTTAGTGGCATAAAAAGTTTGCTAAATATACCTAATTGTTTCAAAAATTAAAACTTAAATGCTCCTTTCACTGATATTCAATTAATATTTCCCCTGCATAATAATTTGAGGTCAGTTGTAACGAGCACTTTTACATAAGGCATAATATGAAGTGCAGCCATAGTTTGAATTAAAGAAGTTATCCAATATCTAAAATATCCCCCCCCAAGCCCCTCGTATATAGTATATACGTCACTCCTGATCCCTGCATGGCCGCCACTGCATCTCCCCATCGCACTAATCAAAACATCTGGCGACGGGGGAAGCAGTGGGGACCCTACCTAAGACAATCACCCCAAAAATAAATCTGCAAAATCCATATGGCACTCCTTCCGTTCTGAATCCTGCCATGTGCCGCCACAGCAGTTTACCACCACATATGGGGTGTTGCCGTATTCAGGAGAAAATGGGTAACAAAGTATGTGGTGCTTTTTCTCCTGTTACCTCTTGTGTAAATGAAAAAATTGGGGCTAAAACAACATTTTATTGGAAGAAATGAAACTTTTCATTTTCACAGCCAAGTGTTTCCAAATTCCGTAAAACGCTTAGGGGGTCAAAGTGGTCAGTACCCCCTTTATATATTCTTTAAGGGGTGTAGTTTCCAAAATGGGGTCACTTTTTGAGAGTTTCCACTGTAAGGGTACGTACGGGTCTCTTCAAATACAAAATGGTGCCAAAAAGACATTCTAGCAAAATCTGCCTCCAATAACCATATGACTCTCCTTTCCTTCTGACCACTGCCATGTGCCCATAGAGCAGTTTACCACCACATATGGGATATTTCTGTAAACTACAGAATCAGAGTAATTTATATTGAGGTTTAGTTTGCTGTGTCGCAAGAAAAAAAATGATTAACATGAATAATCTACCAAAAATTTTTTCTTTAATTCTTGTGGAACACCTCAAGGGTTAACAAAGTTTGTAACATCAGTTTTTTTTTATAATTTGAGGGGTGCAGTTTCTAAAATGGGGTCAGTTATAGGTGGTTTTAGGTAAGCCTCTCAAAATCACTTTATAACTGAATTGGTGCCTAAAAAATGGTTTAGGAAAAATGGAAAAATTGCTTCTAAACTTCTAAGCCTTCTAACGTCCTAAAAAAATAAAATGATATTTACAAAATGATGCCAACATAAAGTAGAGATATGGGGAATGTTAAAGGGGTTGTCCGGGAATTTTTTTTTTTTTTTTTTAAGTTTAACATACTGTTCTAACTAGTCCCTTTATGCTTTTTTTTCTCTTTGTTTTACTTTTTCCATGCCCCTTTTTCTAATTAAAAAAATTAATTACCGGAAGTGCCGTTCTTCAACCCTGGCAGTGACGTACCGGGTCCTGTGTGCTGCGCGAAGCCTCTTCTTCTGCTTTGCAGGGAGCCGGTGATGTCACCGGCAGCTGCATACATTATTTCTCAAGCAGCAGGGCAGATAGTAGGCGGCACCATGCTGCTAATTCCCGCCCTTCAGGTGCGGTCACGTCACCGGCCAGCCACTGACATTATGCAGAGCGCAGGGAGGACGGTCTGTAGGCGACAACAGACGTCGCTAAGCCCCACCCCTTTTGTCAGGTGACGTCACCGGCCAGCCATAAACATTATGGGGAGGGCAGTCTGTAGGCGGCAACAGATGTCGCCAAGCCCCGCCCCTTTTGTCAGGTGACTTCACCGGCTCACAAGATAATAATGCAGAGCAAATGAAGGGAGGGTTGGAGGAGGTAACAGGCCGCTGTGCAACAGGAGGGAATATGAGGAGGAAAATGTGCAACAGGAAGTGGAATATCAATGAGGGGGGAGGATGCATGGAGGAGTGGTAATTAAACGACGCAATGCTGAGCTGCCCTAGGACCCACAAGGCAGTGCGGCAGGAAGTTACTGCACACATACACAAACATGTAAACAATCAGTGGGGGACCGTAGGAGCAATGGAGAAGTTGTAAAAATACAGGAAAACGACAGGGGACCTTGAATCAACCATATATGGTGAGTTATTATGTTTTTTACAAAAAAAATTTAATCCCGGACAACCCTGTGTTCTTTTTACTGCAGCTGGTGGCAGTTGAAGGATGGAACTGAGCCTGAGCAGGTCAGAGAAATTAGAAAAAGAACAAATAGCTATACAGATAGAGTTCAGCGAAAAACTCATCAGCTATACAACATTTTTAATTACATACAAGAATATTCAGATCCAGGTGCTGGTTTGAAAAATGTAGAATATTTTTGTGGAACAACCCCTTTAAGGCTTTTGCATGGGTTGATTATGGCATAAATGATCATTGTCGATAATTGCCCAGTGTAAACTTGTCAAGTGATCAAACAATGAATGATAATTTGTTGACTGCATTTTTATGTGGACATACAGATTATTGTTTGCACATCTCCCTTTGTAAATGATCATTTCTACAAACATTAGTTCCTGACAATTGCCCTGTGTGTAAGACCAATAAATACTCTCTATCAGTGCTCGTTCCAAGTAATTTACTTGTCCGTGTTAAAGGACACAATATTATCTGAAATACACAATCTATACATGCAAGTTGCAGGTGTAGATTTTTTCCGCCACTGATGAAATGGAAACACATCTATGTTCCCTGTTTACATGCATAGACAGATGGGTTAGGAATGTGTAATGTTAGTGCAAGCATGTCCTCCAGTAATTATATAGAAATGAATGAATTGCATGTCCCACCCAGACATTTTCTATAGGACAAATCTGCTAAAAGCAGAGACTAATTATACCCTTCCCTAGACAAGATGATGAATGTTGTATCCCAAAGTGTACCTGGGATTCTCTTCAACCAAGGTTGCCAACCTAAATTCTTCTTTTTTCTGGACAACTTATCCCAAAATCAAAGTCAGCCAACATTTTTACAGACAAATTAGAAAACCATAATGAATTGTAAAGATGATAAGTAACACACACATATATATATATAGCTATAGCTCAGTATACTGATAAGAACTCATTACCAGCATTTACTGTGAGCTGTAAAATGATGATATTACCACCAAAATAATCAAGTCATGTACCACCAGCCTCAAAAAAATCACGGACACATCAATTTTTATTTTTTACAGACACAGGAAAAAGTCACCTGTTTTTACGGATTGTAAATAAATTTCTGGATAGTTGGCAACCCTGGCCTCAACTGCCCACCATTTGCAAAGCTTTGGAGCAGCCTGTTTTTTTCTGTATTAGCTTTGAGTAAAATGTATGTTATTTCAGGCCCTGGTGTAAATACACATAGTAGAGAAGAGCTTCATTCTTCTGTAATCCTAGAAATAATAGGCCGTTGTTGCAGTGCCATTTCATTATACTTCTCAATTGTTTTCGAAAGGCTTCAGATAGAGCAGGGTGGGCTGTGTGAATAGACACAACCCTTTCACAATCCATGCTCCTTTTAAGATGGATCACTCCTGCTTTACCTGACAATGACGATTGGGGTCTCCAATTCTTCTGGGAGACTCCTGGCCTTTCCGAGAGTGTGTATTTAACATCTGCCAAACCCCTTAAGGCCTTTTTACGCCTTTTTATTAGGTTGTTACTCCTGGCAATCTTTCACTAGATGATTGCTAACGAGATAGCGATCATCTTGCAGTGTAATACTGCCGCTGATTGCCCAATGAATGAGCAAATGCTTAAAAATAATTGTTTGCCGGCAGCAGATTTTGGTATCTAATCACGTTCTGCTGCCAGCAAACTGCTAGACAGCATGGGGACAAATGATGGCATAGCGAACTTTCCTCCACATGCTGCGGTTATCGATGCATGTAATAGCATCGGTCTCCTCTGCTGATAAGCATGCGATTTGCTGGGAGGAAACACTTCCCTCCCAACAATCACTTGCTCATACAGCTTGTGTAATACAGGCTTTATATACATCCTCAGGTTCTTGTGTAGTTCTGTCTCTTTTGTTCCCCATCCTCTGCTGCAGCAAAGCAGTGGTTAATCCTTATCTCTATTCTGGGTGAGCTTTTTGGGTCTGCTACAGTATATACACTCAGTCTGATCACTCATTCATTGCCTGGTGATACCGTAGGTGTTCACTTGCAGGCCTTTTCAGCCTGTTTGTTTCAGAGTGTTTCTGATCGGGTTCCTGACCTCAGCTTGTCTTTGACTCTCCTTCTGTTTCCTGAGATCTATGCTTAGTCCTTACATTTCTGGTAATCAGCTTTAGTTTTGATCCTGACTTTGACCTCTCTCCCCATTTGGTGTTATCTTGCAACTGTTAACTCTTGTCTATCTCCTGACTACGTTTTGTGCTACTGCCACCAATTCGAGACTGCTCCAGGAACTGAGACCTGGAAACTTCCTGCAACAAAGTCCAGATGCCTGTATTGGGGTAAAGGGTGAATACCAGGGAATCCCTTAGACTCTGCACCTCAGTTTAGCCAACCGGATCAGATTGCGATCCAGAGGGTCCACGTCTAGCAGAAGCATGGCAAGGGGTATTCCAGCAGATAACATTAATTACTTATTCATCAATAGATAGGTTGGCAGGAGTTTGACCACTGGAATCCTCACAATTGCTAGAATAGGAGACCACGACTCCTTCCTCCTCACGATAGTGGTAGAGAAAAGTTTGTTTCAATAGATAATGAGTATGAGCTCTGTTTCGTACCATTGTGCAGCAATTTTTGTTGCCATCCAGCTGCATGGCTCGGCAGTGTCCCTGGCTCAACTGCGGCTCCATACAAACTCACAGCAGCTGTGTTGGGTTGACAATTTGCATTAGACAATTTCACAAATAGTTCATTTCAATGCATCAACAGCCAATGTTCATTACCAATAACCAATAATGTTATCATTTATAATGATAATTCTTTATACTGAAGAATTATTATAAGGATCACACAGAATTAAATGGTAAAAAAATGATTTGATGTCTTGTGAATGGGCTTTGAGGTGTAGTCAACCTAAACTCATAAAAATAAGTAAAGTGTGGTCCAACCGCTGATACCGCCATCATTACCAAGAACAAAGAGCGCCAAATCTGCATTCATCCAGGATGTATATATGTAATGCTCCAAATCAATCAATAGAGCATCAAAAACTCATCAGACAACCACTTTAGACTGAAACTCGATGTTTTGAGGCAGTTTTGTGAACCAAAGCTAGGAGTGGATCCAAAAAGAAAGAAAAGAAGCATTTTTATTTGTTTTTTCTTTGTTTTTATTTTTAGTGTGTGTCTTTGAAAGCCAAAAATGTTTTTCCATTCAGTTATGTAAATCATTTTTGTGTCTTTTTTCGAGATTCATGGCTTTATTTTATAATTTTTATTTTAGTATTTTTTATTGTTTATACCCAGTAAAATATTAAAAGAAGGGAAAATAGTCTATTCAAGATTTTTTAATGTGCAACAAAAATCCTTTTTTTCCATCATGTTCATTTTAATATAGGGGATGTATAGTTTATAGTTGGGGAGTGGGGCTAGAAGATGTGATATGGTAGTTTCCTTTTAATATTTGTTCTTGCTATCTTTTTTTTACATTTTGTGTCCCACATAAGGTCATATAACAATCCTTATTGATTTCTCCCATAACTAGACATAGTAGCCCCAGTTACAGGGGGAATACAGCCCCCAGAAGGTTTACAGTGCTGTAAAGCCTCACTACAGAACTGATCTGTGTTTGCTAAGACCCAGCAGCTCATACAGACACCTGACCCCTGGTGATCACATGATCACTGGCAAAATAGCAAGAAGGAGTGGCATTGCTGCTTCCTGATCTGTATGTACAACGCACATTGAGCACTCTGCATACAGCAATGGAGAAGGCAGTGACAGTATAAAACCGCCGCTGCCTTCGGGCTCCTCGTTTCTGCAGCTGAATGATTGGTGTGCAGCTGCTATCTCTGTAAGGCCATTCAAGACCATCCTTGCAAAGATAAGCATGGACCGTCTGGACGTTTAAAATCTATGCGTGACCCAGAAGCTGTTAAAGAATATGTCTATTTTGCAGCAAAGCATCTAAACTTAAAAAATAATTTTTCATATACTTTTCATTAAGCATTTTCTACTGTTTTGCGTCTACAGCACCGAGGCAGACCTATGCATGTTCATGGTAACAGATAAAGAAAGAAAATGTGTGAAGTCAGATCCTGCAGTCTTACTGCTTTCTATTTATTCTCTATTTCTTCCTTACATATTAGCAGGAAATAAGAGAGAGATAGAAGAGAAGGTGAATGCAGGATCAGACTACACAGGATGTTTGTAGTCTGTTTCCATGGAGCTACATAAGTATGCATAGGTGTTGTAGATATAAATTTATAGGGGATTTCTAATAGAGCATTTGCAAAGTTGTGTTAATTTTTATTTTTGATGAACTGAGGCAATAAAATTATTTGGTTGTCCAGGTGAACATTGATTTTAACCATTTCCAGTGAAACTTCACAGATGACTATAAGCAGGCTCGGATTGGCCCACAGGGGAACCGGGGAAACCCCTGGTGGGCCCCTGAGCAAGGTGGACCCCTAGTCTCCCACCCCTGCACATACTGTAACACATTACATTTACTGCACTACATACATATATTCAATGTAAAAAAACTTCCGTACGGTGGGCCACCAAAATAAATTTTACTGCTGGGCCCTAGGCTCCCCAGTTCAACACTGACTATAATTACAGATAAGAGAACTATATGGCAAAAATAAAAACGTATTCTCAGAGCAGGGTCCACCATGCACCCCCCCCCATTCTTCTATGTCAAAGGATGATCAAATGACCTGTTTACTCCTCCTCTATTTGCCATGAAATGCATCTGAAAAGGGGGAACCCTGTACAGGTCCGTACCACCCCTGATAAGTGATGGTTCTACCTGACTTGGCCCCCTCCACTTCTATACCTGACATTACTGTCACTATTCAAGTAAGTTTGAGTAGTAGCATTAGTGGAAAGTAGATATCACCTTTAGAAATAGCAGAAGGTGTAATCCATGAATCACCTCATTTTACAGCTTACAGTCTTAAATGTCTAGCACCCTGTTTACATTTTGACTGTCTCTAAGACAACTGGTATTATGTTATATATGTGGATGACACCATACAACGCTGCGGCGCCTCTTACATATATTGCCATTACTACATAGTTAATGTTCTTATGGTAAGTGGCACAGATCAAACTGTCTATAACGTGGTTGTAATAGAAGACAGGGTTTTCCTTTACACCCCGAGCAGCGCTGGCCTGCTTTTGTGTTGTGCAATGCCTTTTTTTTTAGCAAGCATGTACTTGACAAAGGCAGGATGAGATATTATATAAGTCTTAGGGTATTGAATGCTGTCTTTCTTTCATCCAACCAACCATGTCATCTTTTTACTTATGTGCTCTTCTTTATTATACAGACTAGCAGAAGGACCCGGCTTCGCCCAGGTATATTTCATCTATTTCATTTAATGTTTGTGTGTGTCATTAAAAGATATCAACAGTAACCTCTATAGCACCCTGCCTCCTTAACAGTGACCTCCACAGCCCCCACCCCTTAACAGTGACCGCCCCTACAGTGCCCCATCTCCTTAAAATGGGACCTCCACAGCAGCCCACCCCCTTAACGTTGACCTTAACAGCAGCCTGCCCTTTTAACAGTGAGTTCTACAGCACCTCACCCCCTTGACAGTGACCTCCACAGGGGCCCACCCCCTTAACAGTGACCTCTACAGCACCCACCTCTTAACACTGACCATAGGTTACATTCCCCTTAACTGACCTCCACCATTACTGGCCCCCTTAACAGAGACCTCCACAGTGACTGCCCCTTTAACAGTGACCTCACAGTACCTCGCTGACTTAACAGTGACCTCACACTACCCCGCTGCTCCTTTAATAGTGACCTCCACAGTCCCATCCTCCCATAACAGTAACATCCACAGCTCCCTCCTCTTTAACTATGACCTCCACATCATCCTGCCCCTAGGGTGGCCTGAGGTCCGGTTTTAGGCCGGACAGTCTGGCTTTCAGACTCCCTGTCCTCCGTCCGGCGGAGGGCCTGGACGAACACAGGGATGTTCTTTTGAACAGCTCACTCTCAGACAGCAGCACTGTGCACTCTGAGCATTAGCTGCAGGGAGAAAGTCACCCTCCCTCCCACCCCTGCAGCTGACAGCAGCTGATTTTTACCTTCATTTTTTCAATCGCCGTCAGCTGCAGAGTGGTGGGGGGTTGTGACCTAACTGGGTTGGGGGCATGGCTTTGCGGGACCTGCGGGTGAGGCTTTTAAGTCCTTCTTTTGAGGGTGGCCTGAATTACAGGTCGATGGCGAGGAAACACAGTGGGTAGCAGTGGAAAAGAAAACATCTTTTATTACTACTGAACAGTAAATATGTGAAATGTACATTATATTAGGTAATGATTGATGATGAATTAGTCTAAAACATAAGTTATATTTATGGTAACCGGAATACCCTTTAAAGCTACAGCAGTGAAGAGAAATGGCAGGGTTGTTATGGAAACCTGGTGTGAAACTCTGTGCGGGGAGACTAACGGCCTGCGAGCTTCTATTGGCTGATTAGGGTCATGTGACCAGGCTTCTATTGGCTAATGCATTTTTTGGGAATATCTCAGGAACGGTACATCCTGGAGAGCTGAGACCCGGTCTAAAACCTTCCCAGACACCTGATGTACCTGTGTGCAAAATTTCGTGGTTGTAGCTGTGACGGTGCGGATTCCTTTAGCGGACATACACACGTACATACATACACTCAGATTTATATATTAGATAAATAAATAGACATAAAATAGACCTGTTCTGCCGCTCTGATTCTCTATGCAGTCATGTTGGCATGGTGTTCTCACCTGCACCAGTAACATACCCATATACTGCACATGACTTCTGCAGCCAATTGCTGGCCTCAGAACTGTACTGCACAAGTTCCCTGAGTCCAGTGATTAGCTTTTGTGTGGTATATGGGAACTTCACCACTGCAGTGATGTAACCAGAGCCTGCCCAGGAGGATCAAGGGAGCTCTGTGCAAACAGGTAATTACAGTACAGTAACTATATACATTCCCATCACTGAGCTCCCCCTAGTGGTGGCTGCAGGCAGAGAGATTTGTAATAGAAGCAGGAAATTTATTAATCTATTTATGCCAGTTTTCTGAATGAGTGCCATATTTATGAAGTACCTGTTCCACTTTACTTACATAGAAGTTGGATAAAGTGGTGAGGCCAGGTGTGACTTTTTATGACAGTTTATGATATTTTTTTAGGAATCACATATAAGGACCCTGTCTAACACATCCTTGTATCTCAGCTTCATGGATTCCTGTGACTTGAATATGGGGGATACTGGGATAAATAGCACTTTTGATGGCTTGACTTTCCCCAGCCTCTCTACCATTTGGCAATGACAGGCATCATAGATTTTCCTTGGGTACCTTTTGTCAAGCTATGTATTAGAAGTTCTCGGTGCTGGGAGTCCAGTCTTATCTCAATCCTATAAAATATTGCTCCTTCTTTTATTCGGTTTATCTGGTTGCACCTGCAGTTTTATGTTGATCCAGTAAGGTGTACAGGACCTTGGCTCTACAACCAGCATTGTTCATCTGGACTTTGCACCAGCCACTATCGCTGGACATTTTTCCTAATCAAAAGGGTTTCATTTGTTCTCATTGGTGTAAAATGTTAATAAACAAAGGGTTTGTCCTGCTGGTAAGTCTTCCTTTACAAAAGCTCACAGTGGGTTGAAAAATGAAAGAGACCTAAAACATAACTTTTAATATAGCTTCCTAAAAAGCGGCACCAGATCCTAGTAAGGTGAAAAACTGCATAACATGAATAACATACATATTAAAAAATGGAACAGTCTTACCATATCCAATGTGGTTGCTAATGGATACGAGACCTTGCAGTGGCGGTTGGGGCGGTGTTGGAATGATGACGAATGGTTCTGTGTCACACACCGGTGGTCAGATAGATAGGAGTGGGCAGCGATCCCTAATATGACCCTAATATCTTGACAGGAGGGAGGCTGCACTGGATCTACCTATCTATACAGAGCACCCACCCCAAAAGGAGCGACCCCGTCTGGATAACTGTCCCTATAAACGGCCAATTCCCTAGTATATAGCGGTGCGTGTCCACTCCCGACGTGACACGTTTCTGTTCAATAACTCATCAGGGGAGTGAAATATCGAAAAACATCAAAAATAGGGAAGACACCAGCGCTAAAAACCATCAGGGCTGGTTAGACAATAACATAAATGCACAAAGGTACGAAAGTGCAGGCTGTTCCAGTGGGAGAATTGAGACCGGGATGGGTACATAAATCAAGCCCCTAAGTAAGGGCGATGAGGAGGCCCCATGGGTCAAAGTAGTGGGCGTCCATATAAGAAACCTGGTGATTTCCGTGTATTTGTTTTTGTTTGTTGTTTTGATCTCCATTGCAAGTTGACACACCTGCACTAACTAGTCTAGGTGTTTGCATGCTAACTGCTGTTTGCTCCTGATACCGCCCTTGTGGGCGTGTGATGTCATGATCATGTGACTTTACCTGTCTGTTATAGTCTGTTTTATCTGTAATACTTTACCTGTTGATAAAGGCAACTAGCCGAAACGTGTCCTGGTTAGAGATGAGCGAGCATGCTCGAGTGCCATTTTTGCGTATTTGCGTACGCATTTTAAAATTCGTACGCTATTCATACGCATATTTTAATCTATACGCAAATGCGTACGAATAGCGTACAAATAGCGTATAAATTCAATTTGTACGCTATTCGTACGCATTTGCGTATAGATTAAAATATGCGTACGAATAGCGTACGAATTTTAAAACGCGTACGCAAATACCCAAAAATGGCACTCGAGCATGCTCGGCCGAGCATGCTCGCTCATCTCTAGTCCTGGTATATCCTGTATGACATGATCCAATAAATAGACGCAGATTGCAATTTGAAGTCACGACTGCTGGGGATTTCTTGATATTATATAAGTGGAGACTGCTCCTTTTCCCACGTGCAGCGTGCACCGGAGCGAAGTGCCGACTGGTGTATTTACCGATTTGATAGGAACCCTGTCCAAATCCCACAGGCAGCAACAGTTTCCTAATGCAGTCTAAGGTACAAGCGATCAGAAGATTGCATATTCAAGTCCCCTAAGGGGACTAAAAATTACATTAAAAAAAAAACATAATATAGAAAAAACAAATAATCCTCTTTCCTAATTCTACACCTAAAAATAAACAATGAAAACCAACAATAGAAATTTTCCGAACTAATATAAAAATATTTGTTATGCATAGTGAAAGCCATAACAGATTAAAAAAATCTAAATGTGATCATACCCCAAAATGATATCAATAAAAGCTACAGCTTGCTTTGCAAAATATGGGTCCTCACTAGAGATGAGCGAGCATGCTTGGCAGAGCATGCTCGAGTGCCATTTTTGCGTATTTGTGTACGCATTTTAAAATTTCTACGCTACTCATACGCATATTTTAATCTATACGCAAATGCATACGAATTGCGTACAAATTGAATTTGTACGCTATTCGTACGCAATTCGTACACATTTGCGTATAGATTAAAATATTCGTATGAATAGCGTAGGAATTTTAAAATGCGTACGCATGCTCGTTCATCTCTAGTCCTCACACATCTCACAGAATATTGCAATGCAAAGGAAAATCTTATTTTTTAAAAAAGTTGTAAAAACATAAGAGAAAATATATAAATTTGGTATTGCCGTAATCGTGCTGATGATTCTTTGGCTCTTTACTACATGGCTGCCTACTCCAGATTTGGCTTGACAAAGGTCCACTGTTGACCAAAACATTCATTAAATCTGGATGCCTCATTCACACATCAGTGTTTGGTCAGTGATTTTTATCAGTGATTTTGAGCCAAAACCAGGCGTGGCTCCAAACACAGAACAGGTTCATATCTTTCCCTTATACCTTATGTCTGTGAAGGCTCCAATCCTGGTTCTGGGTCACAATCACTGACCAAAACACTGACGTATGAATTAGCCCTTATTCTAAGAATAATAGGAAATTGTCACGCGGACTAACCTTTTGTTAACCAATAAATGTGATTTAATTTGCATCTTCAAGAAGTATGCCAGAATTTTCTTAACCTGCAACTGGACTGTCCTACTGCGAGCACCTTCACAATGTAAAGCTGTGTGGTACCATTGCTGATCCCACAGAATAAGGTTGTCATGTTATTTTTCTTGCTGTGAACACAACCCCCCCCCCCCAAAAAAAAAAACATGGCAGAATTGTGTTTTTTGTTTGTAATTTCATCCCACAAATAATGTTTTCCCTCTTTTCCAATACAAGCTATGGTAGGTTAAATGATGCCATTAAAATACACAACTTGTACCACAAAAAAATCCCTCATGGGTATGTGAATGTAAAATTTAAAGGGGTTATCCGGGATAGATCTTCAATATCACATCAGTGGTGGTCTGAGTCCTGGCACCCCCTCTGATCAGCTGTTTCTGGAGGCTGTGGCACTCACCTGAGGTCTGGTGAGTGTGACGGCCTCCCAGGCGCTCACCAAGCACAGTGCCATATATCGCTGTGCTTGGCATTGCGGCTCAGCCCCATTGACTTGAATGAGGCTGAGCTGCAACTAGGCCACGTGACCGATTTATGGTGATGTCATATGGCCTGGCCACGGTACACAGCTGATCTGTAGGGATCCCGGGTGTTGAACACCCATTGATCTGATATTCATGATCTATCATAAGGAGGTGCTTCCTCCCCCAAACAGTGTCATATAATATACTGACAATTTACAGTGATATTTAAACATGTGATTAAGGCTACATTCACACGACTGTTGTGTTTTGCGCATCCGCATATTGCGGATCCGCAAAACACTGATACCGGCCCATGTGCGTTCTGCAATTCGTGGGCCACACATGCCCTGACTACCATAGAAATGCCTATTCTTGTCCGCCATTGTGGACACAAACAGGACATGTTCTATTCTTTTTGAGGGACCGTGGCACGGAGCAACGGATGCAGCACACGGTGTGTCGTCCACATAGAAATGAATGGGTCCCGATCTGAGCTGCAAAATACACGGATACAAATGAAAACCACACTTTTCAGATTTTTTTTTTTTTTTTTATTTTGAAAACCAAGTAACATTTTCTTTTCACTTCACACATATTTGCTATTTTGTGTTGGTCTGTCAGATAAAATCCAAATAAATAAATTTAAAGAAGAACTCCCACAAAAATTTTTATTCCATGTCCTGCTAGAAATGTACATGATATAATCTGTAGTGAATGTCATTTTCTTACCAGTAGCTGAATGTTTGAGTTATATCATCCTGAAGTTTCTTATCTGTGTCATGTGACTAGGAATTAGACCCACCAACTTACACAAAGACTTATGTGTGGACAGGAAGTCTAATTTTCTATGCATTCCTGTGGGAGCCTCACTTTCAGTCTCATAGGAATGAATAGAGCAGTTACTGGCTTCCTGTCCTGGGTCAATTGGAGGTCAGGGAGTTGGTCACATGACCCAGCTACAATAAGAATAGAGTGGAAACTCTCAATTTCAGCCTCTGATAAAATGACAATCACTATAGATTATATTATGCACCTTTTTAACAGGTCAGAGAATAAAATTTTTTGCAGGAGTTCTTCTTTAAGTATGTGGGTGTAAAGTACAAACATGTGGGATATATATATCTACACACACTAGAAAATGTACCAGGCACCCAAGTATGAAGTGTTGGTCTCTGTGTATTTAGGATGTCCTGGAGGCCAGTCTATGCGTTTTTTTTTTTTTCATGGGAAAACTGCTAGTAGCCCTATACTGTATAACCTGGCAGTTACACACTGTCTGTCCCTCTTAACTGTGACCTCCAGGGGCCCCACCCCCTTAACAGTGATCTTCACAGCATCTCACCTCCTTAACAGTGACCTCCACAGTGCCTCATCCCCTTAACAATGACCTCCACAGCGCCCCATCCCCTTAACAATGATCTTAACAGCATCTCACCTCCTTAACAGTGACCTCCACAGTGCTCCACCCCCTTAGTGAGCTCCACAATGCCCCTCCCCCTTAACAGTGATCTCCACAGTGCCCCACCCCCTTAACAGTTACCCTTCCCCTTAGTGATCGCCACAGCACTCTGCCCCCAAGACCTTTATGAAAACTTCCCCAGACACTGGATGTACCTATGTGCCAGATTTGGTGTCCATTTGTTCTGGTGTTTGGATGCCCATAGAGGACAGACGTCGGTTTTTATTATATATATCTTCAAGTTCCTTTTGTGATATTCACTAGAAACATCAAGGTTGGCATCTGATCGGTTGCTGTGGGCAACAAGGACATTATTTCCCATAATTCCGTCATTTTCTTGTTTATTTCCATGATTGTGTCATCTATGGAACAGTGTAGAAAGAAGTGCAGTTGTCCATAGCAACCAGAATCTAGCAGTAAGGCGAAGAAAAGCCACACCACTTTTTTTTTTATAATGATAATGGTGTCGCACAAGTTGGATTTTTGTGCTACTGTCGCATCACAGTGCGACACCACTGACAATCATTACCAAAAATGTCCCACAACACATGTTGCAGTGTATTGTTCTCTTTTTGTCACCATAAGATGTCAGCGACAGGCGACTCACAGAGAGTCGCATATATTCTTGTGTCGCACGACTTTTCCGCTACGCGTCGTCCCCCCCTCAGCCTAGAGGAAGCAGCCATGGCACTGGATACAAGCGCTGTACTTCCCAGGTGACACGTATGAGGAGAGGACGCCATTTGTCTGTGTCTGCCTGCAGCAGGAGCTCCGTGCATCCTCCATGTCTGAGGTGCTCAGGTTCCGCCCCTCCCCCGCTCTGAGTCACTTCCCCCTCCACCCAGGTGAGGCGCTCGGAACTTTCCCGGCTGCAGCAGCTGTCGCACCAGGTGAGTACATGTGTCCGGGGTTATTAGAGGGACAATGGGGCCGGGCCCCCCCAGCTGTGAGGGCCCGGCATTCCCGTCAGTACATGTGTTCACCACAGTGGTGGGGGCAGGCCATGCTGTGACGTGTAGTTCCCGAGCCGCTGGTTTGTATGCAGGATATAAGGTGGCGCACGTTCTCCTGAGTCCTGCGCCTGCTCCCTGAAGCTAAAAGTCGCACAGTGTGTACTGTACACCTAGCTGTAAAGGTGTAGAAATGTCAGGAGAGGAGCAGATGTCTGCTTTCTGCGAATCTGCACATGGTGGCAGAAACCGGCCATTGCTCCTCCCTTGTATCTGAGCTCCTATTGTAACATATGTATTATGTATGACTCCTATAGCTATGTATTTATTACAGTCTGTAGAACAATGTCATAGTGGTTAGTGCTAATCATTATGGAGGACCTTCCTCATGAGGGTGATACGTGCAGCTAGTTTTGCATCGGTCTGCGCCAAATTTATCAAGCGTTGCACAGTTTGCTGACTCTTTAAACCCCTTTGTCTAGAAATGTTACTCCAGTTCTCCCCCCTGAAGTGACTTTACAACTTTTTGACTACTTTTTAGAAAGTTGCAAATCATGAATAAGCCGTACGTGGTGTAAGCAGAAAACACAACCACTTTTCAACCCCAGAACCGGAAGGGGCGCTGTGGTCAAAATGTTACAAGAGTTGGCGTAAGGTACTACGACGCCACTTGTGACATCATGATGCCAAAATATGGGTGCACAAGGTTTCATAAATGTCCCCCAAAGTCCTGGAGTCGGAAGAGGTTTTGGGGCTCATCTGTCAAGACTGGCGTTTCTACACTGGTCTTGACGCCCCCTGTGCAGGATCCTTCTGTGCCCGCCTGGCATTGAGGAATAGTAATTGACCCCCTCTTGTTAGTTCTTCCTCCCAAGTAAACTGACTTCATATCTTCTCCTTATGATAAATTTCCCCCGTTGTGTTTTATCGTCTTTTTATACTCCTTCTTGGTTTGTTGCGCACGACTTTCCTGTCCATGTAAGGCTAGGGCTACACAGCGACAAACAGGGTACAACTACATCGTGATGTACAACATTTATTATATAGTCAGTCAGTGGTGTTAGGCGGTGACATACTGCGACGCGACAGTCGCTCAGGAATCCAACTTGGGAACTTGCCTGACACATGTAGCCCTAGCGTGTCCTTATGGACTGTGACTGTCACACCCCAGCATTTTCCTCCTTACATACATCACATACAGTGGGGGCATATCGCTATGGTAACGGAGCGGGGAGAGCTGTGGCTGGAGGACGCTGGGTTTCCTGGGGTCCGTCCACCACTAAGCGCTGCTCCTATACAAGTGAATGGGAGCGCACCGCACCTGCTCCTGCTCATTTCTATGGAGCAGCCAGTGCTTGGTTATTTTTGGTGACCCCATATAAGTGAATGGAGGGCGGCTACGCATGCATTCTCGTTGGGACCCGCACCTGTCAGGCAATGGGGGGCGCATATATATATATATATATATATATATATATATATTTTTTTTTTTTATTTATTTGTGTAATCTCATACACTTTGTCAGTATTTCCACACGGGAATCTGCGCAGAAACAATGTACGTATTCCGTAGTGTGTGCAGGTGGCCTACGAGGTCTTGTTTTTGGGGGGTGAATTGTACTTTTCTATGATACTGTTTGGGGTGCACATAGCTCATTAATTATCTTTTATTAACCCTTTCTGGGGAGGATGGAAAAGAAGCCACCAGCTCCACCATTGTGTTTTCTGCGTGATTACATCACTATCCAGTTTATATATACTTTTGCACTGAAAACATTAAAAAACACATTTGTTTTTCTGTCGCAATCTTCCGGGAGCCATAAACTTGTTATTTTTCCCTTGTCATAGCTGTGAGACGGAGTTGTCATTTTTAATGGCTGTTGTTTTCTTTGGTAGGTTTTGGTTCGCATAAGATGTTTTTATGCCTTTTTAAAAAAAAAAAAAACTCTAATTCTGAGTTTGTTTTGCATTCACCACCATAACCTATAGACATGTCATCTATATCTGATTGCTGGGGAGTCCCAAAGCGAGGAAACTGTGGCACTGCTGTAAGGCTTCCTTCATATATGGTATTGATCTTTTTAAGGTGTTTTTGCCCCTTGTATCTTATAATGTGTTGTTTTTTTTTTTTTTTGCGTGCCTACGTGCCCCTATAGTATTTTGCAGGCTGTGTGCATGCTGCCATTTTCTTTTGCATTTTTATAGAAATGTCCTACCCTTTTCTGCAAAACGGACAAGAATAGGACATGTTCTATTTTTTTTATTTTTTTTTGTGGGCCCACGGAACAGAACTACGGATGCGGACAGCACACAGTGTTTTCGCTCCACAGAAGATATGTGAAGTCCTATCTCCAGTCGTATCTCGCGGATCGCGCATCCCGGAGTGCATATGGCCAGTGCCCATATACAGTCCGCAATATGCTCACTGAACTAGTACAGTCGTGTGCATGAGCCCTATGTTACACCATGGGAGGAATTTATCATTTGCGGTGGTTTCGGTGTTAGTTTTTCGTCTGTCATGCTTTGTGAGGTTGCGCCAAATTTATGAAATGGCAGACAGTATATACTTGGTGCATGTGCAATGTGGTGTACACTTAGGTCTGTAAATGTACGCCAGGGGCTGCTGGCTGGGGAGATGCGACTTTTTAAACTGTTGCACATCATAAACAAGACTTAAAGGTGTTCTGATCTGAAACCCTGAGCTACTTTTCACTTCGGAGAGTGGCGCAGATCAGCAAATGTCACAAAATTTGACCAAATGTCACAAAAATATGCTCCACGTGTCAGTGGCATCACTTGCAGCATTTTTACTGCACCAAACTGGCCCCACAGACTTGATAAATGCCCCTTATAACTCGTGTCAGGGAGAATGTGCCAGACAGCAGAAATCTTGTAAAACGTACTGTATTTTTCGCCCCATAAGACGCACCTAGGTTTTAGAGGAGCAAAAAAAGAAAAAAATATTTTTCATTATGGAATCGCTCATCAGTATTTAACCCATAAGACCCAGGGACGGTTTACCTCAACTTTGGGGGGAAAAAGTGTGTCCTATCGGGTGAAAAATACGAATGAGGTACACTTACGAAGACAGTATTTTACGCCGGTCTTAGTTCCCCCTTGCGCTGCTGTAGTAGACGGCTAATCTATGAGGTGAAATGTACTTAGTCATCAGTTAGGCGCATCCATGGCAGTATATGCGCTGCTGAAAAAACTATGCCATCCCCTGACTGGCACAGGTGTTCGTTTCTAGCCGTAAGATTAGTAAATTTGATGGAGCCAGAGCGCTGCCCACCATCCCACCTAACTGACAAAAACCGCCCATGCCACTGCATATTGTATCACGGCTCTTAAAAAAGGGACTTGCGACTTTTTGGTGAATGTGCCTGGTTGTCTTTTCTGTGGTTTTAGTGACTGCACCTGAAGAGATCTTGGCAGGGATTCCCAGAAATGTAGTTTTCTCGTATCTTCCTCAGCCGGTCGTTGACAGATTTAGAGCTGCAATTAGTGGATTATGTGCGCTGCTCACACCTCTGTGGTAAGTTTCTCTCCATGTGTACAGTACCCGGTAGGGAGCTCTGACTTTGTAAGCATATGCCAGGGCGTAGTGCACCTACCTATTTTTAATTTGTCTTCTGTCCAATAATTTGTTTTTGGTGTGTCCTCCAAACCCTTCACTTCCAGAGGAAAACAAACTGTTCCAACTTGCAGTTCCTGTCCAGGTATGCATGGATTTGTTTCGCCCACGTTGTAAATCAGTCATCTTATCCTGGAGATCGTCTTTTTCCAAGAAGACCTGACTTGGCATACTTACACTCACGAATTTGGCTGGGTTCATACATGACTAGCTTCAGATTTTTGGGCGGCAAATCCGCAACGTTGTACAGTACCAGCAAAGTGGATAAGTTCTTAGCATGTCAATTTATACCGTGGATTTTATTGCAGGCTTCACACTTTCCGTTACAAATAATGAAATCTGTGTCTAAGGCCACTTTCACATTAGCGGCAGCACGGATCCGGCGGGTGAAGGGTGCCGCCGGATCCTTGCTGCTGCAAGTACACGTGAGGAGCCGGAGCAGCGCTCCGGCCACACACGTCACATACACACACACACACATAGACATAGACATACACAGACATACTTACATGCTCCCAGGCGCGCACATAGGAAGATCCCCCACAGCGCCCTCTGCTGGAGGGAGAATCTTCCTATGTACGCACAGTCCTCCTCCTCCTGCGTGTGTGTATGTCTGTGTGTATGTGTCTGTCATGTGTGGTGTGCTGTGGACAGATCCGTCATGAACTCCATTGAAAGTCAATGGAGGACGGATCCGTTTACTGAGTGTGTCACACTGAACGGATCCGTCCCCATTGACTAGCATTGGAGGTCATAACGGATCCGTCTTGATGCGGATGCCCAGGACGGAGAGCAAACCGCAGCATGTTGAGGTTTGCTCTCCGGTCTGTATACTGAAGAGAACTGAACTGAATGCATTTAGGAGCATTCTGTTCTCTTCAGTTCAGTTTTGTCCTAAATCAGCAGCAAAAATGCACCATTTGCTACATTTTATCTGCTGCAGATTACCAGCAGAAATGCAGATTTTCTGCTACAGAAAATCTGCTGCTAACTAGTCGCGTGTGAACCCAGCCTAAAAAAAAAAAGCCAGAAAAGTGTTCGCTTTTTTTTTTTTTGTAATTTTTTTCTGTTTGTTTTTTTTTCTGGAGCTTTTGCACACGTTGGGGGTCTTTTACAAAACGGGCTATGCCTGTTTTAGGAGTTAAAAAAAAAAAAATTACAAACCCTTGTTTTAGCACATTAAAGGGGTTCTCCGAGAATTAAGAAAATGAAAATACTTAAATATTACTTTAGTATAAATATATTCCCAAATACCTTTCATTTGTTATAATAGTTCATTTTGTCTGGGGAACAATCATAAGGGGAAATAAAATGGCCGCCGTCCTATTAGTGCACACAAAGCCTGTCCTAATCTAACAGGAGGACAAGTTACTTCAGGACACTGCGGTACAGATCTGCCTCATCCTCCTCTCTGGTCTGCTTGTCAGGGATTATGATTCTGAATAGAGCTGATAAGATATTCAGCTAAATCTCTGTAGGAATGGAGTTCATGAGGAGACATGAAGTACAGAGAGGAGGGACAGGACGGACTGTATTAATGGAGACTGCATACAAGTGCTGCTGCTCATCAGTCACATCCCTACCTCCTCTCTGTACTTCATGTCTCCTAATGAACTCCATTCCTACAGATATTCATCTGAAGATCTTATCAGCTGTATTCAGGATCATAATCCCTGACAAGTAAGGCTACTTTCACATTAGCGTTTTTAAATTCCGGTATTGAGTTCCGTTATAGGGGCTCAATACCGGAAAAAAAGCTTCAGTTTTGTCCCCATTCATTGTCATTGGGGACAAAACTGAACTGAAGACAACGGGATGCTCCTGAAAGCATTCCTTTCCGTCTTCCTTTCCAGGCATCTGCACCAAGACGGATCCGGAATGACCCCCAATGCAAGTCAGTGGGGACGGATCCGTTTGGTGTGGACACACCAGTAATCCGGATCTGTCCTCCATTGATTTGCAATGGGGGGTCATTCCGGATCCGGCTACATACATACAGACATACATACATACTCACATACTCCAGGGACGCCGGCAGAACGTCTTCATGCGCCTCCTGCGCGCAGCTATGACGTTTCCCCACTGCGCCCAGCAGAGGGCGCTGTGGGGAATCGTCATCACTGCGCGCAGGAGGCGCGTGAAGACGTTCTGCCGGCGTCCCTGGAGTATGTGAGTATGTATGTATGTATGTATGTATGTCTGTGTCTTGTTTCAATGTGTGTCATGTGTGGGGCCGGAGCGCTGCTGGTTGGCACCCTTTAGGTGCCGGATCCGTGCTAACGCTAGTGTGAAAGTGGCCTAAGAGAGGAAGATGGCGCAGCTCTTTAACTTGTCCTCCTGTGTGATTAGGACAGGTTCTGTGTGCACTAATCGGACGGCGGCCATTTTATTTTTCCTAATGATTGTTCCCCAGACAAAACGAGCCATTATAACTAATGAAGGGTATTTTGGAATATATTTATTATAAAGTAATATTTAAGTATTTTCATTTTCTTAATTCCCGGAGAACCCCTTTAAGGACTGCACACGAACATATGTATTTTGCGGCCCACAAAACACGGATCCGCAAAAAAAGGATGATATCTGTATTGCATCCATTTTTTTTTTTTTTTGCAGATCCATTGTAACAATGCCTGTCCTTGTCCGCCTAATTTATTACGCTGCATTTCTATTATTTATTTTTTCATAGGTTATATAACCATTACATTCAGGGTGTAAGCACAGGGTAGAAATCTGAACTAAATGGTAGAAAAACATCATGCGAGACTGTGGTTTTCTTAATTACAGAGTTAAACTATATGCTCTCAGAAATATGTGATACCGGTGATAAAATAGGAATATTAAGCGCCATGGCATACAAGTTCAGTTATTGGTAGCATGCATTTCTGAGAGTACGTTTAAAGAGGATGTCCTGTAAAAGGTAATGATGACTCAGGATCACATCAGTGGGGTCCCGGCACCCCCGCCATTTCATGGAGCCGCTGCACTCACCAAAGCTCTCCCAGCAGCTTTCCAAGGACAGCGCCGTACATCGTATAGTAACTGTGCTTGGTATTGACTTGAATGGGGCTGAGCTGCAACTAGGCCATGTGACCAATGTACAATGATGTCACTAGCCTAGGAAGAGGCTGGGCGCTCAGGGCCTCGTCTAACAGCTGATCAGTGGGGATCCCGGATGATGCACCCCAGCAGATCTGATACTGATAACCTGTCCTGAGGATAAGTCCTAAATATCTTTTCCTGGATAACTCCTTTAAGGCTTCATGCACACGACTGCATTTTTCATCCCTGTGCTATCTGCGTTTTTTTGCGGATAGCACACCGATCCATTAATTTCTATGGGGTCATGCATATCTGTATTCTTGGCTGATCTGTGTAGCTGTTCTACAGGGCCTATTTCTGTAGGTATTGTGGAGAAGAATAGTCCCTTCTATTGATGAGAGTGAACAAAATATGGAATGCACACAGAAGGTATCCGTATTTTGTGGAACCATTTTTTTTTTTGCAAACCGAAATATGGGCGCCTCCATGTTCATGAGGCCTTCAAACATGAAAAGAGCAGTTTATCAGAAGGTGAATCTGAGCTCTCTAGCTAGTTCTCTAGCACTTGATGGACAGTGCTCTGGACTGTTCTGGATGGCTTTAAACATGCTCCATGCAGTCTGGATTTCGGGCCACCCCTTGCTATAGTCCTAAAGCAGTCTCCTACTAGAAGCTGTCAGACCATAGTGATTTGCCGCATGCTGATCCTCCTTGATGCTTTATTGTTGGACGCTTTCCATGGCAAAGTCTGGGAGAGTGTTAGAGATTCAGAAATTTGTTAACGCCACCTTTTATTCTGGTGATTGCAGGGTGACCAGGACATGCCGTTCCTCTCCATGAAGAGTCCGACAGAATGGCGTTTCAGTCTCAAATACAGATATGTGAGATCCTCCCGGATGAGTAGACTTATAGACTCAAGAATTTTATATAACCCTTTATTTATACTGGAAATGTATTCTGCAGCTCCTTACAGTCCGGGACAGCACTAAACATACATGAAATGACAAACATGGCAGAACAAATATTGACTGTAAGGTTTACTACACGTAAGACTATAGAAGAGACAACCCTGCCCATTAGAGTGTAATTCAACCACACAAGTGCTTATACCCTATTAAAGGTGCCCATACACCCCAATAACTGCTAGCAGATCTCCCCCCTACAGATAAGTAGAGGAAAGGGCACTGTACGTAAACAGTTGGGCCCGTACGTGTATAGAGGACATTTGCTGGGTGCCCATGGGATACATCAGCAATGCACTGTATATTGTGTAGGTTTTTGAAATTGTCTTTTAAAAAGTATAAAGAGGCTTGCGTCTCTTCTAGGAGTGAGTTGCAGACGTTGAAGTCTTTGGGGAGCCTTGATGTGTTTCCTAGAGGAGAGCGGAGCAGGTCACTATGTACACGTAGCAGTGGAGTGAATAGACAGCTTTGTGCTCCGCACACTGAGGACTTTATCCTCGCCTCTGGGTTACGTTACTTTTTACATGGTCTGCTTTGAACTGCTAGGAGTTAGAATTTCCTGCGGCCGGATTGCTTGCTGGAGCTTTGTTGGTGTCAGCATTTGTAACACAAGGAGGCCTTTATAAGTGTAATGGACGAGCAAGTACTTCACCTTTCCATTAACCACAATTTCATATATTTTTTTTTCGTTTCAAGTAAACGTTGCCTTCCTGTGTTGCTCATGTCATTTTGCACTGACTCATTTTTACATTTACCAAGATCCTTGTGTTGTATTCTCTACTGTGATCCTTGATCGTCTCCTTCTAGAAAGTCTGAGCTGTAAACAACGTAGATAACCTAGAACTCGTCTACATTTCTTGCTTGGTGGCTTTTCTGACTTTCGGTTTAGCCATTAACCTGTAACATGGTAATAGATGACAGAACATCGAAGAATGAATATTGCTGCGTATGATGTCTGTAAGAACGAAGAGTAAACTGGGGGGAGCATGTATTAAGACCACTGTGTTACACACCAGTCCCAATCTATCCCCCGCTGGTGTCAGAGGCCCACACCCATTGTGTGCCTCTTTCTGCACCCATGATATCAGGATCCCTTTATTTAGGCCTGTGTTACACTGACAGATTATCTGACAGATTTTCGGACCATTCATTGATCAGATGGCCTGTTACACACACCAATTATTGGTCTGATTGGACAGAAATTGGTCAGATAATGTGTTGGTGTAATACAAGCCTTCTACATCTAGCCACTCTAGCAATTATAGGTTTGTTGGGTGCCATGCCAACACCCTAAAATGCAGCAACACACAGTGGGGGTCATTTATCAGAGACTGGCTTTTTAAACTGCCCTGCCCAGAGGAAACGCCTAATTTATATAAATCAGTACGTAGACCTGGAGCCCCTGACTAGAGTAGTTTCCACTCATTTTTTACGCCTGTTTCCAGTTAGGCTACTTTGACACCAACGTTTTTACTGAATCCTTCATGGATCAGCAAAAACTCTTCTGTCATGATAATACAACCGTCTGCATCCGTTATGAATGGATCCGGTTGTATTTTCTCTACAAATAGCCATGACGGGTCCGTCTCTAAAACCATTGTAAGTCAACTGGGGTGGGGGGGCACTGGGGTGGATCTGTTTGCTATTGTGTCCGAGAAAACGGATCCGTCCCCTTTCACTTACATTGTGAGTCATGACGGACCCGTCTTGCTCCGCACCACATCCCAGACAGAAAAACGCTGCTTGCAGCATTATTCTCTCCGCAATGGGGACACACCAAACGGATCGGAATGCATTCTGGTGCACTCCATTTTGTTCAGTTTTGTCCCCATTGGCATTTTGTTCAGTTTTGTCCCCATAGTCTAAAACATTATATTTATAACGTTATATTTATGGTAACCGGAATACCCCTTTAAGCTTAGGAAGCCCTACGATGCATTGTGCCTAGTTTAAGACTCACCGGGAGATACAGTGCTTCCGTGGGTTTTCTGTCCATGCCTCCGCACTACAAAAAAGTAGTGCATGCACTATTTTTTTTTTTTGCGGTGCGGATGTGGATCGTGGACCCCATTCAAGTAAATGGGTCTATGTCTGCAGACGGTGGCCACACAGTCAGTACCCATGCATTGTGCGGTCTGTAGAACGGACAAGGCCAGCACACGGTTGTTTGCATGAGCCCTTAACTGTGAATTTCTGTGAAACAAACCCCCTTTAAGGCCCTGGTACTTGGGACGATAATCGGCTGAGGGGGCATCCAGAAGATTGTTACCGATCACTGGCCCAGGTAAACATGGCCGCCATCAGCCGAGAAATGATTGATCATTTATTGGATGATTGCAAATTTTACGCAGCATCAAAAGGCATTGTTTATCTGCAGCACATCTCCCCATGTAAACAGGCAATGTGCTGCAGACAGTAGGCCGACTAGACGATCTGACTGACCATTTCTCCTCCATACTGTTTACAGTGGCCCGTGTAAGGGTTCAGGTTTTTTGGTGCAGTTTTTTAAACCAAGACCAGGAGAGGAGTCAAAAAAGAGGAGAGATAGTATCTGCCCTTAATACTTTCTCTCTTTTTATAAGTCACACTTGATTTTGGCTTAAAAGAAACTGCATCAGGTAAACCTGACTGTGTGACCGTACCCTAAAAGGCCCTTTAAATTAGTAGACTTGTTATATCACCACTCAGTGCTCGTTCCAGGCTGAAATCAGCCCATATAAAAGGACCTTTGGAAGATAATCGCTCATGAATGTTCACGTGGCAGTATTCTTCCATTATAGCGGGTAGCACCCCCTCCTGCTGTGCCGCTGATAAATCATATATACTGCCACATAAAAGATGCAATCAGCTGAAAAACATGCATTTGCTCCTTTGCCGGCTGATCCGGGGCATCTTACAGTTATGAAGAACAAGCGTTCCTACAGCCCGCACAACGATTACATACATTGGGGACCAGTATAATATATATGTATATAATGCCACGTTACCCTCAGCTCCCATGTCTGCTCCAGAAAGACTGATAAGTGCAAGCTGAGGAATGTGTCGAGCGAGAGAGGCAACATAAAGCAGGGCTTGCTTGTGATAAACATATATATATATACACAGTGGAAACTAATGGGAGACACAAATAATGACATGCAGTTGTATACATTGTCTGGCTTATACACTGGGGGGCATAACAGGTATTGGGGGTAATGTACAAAGTTTCTCCCCTGCACTGACAGGGAAAGCGATTCATTTCTGACCTTGTCCCAAATTAGTCGCACCGCCGGCAGACCTGTGCGCCTTCAGTAAAAACTGCTCCAGCCATGTGGCAAGCACGGCACAAAAACGGGTTCTTGAGACTTTTTTTTGTTTTATTTACTCCTAAAACAGGCAGAGGGTCCATTGTCATGAAAAAGATATTTGGGCTGTTACTGAAAATCTGTAGTTTCAGATTCCTTTTATGCCTTAAATGAAAACAAAATCATTATATAAAACAGAAGAAAATAAAAATGTAAAAAAAAAAAAAAAAAAGAACTGATTTGTGTAGAGCACTGTCACCACACTGCCCGGCGCTCACATCACATCCCCCCTCCTGCACACAACACCGGGTGATTCTCTCAAGGGGAATCCCTATTGTCTGGATTCAGGTGTTAGAGACAGTTTTTGCCGTAGGCGAGACAGCTCATCCCAATGCCTCCCCCACTCAGGATATTTTGTAAAAGGTTCTCTTTAAAAGTTTATTCAGCTTTGTGAAGTAATGTTTTATATATACACTACCGTTCAAAAGTTTGGGGTCACCGAGACAATGTTATGTTTTCCATGATAACTCACACTTTTATTTATCAAATGAGTTGCAAAATGAATAGAAAATATAGTCAAGACATTGACAAGGTTAGAAAGAATGATTTTTATTTGAAATAATAATTTTCTCCTTCAAACTTTGCTTTGGTCAAGGAATGCTCCATTTGCAGCAATTACAGCATTGCAGACCTTTGGCATTCTAGCTGTTAATTTGCTGAGGTAATCTGGAGAAATTTCACCCCATGCTTCCAGAAGCCCCTCCCACAAGTTGGATTGGCTTGATGGGCACTTTTTGCGTACTATACGGTCAAGCTGCTCCCATAACAGCTCAATGGGGTTGAGATCTGGTGACTGCGCTGGCCACTCCATTACAGATAGAATACCAGCTGCCTGCTTCTTCCCTAAATAGTTCTTGCATAATTTGGAGCCTCCAGATAATTTTGGACCATCACATTACCTCCACCATGTTTGACAGATGGCATCAGGCACTCTTCCAGCATCTTTTCAGTTGTTCTGCATCTCACAAATGTTCTTCTGTGTGATCCAAACACCTAAAACTTCGATTCGTCTGTCCATAACACTTTTTTCCAATCTTACTCTGTCCAATGTCTGAGTTCTTTTGCCCATATTAATCTTCATATTAATCTTTTCCTTTATTAGCCAGTCTCAGATATGGCTTTTTCTTTGCCACTCTGCCCTGAAGGCCAGCATCCCGGAGTCGCCTCTTTACTGTAGAAGTTGACACTGGCGTTTTGCGGATACTATTTAATAAAGCTGCCAGTTGAGGACCTGTGAGGCGTCTATTTCTCACACTAGAGACTCTAAGGTACTTGTCTGGTTGCTCAGTTGTGCAGCGGGGCCTCCCACTTCTCTTTCTACTCTGGTTAGAGCCTGTTTGTGCTGTCCTCTGAAGGGAGTAGTACACAGCGTTGTAGGAAATCTTCAGTTTCTTGGCCTTCATTTCTAAGAACAAGAATAGACTGTCGAGTTTCACATGAAAGTTCTCTTTTTCTGGCCATTTTGAGAGTTTAATTGAACCCACAAATGTAATGCTGCAGATTCTCAACTAGCTCAAAGGAAGGTCAGTTTTATAGCTTCTCTAACCAGCAAAACTGTTTTCAGCTGTGCTAACATACTTGCACAAGGGTTTTCAAGGGTTTTCTAAGCATCCATTAGCCTTCTTACACAGTTAGAAAACACAATGTAGCATTAGAACACTGGAGTGATGGTTGCTGGAAATGGGCCTCTATACACCTATGTAGATATTGCATTAAAAACCAGACGTTTGCAGCTAGAATAGTCATTTACCACATTAACAATGTATAGAGTGTATTTCTGATTAATTTAATGTTATCTTCATTGAAAAAAACTGTGCTTTTCTTTCAAAAATAAGGACATTTCTAAGTGACCCTAAACTTTTGAACGGTAGTGTGTGTGTGTGTAATTAATATATATATATATATATATATATATATATATATATATATATATATATATATATAATTTTTTTTTGTATTTTTTTTTTGTACTGTTTTATAGGTTTTCTGTTTAGTTTTTACTTGAGTTCTGAATTATTTAATTATATTTTCACATTGCTCACAATATATCCATCATAAGATGGTAAACTGGGGTAAGCTAGTGTTGACTACTCCTCCAGAATGTCTGGGGGGACTCTTGGTTTGGGCCCTGATTTGTCAGGACTGGTGCATGCTACATCGATCTCAATAAGGCCTGCACTCATGCAGGAGGCACAGGTATAGCCCCTGCCTCCTCCGCCCCTCTCCATGTGCCATAGATTTCACTCATTATTTCCTCCAGTTTCTGGTATAAATAATGATGAATTACGTGAGGCCGACGGTCCCACCCTCACACCACTCTTGCCATGACCTCTTTTCGTAGAGTTGGCGAGGGCGGCGTAAAATGCAGATTGCAACTGCAATTCTGGTGAATCTTAGACTTTTCTAAGCCAAAAAGTGGCATAAGGGGAGCAATGAATATCTCCCTTTGTGTCTTGCATACCGTAATTGCAAATTGCAGGCATTTTGGAATAATGCTTTATATTAAGGGGTGCACACATCTAGAAAAAATTGGCAATTTCCCCCTGATTTCCAAGTAGGCAAGTGTGCAATATAGAAATAAGTGACTTTTCTCTTCAGCTGTAGTCTTGTTCCATCCTTCTTAATATCCACTATGAGGCCTCTGCTGCCATCTGTGAACAGACCTCAGCATGCTATTATTATTGTTCATTTGAAAACGCCATTAATTCTATAGCGCTGTCCATCCAGACGGGGTTACACAAATATAGACTGGTACAGAGAGGTAGAGGACCCTGCCCGCAAGAGCTTACAATCTATAATGTTATACAACAAAGAAGCATCCAGGACTAACATTATCTTCTATTCTGAATTCTCATCTACATCTATAGACTGAAGAACCCCTGAAATGTGTCGGTTCTTCTTCATGGCTTAAGATGCCAGCTGCTTTTCAGGAAGGTGGTTTCTCACTACACCCTCTACACAGCTCCTCCCCGTCCAGTAATAAGATGGACATTCCTGGCATGTCACAGGAGACTAGATGGTTTCTCAGCTGCTTGCTCACCTATTTGCAGGCAAAGTATTACATCTCTAAAAAAAAAAAAGGGGGAAATTGCCTTTTCTGATTAACCGTGTGGGACAGAGAGCGGGGAGAAGAGGACCGTGGAGCCGGGGTACGTACTTGTGTGCCTCTGTGTTTTTACATGTTACATCACAGTGCAGCCCGGAGTTAGCTCTGCTACATCTGTAATTATGCTCTAGTCTGTACATAAGTAGACTTTTATAAATAGTAGCACGGCAGGATTAATGAGAACAAGCAGTGCTCGCTATCGTGAAAGACACAAAGTCTTGTAGGGATAATAACTATGTAGCCGGATTATGCAACGTGCTCGGAAGTTATGTGTGAAAAGGTCCTCCAGTCGATTGTCCCATTAAGTGACGGGTTTGTAGACTCGGGGGGAGTCAGTTTACAGGAGCACCCTACTTGTTTGCACAGACAGCAGAATAAATTGTCCCCCATACGGGTCCATTAGGAGACCAGGAGAGAAATAATGGCTGCTCTGCAAAATGCTTCTTTGTTGAGGTTTTCCGACCCCTAATTATTTGGTAAATACAAAACCTATAGAACCTCTGGGAAAGCAAATAATGTTAAGTGTCCAAAAATATTACTGTGTAATGTAACATGGAGACAAGTAGGGGTCGAGGCCATTGCGACATCAGTCTTAAGCCTCATGCACACAAGCGAATTTTCAGTCCACGTCCGATCCTTATTTTTTATGGATGGCATGTGGACACATTGATTTCTAGGGGGCCACAAAAAAGAAGTTTTCCATGTAACTATATGTCCGTTTCACAAAAAAAAAAAAAAATAGAACAAGTCCTATTCTTATCCATTTTGCGGACAAGATTAGGTATTTTTACAACAGGGCAGGACATGCGGGAGAGAGAAATGCGGCACACGTATGGTCAGTATCCATGTATTGCAGGTCCGTGGTTCGCTGACTGCAAAACGCCATGCGGCCGTGTGCATGAGGTCTTATTTTGCATTGGTATTTTGCATCCATTTTGTATCTGAGTCTAGTCGGCATTTTTTTGCAGATTGGACATGGACCCATTCTTTTCTATGGGTCCACCACATGGACGTCATCTGTATGTCTCATTCTTGTTCAGCTTGCGGACAAGTATTGGCATGTCTAATGATGGGAGTGAAAAAGATAAGGATTGCAGACGGAAGGTATCCGTATTTTGCGTATCTCTGGATACAGCCATGTGCATAAGGCCATAGTTGTATGTGTCACAACTGTGATCAGAATCATAAATAATATCAGTAAATTAAGATCACTTATAATTATATTGGGTCGTTGTACCGATTATCCCTCTATGGTAAGACGTATTTAAGGGAGTCTGTCACCAGGAAATTCACTGATAAACCAGGCACAGTACCTTGTAGGGCTAGCCCAGCTAACTGTAATAATACCTTGCACTTAGCCGTCTGTTACTTCATTCTAGAGAAAAAACATACTTTTAATCCATATACAAATCTACAGTTAAGTGCACTGGGGGCGGACCAATCCACTCTGTGCAACCTTTCTCCTTCCTTTAGTAGCCCCTCTCTGTCATGATTGATTGCCGGGGCCAGGTTCTTGCATAGCCATCTCTGGCTCTGTCAAACAGAAAGGAGGGGAGGAACCTGGCATAAGAAGGAGGGGGAACAAGGGTGCACAGAGCAGCTTGGTCCGCCCTCAGTGCACTTACCTGCTTATTTTCATATGTATTGCGAGTCCTTCTTCTCCAGGTCACTAAGTGAAAGGTATCATTACATTCAGCTCAGCTAGTCCTACAAGGCATTGTACCTGGTTTACAGTCAATTCCCTGCGGACAGATACCTTTAATGGTACTTGCACGCTCCATTTTTCCATACTGAAAAAACGCATTGTAATACAGTTCCAGCAATTCTCATGGACACTTTGCATTTACCCGCGTGCAGGTACCCCAAGTATCAAATAACCTGAGTGACCTGATGCCTCTGTGCCAAACTCCTCCAAATCCAAAGTGTATTTCACACATTTGCTTCTACTGAAATGACCGCACGCTGATAATGTCTCCTCACTGCCACATGTCTGTTTCACAGGGGAAAAAAATAAATGGCTTTTCTTGTCATACAAGGAAACTTGGACTTGTGCCACCAACTAATCAATGTAGTATTGGCCACGCTTAATAACAGGCTGGAAATATACGTCACCTGGCCTCCAGCAATGGGAACCGTACCTCATATCTCCATTGATACAGTGTGTGATGAGCGGGGACATGTATCTGCTGTAGGTCTGATCCAGATACAGGATCACATTGGGTAGGAAAACTGATGAAAAAAATGATCCTTTTATTATTTTCCTGTGCATCTCTTATACACTGAAAAGTGAACCATAAAAGTCTATGTATATGCATTTTTTTCTGTGCGAGAAAGAAAATGCAACAGGTTCTCTATTTTATGTTTTTTTTTTTTTTTTTTCCTTTCTTAGAACTGCCCATTGAAGTCAATGGGTAGGTGAAAATTTTATTTGATGCACACTGAAGTACAGTCCGTTTTTCACTGAGGCTTCTTTCACATCTGCATTTTGCTGTAGGTATTGAGATGCGTCACCGGATCTCTAAACCGCAGCAAAACCCTTCAATCAGTATGCATCCTTGCATTGCCATGACACACACTAAACCGCGGCAAGCAGCATTTTACGGTATGGCATGGGATACTGGTTTCAGTGCTAGATCCGTCTTGTTCATTTTGGAGATAATACAACCGGATCAGTTCTGAACGGATGCAGATGGTTGAACGGATGTGTCTTTGCTGATCCCCTGACGGATCCAGCAAAAAGAGCATAGAAGGAAAAGATTCTTACTGTTATGAGAGCTGTATTTTGCTTAAAGCGTTTTAATTCATATTATAATTACCCACATAAGGAGCTCAAGGGGATGTCCTGTGAGCCGTTGGAGCCCAGCCACGCCGCATATTTTCGAGCCCAGCACCGCCCTCCAGCTAATTATTCATGCCCCTTCATCACTGTGTTCTCCTCCCGCTCGCGCGTGCGCCGTACATACCAGAGTCTGCACCGCAGCGGGAGGAGAACACAGTGATGAAGGGGCGTGAATAATTAGCTGGAGGGCGGTGCTGGGCTCGAAAATATGCGGCGTGGCTGGGCTCCAACGGCTCACAGGACATCCCCTTGGGCTCCTTATGTGGGTAATTATAATATGAATAAAAAAGCTTTTTTAAGCAAAATACAGCTCTCATAACAGTAAGAATAACATATTTGGAATGACAGCAGTAAGGCCGATACAGAGATGTCATTATCTCTATACCCCATATCCTGCTGACAGAATCCCTTTAAGCATGAGCCATCCAGCAAAAAAGCAGATGTGAAAGCCTGATAGGATAGGTCATCAATATGGGAAAACCAGATGACCCCCTTAATGGATTCTTACAAAATACTGCAGCAGATAAGAGGAAAACATATTTTTTCACTGACCGAATTTGTGCAAGTTCAAAGGCAGTAAGTTTAAATCAAGTTTTTGTGATAATGTTCTCAAAGAATGTTTTCTGATGTTATTTTTAATTTTCCATGTCCCTATCTATATTAAAAAGAAATCCTTGCATTTTTGCTACTGGCCACTAAGACTTCACTTCTTGGTCGGGACAGATCACTTTTCAGCAGTCATCTCATTTTCACTGGCAGGATTACAATGACCGATATTCCAAGTTCCACCATTCACAGTAGGTGAGTGTTATGTTATCTGCTCCCTCCATGTACAGGGACCTCAGCAGCGATTACAGGACATAACACTATATAGTTTTAACTGGCAAAAAAATAGACGCAACACATTCCCTTTAAAATCACTTGTGTGCACGAGCCCTTACAAATGGCGACTTCTTTCTTCCCAAGTTCAGCCATATCCAAATGTATTGTTGTTCCATATCCTGACATATGACTCCAGAGAAATCTCTAGAATCCAATGTGGAAGTGTCTCAAAAATGTGCAAAAAAGATCATATTCTAACATCCGCCGGCAGAACAGGCCTGAGGAACACTGCTTCTTCATAGGCAAGGTGTCCATGCAGAAGGGATTATTTCCGTAGCCCAAAGCTGGTAAATCACACCAGTTACGGCTTAGGCAGTGTTCACACAATGGGGCAGATCTACTAATCCTGTACATGATGTACACTCTCCAGACCTGCACCGGATTTTTCTCAGTGCCTCAGACTGGCTTTGTTTGAGACTGAATTTGAGGCAAATACTGGCACAATTTTGGCGCTGCATTTTGGATATTGAGCTAGGCACAGATAATTTCTCTAAACCTAGATGCGCCAAATTGCAGCACATTTTAGCCCAATTTATGTCAGCATCTAGGTACCTGACATGTAAATGTGGGACAGTGTTTGTCCTGTAGAGGGGAGGTTCAAAAAGCATGCAACGGTATAAACATGTCAAACGGGTGTTTGTAATGGATTTTTTTTTTTAAATTGGCATGTGATGTGAAAGACTCCATATCCCTTCCTCTGTAACCATGTGTGGGAACAAATTTTCTGTTTGTAAAAGCCTCATGGTTTAAAGTTATTTTAGCAGCTACTTGTGGCTTTCCGGTTTTGAGTTCCGGCAGAGGATGTCAAAACCGGAATTATACAGATTTGTGACATTTAATACATTCGGATGCGTCCGTTCTGTTCGGATCCGGTTGTATTAAATCAAAACTGAACAAACCGGATCCAGTATGAAAATCATTGTAAGTCAATGTGCGCCGGGTCTGGTCTTTTGCTGACAAAAAAAAATGCATCCGGCACCATTGACTTATTGATTTTCGTGCCGTATCTGGTTTGTTCCATTTTGCAGACCAAACACAAAACCACAGTTTGCAGCGGTTTTGTGTCCGGTCAAAAAATGCAACACAACGGAGCAGAATGCATCCTGATGAGTTTTGTCCCCATTGAGAATGAAATGTCCGGCCCGGTTTTGATATTCTCTGCCCGATCTCAAAACTGGAATGTCGCGACGCAAGTTTGAAACGGGCCTAATGTGCCATACGTGGCTTCCTGCATCGTGCTGGATGACAGATGGCTTCATGCTGTATGGTAATCCCAGAGCCCGCCTGTGAGGCCGCATTGTGGTTGCTAGGATTAGATCATCAGGTAATAATAGTTTTTTTTCCACTTTTTAAGTAATTCAGTAAATTGGGCTTTTCTCCATATTGTTCTGTCAGCAGTGATGAGCTCTGCCATAGCCGTGAATTGCTGTAGTTATATACTTAGCACTTATGTACTTATGTTACTTCTACAACTAGCTGTCCTCGTCCTCTCCTGGTCATAAATACAATGTTAAATTGTAGAGATTACCGGTTGATAATTGCTGTGGTGACACACCTTTGCCTGTTTCCATAGTTCTACTGAATATTACTGTTCAATAATCGCTTGTTCTTCACAATATATCCGTGCCTTTGAGGCCTTAATTCAAGTGGCGCACAAGGTCAGATCAGATCCCTTCGTATATGGACCACGGTTATTAAACCATTGCAGGGGGACATGGGAATACTGGCACCATACCTGGTGATGTAGAAAGCAGGGCCTTGCAGTCCATCACCATTGTCTCAAATTCTGGACCATCTGCCTCCATACATGGCTGTGCTTACACTTTGTATTATTGTATTACTTTTCTATTTGTATGAACTTCAAAATTCAATAAAATATTTATTTTCGCAAATTGTAAATACTTTTGCCTGTGTTAGGTGTGCACACATGGAACCATCTCTGGCCTATCCTTTGGGCCGTTTATACACAGGCTATATCATGAAGTTAGCAGGGAGCAGGGGCGGATTGGCCATAGACCTTACAGGGAAATTTTCCGGTGGGCCAATGCCCAGGGGGCCATCTGGGCCCTCCTAATTGCCAGCAAGTGGAAGTTTTTAGGCTCTGTTGGGGTGGTGTAATGTGCCACAATATGGTATTGCTGGCTATGCCTTCTATCAATTTGGACCCAACTACAAAACGGGGCCACTTTTAGTATTTTTTCCAGGGCCACTTTAAGTTTCCAGTCCGCCCCTGGCAGGGAGCATCATTATTGCCTAGAGATGACTTTCATAGCTTAGAATGGGCGGCAATGCCCCGTGTAAATGAGTGGCACCAATGACAGTCTTTACCAGTCAAGCCACCGTTCCTTCATTCAGGCATTCACACTTAGGCTTCATCCACATGACCGTATTTTGTGTGAACTTCTCTGGGTCCGCCAAAAAAAATAAATAAAAAGCGCACAGATGTTATTCATGTGCTGTCCGCATCCGTATGCCCTTTACACAAATTCTGTTTATGTGCTATTCCTGTTTGTATTATGGACGAGAGTAGTCATTTCTATTGATGTGAGTGAGAACAGTGCGGAGTGCACACGGGAGGTGTCCGCAGTTTGCGGACAGACATAAGGAGACGGTCGTTTGCATGAGGCCTTAGTGTGGGATGGTGCTGATCGTTGACCAGTGGAATGGGCCTTTGGACCTTGAACATTTCTGTATTACTGGGGAACGTAGGATTGTAGATCTGCTGAGCTGCCGATGTGCCTGTTTTTAGTGGGAGCGAGTGGTTCCACTGACGGGAGCCTGGCAGTGTTTAGTATACAGACCACAGATAATATCTCTGGATGATTCACTATAAAGGAATGGGAGAGAATTGTTGTCTGCTGTCTTTCCCGTGAATATATTGTGTCTGCTATCATTTATATGCATTACTGGACATGAACTATAGCAGCACGGTTCACTTAGTATGCATGGGGTTTGGTTTCTTCTCTCGCAGGCTGCTGAGAACGGACAGTGCATTTTAAATCATCAGCTTCTAGAGAGGAAGAGGAAGAAAGCCTTCTATTAGCCTCTTACCGTCTACCTGTGGTCAGGACATTACCGACTATATAGGAAATCGATTACTGCAGATGATTCACCGGCCGTACACATATGTCTAAAGTTGATCAAAACGAACGTTCGTTGGTTGAAATTTTACAGGGAACGATTGTTTTAGTCGACTATTATTGTCAGCCGCATTTAATATTTGTGGTATAGAGTACATAGTAGACTTTATTTGTTACAATGGGAGCCCCTGAACAACAAATTCCACTTTCTGCCTGTGCAGTGTCGTATGTTGCAGTCTTCTGTAGGAGGAATACATTGGGAACATTCTGCAGCCCCTTAGATATCATTATATTGCAGATATGGACACTAGCATTAAATGACTACTACCCCCAGTTTGCCAGCCTTTGCTCACTTGTTGGAATGGCAGCCTCTACACTATCAGTTTTGAAGGTGATCAGACAGCACTTGTGTATCCCTGGTATGGTGGTTGTTGGAATGTGCGACCACCGAAGGGAAATAAAAACATAAAGCAGCTTTTATCACCGTCTGTGGTTTACATTTTTATTTCAAAGTAAGTTCCAGGTTTTCATAGACCAAGGAATGACTATGATTGTGCAGACTGTACACGATCAGTGATCCTACGTTATAGTCTGCAGGCTTCAGAGCTGAAATCTAGCTTTCTTGGTGGCCAGTATCTACGCACAGCTTGCTCTCTAATGATTTACGTCCTTGGAAGTGTCTAGGCACTGGCCAGTAGTCGTACTGTCCCACTAAGCTACATGCACAGGACAGTGAAAAACGAACCTGTGATGTACATTTTTTTAAGGGCCATCACACGTCCATCTTAATGGTCATCTATGGGGTTATTCACATTGCAGTTTTTTTGAACGCCAGTGAATAATGGACGTCGAAAACTAGAACATGTTCTATCCTGTCTGTTTTTCACTGACAGACTGCCTCCCCTACAATTGAATGGGTCTGTTTTTAACATTCGTTTCTCAGAAAGGCATCAGTGAAAAAAACATCAGTTAAAAATGGACAGTTTATCCGTTTTTAACGGACGCTTATTTTCGTGTATCAGTAGCAACAAGCAGAACTGTGAATGCAGCTCTGAATTGAGAGGCTTTAACTCTGAGTTAGTACAAAGTAAAATCACAGAATGGCAGAAAATGCTCAGACCCCATATGCTGTTGCGCATTTCTAACCAGGGGAGCAAATCCTGCACGTGTGATCCGCTGCTGACGGTAATCCCAAGCAAAACGTGTACAATGGAGGATGCCTGCAGCGGACCACATGTACCACAAAAACATCCTACACAGGATAACCAATTGTGGGGATGTGACAAACTATATAAAACAGCAATTCATGGAAAATGGCGCACTACAACGGTAAGTATGGCATAGTAGGGTTAGCGTTGGGTCCCGTGCCACTTTGAGAGACCTTGATAGGTTGTGCGGGCTCCGGTATGTTCTTGATATTAGAATATATTGGCAAAAGTCTCATTTTAACATCAGCCTGGGGGTTTAGCCATATATTGTCAATTGTATTTACCGCTGTAGTGCACCTTTTTCTGTCAATTGAGTACAAAGTAGTGTAAACTAATGTGCAAAGGTGAAAATATGTCACAATCAAGGACATCTGTCAGCAGATTTGTACCCATGACACTGGCTGACATGTTACATGTGCGCCTGGCAGCTGAAGACATCTGTGTTGGTCCTGTGTTCATACTGTATGTGCTCACATTGCTGAAAAAAAATGATGTTTTAATATATGCAAATGAGCCTCTAGGAGCAACGAGGGCGTTGCCTTTACACCTAGAGTATCTTTTCTGGACAATGAATCTGTATGGGGATGAGCGATAGCAGTAGCTCAGTGTAAATTCAGCTCTCTCCTCCACTGATGGGCAGGGGTCTTTAGACTGTCACAATCACATGGCTGCCCTGCCTGTTACAGCCTCAAATGCTAAGGATTTCACCAGGGAGCCGGCCAAACTTCAGAAGAGCAGTGCTCCGTCCTGTACAGCGCTCAGTGCGACCACAGGGGGATCCGCACTCCGATACACAGCAGAGTACGGATTGCAGTGGAACTTCACAAGGAAAAGAAATAATGTAAATTACAGAAATCATTTCCCTCACATTCAGAACAGCTTTCAGTAAAATGTATTACACTTTAACAGCTCATTATTTCTTCAAGAAATACATATTAGCAAAAATCTTCTACCATCACATATCATCCCAGCTTTGCGTGAAGTGTGAATCTGTCCTTATTGTTCCGGCTTCCCTCACTGATGTGTGGGAGTGTCGAATATGTCACCTAGGCCTCGGGCACTGGCTCTTTTTTTGTGCTATAAAAAGCGCTTGTTAAAAAAGTAATAGCATTCCAACTATATACAGTATAATGAAGGTCTGTGCACACCCTGCCGCCTTACTGCAGAGCAGCTGTTTTTAACACTTGACTATACCTGCGGTAACTGCATGCGTTCCGTAACCGCAGCATGACCAGGACACGACCACGTCCCACGCTTAGGTTGGTTGACCTGTTGTGAATAGAATCTTAACCCACCCCCCTCTTCAGGGTACTCCTCTTAAAGGGGTTGTCCAAGTTATTTTTATTAATGACCTATCCTCAGGATAGGTCATCAATATCAGATCGGCAGAGGTCCGACACTTGGGACCCCTGCTGATCAGCTGGTTGAAGAGAAGGTGCAAGCCGCACCAGCGCAGCCTTTTCTTCATTGTTTACCTGCTCGCCATCACAACAGCAGCGGTGCTGGGTGTCGGACCTCCGCCGATCTGATATTGATGACCTATCCTGAGGATAGCTCATCAATAAAAATAACTTGGACAACCCCTTTAAGTAGAAATATTGTATGGGGTGCAGCAGTCACTGGAACGCTTCTGAGTACAGTGTCCATACCAGAAACAATAGCAATGCCAGAATCCCGGATTATGTGCTTCTCCTCTAAGGCTGGGTTCACATCTGCTTTGTGAACTCTGGCACTCTGATCCGGTCACTGTATCCGGCACGTATACGTCAGAAAGCGGACGGATCCCACTACAGTGAATGGGGATCCGGCTATGCCGGATACAGTGAACGGGGATCCGGCTATGCCGGATACAGTGAACGTGGCCTAATGGTTTATAAACCTCTTTGACAAGATAGATGTGGATAAGATTCAATTCTTTATTCTGTCAGTGTGGTTCATTAAAGGGGTTGTCCGAGTTATGAAAAAAAAATAGTACTTTAAATCTGATGGGCAGCAATATATAACTAAGTTAAGCAAGTTTTAGGCAAAAAATCTATATTTCCGCATTTCCCTGGTTCTCTTCTGGTCTTTGTTTACCTGCAGTAATAAAAATCTCGGCCCCTCCCCCTGCTTTACTCTGCATATGCTGCCCTGAGTGACATGTCTTCTGGGATACTCAGCAGCATGTTGTATGTGAGTCCCAGCTGTACAATGACACTGCTGATACACACAGGATCTTACCCCTTACATGGCCTGTACAATACAGTACCCTCCAGATCAGCTCCAGTATCAGCTCTGTGTCTGTAGGGTGAGGAGGGCAGATCCTGTGTCTCTTTACATCTGCAGCTGCTGTTGTAAAGCCTTCAGTGTGTTCTCGCTGAAGGGGTTAATGTTTTATCTGAAAGAATCCAGGGAGAGCAGAAAGCAGCAGAGCAGGGGGTGTGGCCAGTGACTTCTCGTGTACAGACTGTTATCTGATCTCTGAGGCTTGTGCAGGAAACATCACAAAGCAGGGAGATAAGGCTACTTTCACACTAGCGGCAGCACGGATCCGGCACCTAAAGGGTGCCGACGGATCCGTACTGCAGCTGATACATGTGTGGAGCCGGAGCAGCGCTCCGGCCCCACACATGTTGACACAGACACAGAGAACATACATACAGACACACAAACACATACACATACATACTTACATACTCCAGCCAGGGACACCGGCAGCACGTCTTCACGCGCCTCCTGCGCGCAGTGATGACGATTCCCCACAGCGCCCTCTGCTGGGCGCAGTGGGGAAACGTCATAGCTGCGCGCAGGAGGCGCGTGAAGACATGCTGCCGGCGTCCCTGGCTGGAGTATGTATGTATGTATGTATGTATGTATCTCTGTAGCCAGATCCGGAATGACCCCCCATTGCAAGTCAATGGAGGACAGATCCGGATTACTGGTGTGTCCACACCAAACGGATCCGTCCCAATTGACTTGCATTGGGGGTCATTCCGGATCTGTCTTGGTGCGGATGCCTGGACCGGAGAGCAAACCGCAGCATGCTGCGGTTTGTTCTCTGTTCTGAAGACGGAACGGAATGCTTTCAGGAGCATTCCGTTGTCTTCAGTTCAGTTTTGTCCCCATTGACAATGAATGGGGACAAAACTGAAGCGTTTTTTTTCCGGTATTGAGCCCCTATGACGGAACTCAGTACCGGAATTTAAAAACGCTAGTGTGAAAGTAGCCTAAGCTGACATCACAGGTCATGTGATCCTGAGTTAAATCTAAGAAACCAGCAGCTTTAGAAGCAGAAAGTGTATGGAAAAGCTGTTGTATTTGACTAGTTAGAAACATACAAAGGACAAAAAAATAACTCGGACAACCCCTTTAACCATTAGAGGGGAGGCACATAATCTTGGCTCCTTCCACTTTAGCAGTTTTAATGTCTATCTATTCCATGCTGGGATTGTTCCTAGATATTCTGATTTATTTTATAGAAAAAACACAGTATATCACTTTGTGAGGCAGATGATGTTTTTGCTTTTGTGGTTTTTATTACTTTTCTGTTTTATTTCTCCAAAGAGGTACAGGTTCTTCAAGCTTTCATTATGTTGCCTGAAAACTGCTCAGTGTAAATGTGCGGCTAATCACCCAACAAACAAGCAAATGCTTATTCGGTAATCATGTCTTTCATATGCCAACAAAAATCTTTGTTTTCTCAGCAGCACATCTCCCTGTGTAAACGGAATGTGCTGCCGGCAATATGCAAACTGAATGCGAGCCGGACAATAGTAATAAAAGTTTGTCTTCCCAGTCACTTTGCATCTGTGAAATGATTGTGTGAAAAGGCCCTTTAAATGAGCCCGGATGGATTGTATATCGTCCGTCAGTTCTTTTTGGCAGCTGTAATTGCCCCATGTAAGGGTGCAGTCACACATGGCAGAAAATATGCAGGTGTGGATTTCGTTGCAGATTTTTATGCTTGGATTTATATGATTTCTGTGTTGATTACATCCCCCATTGAAATGGATGGAGACCATTCTGCTGTAGAAAAGCCGCAGCACTTCAGTATTTACGCAGCAGAATATTATTTGTCAGGGATTGATACTTTTCAACCCCATAGGTAACATGGGGAAGTCTTTATGCTGTGTATTTTCTGGTGGATTTTTCCATGTGTGAAGGCACCCTGAAAGGGCCTTAAAGAGGACCTTTCACCATTCCTGACATGCCTGTTTTAATAGCTCCATGCATTCCCCATGTAATAACAATTCGGGAACATCTATTCTTATGGCTCAATGTTGTGCCATTTCTTTATTATTTGCACTAGAAGTTATGAATGAATTGCTATTTGTCTTCAGTAAAGGAACAGAGGGGAGGTAACCAGTTGGGGGTGTGTCCCTGCACAGACTCACTCTATCCAATCAGTGCTGTCATGTTCAGTCTGTGCAGGGACACACCCCCAACTGGTTACCTCCCATCTGTTCCTTTACTGAAGACAAATAGCAATTCATTCATTACTTCTAGTGCAAATAATAAAGGAATGGCACAACATACAGACATAAGAATAGATGTTCCAGACTTGTTATTACATGGGGAATTCATGAAGGTATTAAAACAGGCATGTTAGGAGTGGTGAAAGGTCCTCTTTAAAGGGGTATTTTGGTTAGAAAAAGTTATATGCCAACCAGCCACTCTTTCCATTTTGGGGGGCTCCTGTTCTTATGATTGGTGGGGGTCCTAGTGGTACAATAGGGAATAGGGTTTTCTAACCAGAATACCCCTTTAAGCCCCTCGTGGTCATACAGACATACTGTCACAGCGCTTATCTGCTAATTATTTTATTGGTAGTGATCTTTGGTCCAAGTCGATTGACGCTTTGCCATGGGCCTGAACAGATGGCCGTATGAGTGAACGTTTTCAGTAGCACGTCACTGGATCTTCAGTGCCTTACAGTACCAATCATGTAGACAAGATTTTAGGCAAGTAGAAAAAAGATTGTCCGGTAAGGGCAGTGCCGACATGTAGGCAAATAACTTCATAATGGGAGAATCCTAGAGTCCCTCCAGAAGATGATGACGGTAGTATGTCACATGTGAACCCCTCTGGCTGCCCTGGGTCAATGGCTGTGGAAGGGTTGTGACTTGTGACACACCTACTGCCGAGCTTCCTCTGTTTGTTCTTGAGCTGCAAATATTTCTAAAACAATAGATTCTTTGACTGGTAACTGAGAGCAGCAAGCATCGCTGAGCCCTGTGACTAGCCTGGGGTCTGAGCTGAGCATGTAGACCAGAGGAAGCGCCTGAACACTGGAGCATGCAGGTATTTACCTCCCTCATTCTGCTGCCTCCCGTACAGTCCTAGCAATGCAGCAGGAGGCACAGACATGAGCTGTAAATTGCATTATGATAAGGGCAGAGCTGCTGGGTTATTGCTTAGTGCCTAGATATTTGACTTTGTGTGAGTCAGTGAGTGATAGGCTGGACCTGGCATAATGTATGCTGGGGTTATGCAATGAGACTGGTGGTTGTGTTTTCCCTAGTATCCATCTATCATCCAGATCTCAGCACATTTCTGGATTGCTCTAGGCAGCTGGTTGGCAGTGCTTCATTCTGATTTCCAGGGGCACTGTTGGGATTTGCAAGGTGATTCAGCAACAAGCAGAGAAACTATTGCTGGGATTTCCATGTGACTTGATTTATTTCTTGGCATGTGAGAGCTCCACTTCTCGAAGGCGTTCATAGTTCCTTCACATCTCGCATTTCGTCTCGTTTAGCAGTAATCCATGCTGAAGTCACAGTTTTCTTTCTCCCTCTGATCACTATTTCTGTTTTATCCCCTAGAGAACCATGCTGGAAATCCTTGGATTGTAAGCCTGGCAGCACCCTGTATGCTGAATAAAGGGCAAGGCGATGGCTGACCCTTTGGATGTATCCTCCACAACCCTTGAACTTTGTCGTGACTGCGGACAGCCTCACATTTCTTCTGAAAACCACATCTACAACTTCCAAGATGAGGTGGATGATGAGCTGGTCTGCCACATCTGTCTGCAGCCACTGCTCCAGCCTATGGACACGCCATGTGGCCACACCTACTGCTACAAGTGCCTAAAGAATTTTCTACACGAGAAGGACTTTTGTCCTATGGACCGCAAGAAATTGTGTTTTCAGGACTGTCACAAGTCTAGCCTTTTGGTGAGAAATTTACTGGATAAGTTGAGTATCATATGTCCCTTCCTGGCTGAATGTAAACAGGTGATGCAGCGATGTGAGCTGGAGCCCCACCTACGCAACAGGTATACATGCTTAAACTGATCAGAACTGATTGTAATTCTTGCAAGTATGTATTGGTGTTAAAGGGGTTGTCCGAGGTTTTACTATTGATGGCCTATCCTCTGGATAGGCCTCAATATCTGATTGGCAGGGATGAGAAATCCTACACCACCGACAGCACCGGAACTACACAGTGGATGGAACTGTTTACTGCAGTACTGTTCCCTTCTGTGGGAGCAGTGCTGCAGTAACCAGCTCCATCCACTACATAATGGACAGAGCTGTGTAGTTCTGCTGCCGGAGCTAGTGCAGAACTGCTGATTGGCAGGGTCGTGAGTATTTGGACCCCCAGTGATCAGATATTGATGGCCTATCCTGCGGGTAAGCCATCTGTAATAAAAACTTGGACAGCCCCTTTAAAGCTTGACTGCAGCTTCTGGAGATGTGGTGCTACAGTTGCACCAAAGGGTGTCTTTACTCTTGGCAGAAAAATCCACCTGAAAGTATAGAGGTGTGTTTGGGAATTTTGATGTGGACTTTTGTGCAGATTAGGGCTTGTTCACACATCAGTTATTTGATCAGTTATTTCCATCAGTTATTGTGAGCCAAAACCAGGTGTGGGTCAAAAACACAGAACAGGTGCAAATCCTTTCATTACACCTGATCTCTGTTTAGTGTCCACTCCTGGTTTTGGCTCACAATAACTGATGGAAATAACTGATCAAATAACTGATATGTGAACAACCCCTAACATCCACCATTGAAATAAATGCAGAGTAAAATAGATTTTCAGAATGGGGCCCTATGGACAGTTACATACTTTGGAGCTGTCCACCAGAGGTATACATCAATACATATAACCCAGACCTGACATATACATTTAATTACAGGTTCTGACTTGATGTGAACAGCACAAGGCCCTAATCATTAGCTGGTCGCGGGCAGTGAAGGGGTTAATGCTAATATATCTAGCGTTCTGTGGCAGTGAGGTGGTTCGTGTGAGTATTTCTGGCGGTCTAGGACAGAAACGGCATTAACTTCAGGATTCCCTGAAGGCGAAGGGCAGTGAAGGGGTTAATATTTCATACAGGGGGCACCGCTGTGACCACTGGAAATGACAGAGTTAAAAATTCCTCACTGTGCAGGCAGGGCTGTAATTAGGCCTGTTAATCTCATTAGTATTTCCAGAGCGTACATCTTAGGGCGCCTTCACACTCGGCAGATTTCATTGCAGAATTTTCTGGGGTGGTTTTGGCAGGAAGCGCATGGGTTTCTTCAAGGCCCATTCAGATGGCTGGAACTGATTTTTCAGTTGCAGAAATTTACTTCAACAAAATCTGCCACATGTGAAGGCGCCCTTAGGCTAGTCCTACTGTCCCAGCAGAGGAGCAGCCTGCCGGAGTTCACCAGATACTGCCAGAACCCATTGACTATAATGAGATCTGGCGGGGATTCTGCTGGTTTCAGACATGAGTGCCGGGTTTTGGCTGAAAAAAACAAAACGGTGCAGTGCTGGATCGGAGTTAAACACAGATGTGAAACTAGCCTTAGGAAGATCAGATTCTAGACCCCAGGAAGAGAGCGCCCACTGTTTCCTTCCTGCACTGATCATAGATATGAGTGCAGGGAAGACAGAGGAGAGGGCTATAGCTGTGTGGTGCCTTGACCTCTGATTGGGCAGAGCGTTTCAGGAGAACTCTGCCTGCTCATTAAGGAGGGACTTGAGGCAGCGTGCACACGAACAGACTCTACCTGAGCTTAATGGGGTTGTTCGGTGATGACCTATCGTCAATATTAAGCACTGTCATCAATATCCCACCCCGGCCATTCATAACAATGCACTTGATCTCGCTTATCATCCAGCTTGAGCCCCGTGATAAATCTGGTGCACGTCTAGACGGCCGGTCTAACCTTACACCATCTACAGGATTAGTAAATCCGCCTCAGTGTGACATTTGATAGATTTGGCCCACGTTACAACAACACAGACTACTGCAAAAGTGACAGGAAATTCCCCTCATGATGAATTTCCCTCCATATGGTTATTCTGTTTGGCCCCATGCTTGTGATTTTGTGTAAGCTTTCTGTCCCTGCCATCGTCTTCTACAGAAATGATATGTGGGGACAACTGTTATGTTCAGACGGACAGCATTTGCGATATGAACAACATATCCCAGCATGCCTCTGCATTGTCTCTGCAGTCATTACCATCTAGGAGCTGTGAGTAGGATAGGTGTAATGTCATGTAAGGCCCAGTTCGCACTTCAGTTATTTGGTCAGTTATTTCCATCAGTTATTGTCAGCCAAAACCAGTAGTGAAGCCTACACAGAGATAAGCTAATGCTCCTGTTCTGTGTTTTTGACCTACCGTATTTTTCGCCCTATAAGACGCACTTCCCCCCCCCCCCCCCCAAAAGTAGGGGGAAAATGCGGTGCGTCTTATAGGGCGAATACAAGTGAACGCTTCCATAAGGAAGCGCTCACTTGTACGTAGGGACCCCCATCAGACCTCAGATCAGCCCACCCAGCCACTTATAAAAACCTTACTTACCTGTCCTGCGCCGCTGCTGCTGCCCTCCGGTCCCGCACTCCACTCTTTTCCCTGCCGGCGCATCGTCAGGTCATAGTGCGCGCTGGCAGGGAAGAGAGTGGAGGGCAGCAGCAGCGCAGGACAGGTAAGTAAGGTTTTTATAAGTGGCTGGGTGGGCTGATCTGAGGTCTGATGGGGGCACATTCTGCTGATCTGAGGTCTGATGGGGGCACATTCTGCTGATCTGAGGTCTGGTGGGCGCACAGTGAGATGGTATGGGGGCGCAGTGGGCTGATCTGAGGTCTGGTGGGGGGCTGACATGGAGGGCTGATATGGGGGTCTGATGTGATGTCCTGAAATTTATGGGCAGTCTGATAAGAGGATCTGATGAAAAATATTTTTTTTCTTATTTTCCTACTCTAAAACCTAGGTGCATCTTATGGGCCGGTGCGTCTTATAGGGCGAAAAATACGGTATATCTGGTTTTGGCTCCCAGTAACTGATCAGATAACTGAAGTGTGAACATGGGCTAAGACTACTACACACAGCAGAGATTTACATACCCTACCTGCGGTTATAATACAACACAAGTGCAGTATCAAATTAAAGGTGGTATCCAAGAGTGAAACAGACCTCCCTGAGTGGCCAACCCCCAGTGGAGATCCTGCTTAGGCTAGTTTCACACCTCCGGTATGGAATTCTGGCAGACAGTGCCAGGAATCGGTCGGACACAAATTGCAGCATGCAGCTGTTTGTGCCCGGCCGGATCTCCACCAGACCCCATTATACTTAAAGGGGTTGTCCGGGTTCAGAGAAGAACCCGGACATACCTGCAATTTCACCCAGGCAGCCTGCCTGAAGAGGACATCGGAGCATCTCATGCTCCGATGCCCCCCCTTGCCCTGCGCTAGATCGCGCAGGGCAAGGTCTCTTTTGTATGTAAACACTCGCTGCCGGGCGGGTACTTCCGCCCGGCAGTGAGTTCGGTGACGTCACTGGCCTTAATGGGCCGGCTTTAGCGCTGCCCTAGCCGTTTTTACTGGCTAGGGCAGCGCTAAAGCCCGTCCATCAGCGCCGATGACGTCACCGACTCACTGCCGGGCGGAAGCCTCTGCCCGGCAGGGACCGGTACGTCACCGGAACTGGCTAAATTCCTTTGCCCTGCGCTAATTAGCGCAGGGCAAAGGAGGGCATCGGAGCATAGGATGCTCCGATGCCCTCTTCAAGCGGGCTGCCTGGGTGAAATTGCAGGTATGTCCGGGTTCTTCTCTGAACCCGGACAACCCCTTTAACAGGGCTGGCTGACGTTCCGGCTGCATCCGAGAGTGCCAGAAGTGGTAAATTCCAGCAGGCTGTCCTCTGCTAGCCTTACCTGCTCCCCACCGCTGGGTTTGGTTTCTGACGCTGCCAGACTGCCTCTTCCTTTCCTTGATTTGCTGAAATGAACACCCGTCGATGGGGGGACATGTTGCAGCCAAGGTCACAGCAGTGGCCTGTGATTGGCCGTTGACGGATGTTGATTTCAGCACATCGGGGAAAGGAAGAGGAGACCCGACAGCGTCAGAGACTGAACCTAGCAACGGGGACCAGGTAAACGATAGAATAAATGTCATGCATACAGCTGGATGCGTTTTGATAAAAATGCCTCTGACCCCCCAAAAAATTGCAAAAATGAAAACGCTGTGTATGTAGACTTGTTACCTGCACACATTGCGGATTCATGTGGAAAACCTGCAGCATATTACTGTACAGCAAAGTGTATGACAAATCCCATGTACACACCACATCAAATCCGCCCAAAAACCACAAGTAACACGTGCTATTTTTGGTGTCGATTTGATGTGAAAACGCACAAAAATATCTGCAGATTTCCGGTTTGTAAACCTGCACCCGTGTGTAAGCACCCCTAAACTAATATCTGGGGTCAGCACTGTAAACAGCAGCCAATAAAAAGATGGAAAAAATACAGAAAATTACAGAAAATGCAGGTAAAGTTCAGTGTGAAACGGTGATAGCTGTGGTCATAAGGGTTAATGTAGTTCAGGGGTGGCCAACCTTACAGACACAAAGAGCCAGAAAAAAAAAAACGTATGACTACCAGGAGCCACAACTGTACATTTACACACGAGTCACCGTATTTTTCTTCCTGCACCTACAGAGAAAAATAAGAAAAAAATACTTTTCATCAGATCTGAGGTCTGATGAAAAATATTTTTTCCATATCATCACCACGACGGCACCACAAGGAGATTGACCCCTGACCTCTGTAGGGGCAGGAACAGAGAAGGTTAAAGGCACACATCCCTCCACCAACACCAGTGTTTCCTGTCCCTACAGAGGCCAGGACGGAGAAGGATCTCCTCGTGGTGAGGAGTGGTGATATATCCCTGGCAGAGTTCTGTTCCATGTCGGGACAGATGCACGCTGATCGGGGTCCCTTACCTCTGCCCCCCTGCCCGCCCGCGGTCTAGTACTAACGCTGGGCAGGGGACTGTGAGAGGACTCGTTCCAGTTCATCCGGGGCCTGCTCCCGGCGTGGTCTCCCTCCTTCCCCCACGTGGGTGAAGCTGGGCTGCGCGCCCGACGCTTTGCGCGTCCCTGATGACGTATTTCCGGCGACGACCGGAAGTTGGTGGCGCGTCCGAGGGGCCGGCGGGTAAGTTCAAAAGGGGGAAGCGGCGTACTGATCTGAAGTCTGATTCCTGCTTCCAGCATGTCGGGTCCCGAGCCTCGCTCTCCCCGTGAACCGGAACCTCCCGCGCCGCCATCTGTAAGTCTGCTGTTGCCGCATTTTTTATTGTTTGGCTGGGCACTTGGTCAGGGGGTTTTTTACCTTTCTCTCCTACTTCTACCACGGGTGACTTTCCCTTCTTATGTGGATCCCTTCTGACCTTTCTCCTGTTGTCTCTTAGGCCTCAAAAGAGACACAGAAGAAGGCAAAAAAAACCTACAAGATGTATCTCCTGCAGCTGTAGATTATCGGATCAATACACCAAGAAACTCTGTAAAGAGTGTATTGGGAATGTCATTCGGGAGGAACAACCCTCTCTTCTTCAAGAGTTTCGTTCCATGATGCAGGATGAAATACGTGCTTTCCTGGCACAGCTAAATCCCCCTGCGCCTCCACCCCCAAAACGGCCTAGAATAATCACTCATCCCTCTTCTTCTGACCCTGAAGACCAGGATGAAGATTCAGTCTCCTCTAGATATGCAGAAGAGGACGACCGTGTATCCGATTCTGATTACGCTGAAGGCTGTAAAAAATTCTTCTTTAAAAATGAAGATATGCACGATCTGCTTATGGCTGTTAGGGCCACTATGGGGGTGGAGGAAGTACAGAAAGCTCACTCTGTGCAAGAGGAGCTCTTTGGAGGTTTAAGGGCAAAACGCGCAAAAGTTTTCCCCTTCAACGAGAATATTAAAGAAATTATTCTCAAGGAATGGGCAGAACCGGAGAAACGCCTAGGCATTTCACGAGATTTTAAATCCCGTTTACTCTTCGATCCTGCTGATTCTAAACTCTATGACGACACACCCAAAATCGATGTTCAAGTGGCAAAGGTTGCTAAAAAGACCTCCCTACCCTTCGAGGATGCCTCTCAGTTAAGGGATCCCATGGAGAGAAAGGCTGACGCTCTTCTGCGCAAATCCTGGGAAGCGGCAATGTTTAACATTAAGACCAATGTGGCAGCCACCTCTAAATTCTCTTCCTCTTCTCAAGTCTGCAACCGCCTTTTTGGCTGACGCCTCTGCAGAGTCCATCAGATTTGCAGCCAAAGATGCAGGCCTTTCTAATGCAGCTCGCAGAGCTATATGGATGAAGGCCTGGTCTGGCGATAAAGCCTCAAAAATGAAGCTCTGTTCTATTCCTTTCTCGGGGGAATACGTGTTTGGCCCTATCTTAGACAAGATCCTTGAGAAAGCGGCAGATAAAAAGAAGGGATTCCCGGAAGATCGTCCCTTTCGCAGGAAGCTCCCTTTCAGATCGGGAAATTTCCAGGAGAGGTCCTTTCGTGGTAAAGGGAAAACAGGCCGTTGGAGCTATGCAAAGGGTGGCAAGGGGAGAGGATTCCTCCTCAACCCCCAAACCAAACCCTCAGATAAGCAATGACATCCCAGTGGGGGGGCGATTAAACAGGTTTCTACCAGCCTGGGAAAGAGTGTCATCAAACCCATGGGCTCTGTCTATAATAGAGTCAGGATACAAAATAGAGTTCAAATCACTTCCCCCAAACAAATTTCTTGTCACAAGATCCCCAAATCTAGACGTCATTTGGCAGGAGATCAGAACGTTGCAAGGCCTGAATGTTGTGGCCAAAGTCCCACCCAGGGAGCAGGGGTTAGGCTTCTATTCTACCCTCTTCCTAGTAAAGAAAAAAGAGGGCTCCCTTCGTATGATCATAAATCTGAAGTTTTTGAACAAATACAACACGTGCCGAAGGTTCAAGATGGAGTCCCTAACATCGGCAATACCTCTGATCTCCCAAGATGCTTTCATGTGCACGGTGGACCTAAAGGACGCCCATTACCACGTCCCTATTCATCAAAGTCACCATCAGTACCTGCGATTCGCAGTCCAAGACTATCAGGGCTGCGTACACCACTTCCAGTTCTTAGCTCTACCGTTTGGGATATCCTCTGCCCCCAGAGTGTTCACCAAACTAATGTTAGAAATGGTGGCATTCTTGAGGCAGGAGGGTTTGACCATAGTTCCATATCTGGACGACCTCCTACTGATAGCCGACCCTTGTTCTTGTCTCTTGAGAAGTCAAGAAACCCTGTTGTCCACCCTAAAGAACCTGGGTTGGATAGTGAATTTTCAAAAATCTCATCTTCTGCCGTCCAAGAGAGTTCAGTTTCTAGGAGTCCTCCTAGATTCCCACTCTCAAATAACCACTCTTCCTCCAGAAAAGATTCAGGTCCTGATTCAAAAATCTTGGGCCTTCCAGAAGAAGAAATTTTCCTCAGTAAGGGACGCAATGAGCTTCCTGGGTCTTCTCTCCTCCTGTATCCCCTCGGTAAAATGGGCTCGACTACATTACAGGACACTACAAGCTTGGATTCTGAGGGTTTGGAACCGAAAACAGTCCTCCCTGGACCTTCTATTACCAGTTCCGAAGTCAGTCAAAACCTCCCTCTTATGGTGGTCAGACACCGAGAATCTACTGAAGGGTGTAGTCTGGAAGAAATTTCCACAGGTCCTGATCACCACAGATGCCTGCCAGTCGGGCTGGGGCGCAAAAATTGGCAACCAAATCCTCCAGGGGACCTGGTCTCGATCAGTGAGGACTCAGTCTTCGAATTACAGAGAGCTCCGGGCGGTTTGGGAGTCTCTAAAAGCCGCAGAGTCCTCCTTACTGGGCAAACATCTCAAAATCCTTACAGACAACACGACTACGGTTGCATACTTGTCCCATCAAGGAGGCACTCGGTCCCCCAGACTGCAAGCTCTGGCTCTACAGATTTTCCGGTGGGCAGAAGTTCATGTTCAGTCTATTTCGGCGATCCATCTGAAGGGCTCACTGAACCAGGAGGCAGACTTCCTGAGCCGGGAAACTCTGGATCAGGCAGAATGGGGCCTAAACTGGGACGTCTTCAATCAAATTACTCAGCGTTGGGGTGTCCCAGAAATAGATCTCTTCGCGACAAGGAAAAATGCAAAAATTCAAACATTCTGCTCCCTAAACCCCAGGGACAATCCCTGGGCGATAGATGCTCTTTCCCTCCAATGGAACTGGAAGCTATGTTACGCGTTTCCCCCTCTGCCTCTGATCCCAAGAGTGATCCAAAAAATTCAGCAGGGGAACTCAACGGTGATCCTAATTACACCTTATTGGCCGAAGAGAAGTTGGTTCTCCCCTCTAAAAAACCTCTCGCTGTCAGAACCCTGGATTCTGCCGCCCAGACCAGACCTTCTGCTCCAGGGGCCCATTGCGCACCCCTATCCGCAGTTCCTAAAACTAACTGCCTGGATCCTGAAACCGAGATCCTAAAGAGTCAGGGATTGTCAGAGGATGTGATCTCTACCTTGAAGGCTAGCAGGAAAAGCGTCATCTCTGCTATTTATCTGAAGGTTTGGAAGAGGTTTTGTTCTTGGTACGGTGATCCATCACCAAATTCTTCAAAACCAGACATTTGTAAAATCCTTGACTTCCTACAGGCAGGCCTTGGAAAGGGTCTAAAACCATCTACTTTGAAGGTTCAAGTCTCAGCCTTGAGCTGTTTTTTCGACACTCAACTAGCCAACCACCGTTGGATCAAAAGGTTCATGAGAGCTGCCTCCAGACTGCGTCCCTCTTTGAAATCTTCTACACCCTCATGGGACCTTAATTTAGTACTAACGGGCCTAACCTTACGTCCCTTCAAACCTCTGGAAGACTGCTCTCTGAAACTATTGTCCTTCAAAGTGGCTTTCCTTATAGCTATCACTTCTGCGAGAAGACTGGGAGAAATTCAATCCATCTCAATTAGGGAACCTTACTTTAAAATTTTAGACGATAGATTAATCATCAAACTTGATCCGGGTTTCCTTCCCAAAGTCGTCTCAAACTTCCACAGAAATCAGGAGATAATCCTCCCCTCATTCTGTAACTCACCATCAAATGATAAAGAAGCATCTTTCCATTCCTTAGACGTTAGAAGAGCGGTCCTCAGATATCTGCAAGTGACAAAAGACTTCAGGAAATCGGATGGTCGTCTTCTACAATTTTCTGGCAAAAATAAGGGGCTGAAAGCTTCAAAATCCACAATAGCCAGATGGATTAAAAATACCATTTCCATCTGTTATGAAATCCAAGACCTAGCTGGCCCAAGTTATGTTAAAGCCCATTCTACCAGGGCCATGTCTTCATCACAAGCAGAAAGAGCGGGAGCTTCTCTTGAGGAAATCTGCAGGGCTGCTACATGGTCTAGTGCAAACACCTTTATTAGGCATTATCGTCTGGATCTTTCCAATTCTGGAGACTTGTCTTTTGGACGTAAGGTCCTTCAGGCAATTGCCCGTGCCCGTTGTAATTTCGTACATCTCCTTGTGGTGCCGTCGTGGTGATGATATGGAAAGCCGGAATTAGACTTACCGGTAATTCAATTTCCATGATATCACCACGACGGCAGGAGTATTCCCTCCCTTCCTTTTTTCCTCTGGTATGAATCAATACCGGAGGGAAAGGGGGAAAAAAAAAAAATTTTATATTATGTATTTTCTGTAATTTTGTTCACCGGTATTGGCTCTGTGATTTGGTAAACACTGGTGTTGGTGGAGGGAGGTGTGCCTTTAACCTTTTCTGTTCCTGCCCCTACAGAGGTCAGGGGTCAATCTCCTTGTGGTGCAGTCGTGGTGATATCATGGAAATTGAATTACCGGTAAGTCTAATTCCGGCTTTTTTCTTATTTTTCATTAGCAAAGAAAAAAAATATTTTTCATCAGACCTCAGATCAGACTCCTAAATAAGAACCCCAATCCTTGTCAGACCTCCAGATCAGACAACAGAAATCAGACTCCCAATGTCAGATCTTCCTCCCCATGGTCAGATCTGACCCCTCCCCCCCCCAGGCTCAGATCAAACCCCCCCCCCCCAGGCTCAGATCAAAACCCCCCCCCAGGCTCAATCACCCCCCCCCAGGCTCAGATCAAACCCCTCCCCCCCAGGCTCAGATCAAAACCCCTCCCCCCAGGCTCAGATCAAACCCCTCCCCCCCAGGCTCAGATCAAACCCCTCCCCCCCAGGCTCAGATCCAAACCCCTCCCCCCCAGGCTCAGATCAAACCCCTCCCCCCAGGCTCAGATCAAACCCCTCCCCCCAGGCTCAGATCAAACCCCTCCCCCCCAGGCTCAGATCAAACCCCTCCCCCCCAGGCTCAGATCAAACCCTCCCCCCCAGGCTCAGATCAAACCCCTCCCCCCCCCAGGCTCAGATCAAACCCCTCCCCCCCAGGCTTCAGATCAAACCCCTCCCCCCAGGCTCAGATCAAACCCCTCCCCCCCCAAGGCTCAGATCAAAACCCCTCCCCCCCCAGGCTCAGATCAAACCCCTCCCCCCCCCCCAGGCTCAGATCAAACCCCTCCCCCCCCCCCCAGGCTCAGATCAAACCCCTCCCCCCCCCCAGGCTCAGATCAAACCCCTCCCCCCCCCAGGCTCAGCTCAAAACCTCCCATACTTTGTTCAGACTCCCGTGCTCAGTTCTACAAATAAAAAAAAATCTCCTCCATCTCCTGATGGGGCACTGGGCTCCTGATTAGGCACCAGGTCGGACACGCTCTCCACTGTGACCTGATGCGCACAACATCAGATCATAGTGCGCTTCTCCACTTACTATGTTATGACACTGTGTGCATCAGGAAGTAGTGGAGAGTGAGCTGGAGCTGCAGAGTAGCAACGGTGCCTGATCAGGAAAGGAGATCTGAGCATGGGGTGGAGAGTGAGCCGGCCTGACTACTTCACCAGCTCCACCGCTAGAGCCACACTTGAAGAGGCAAAGAGCCACAGGTTGGCCACCCCTGATGTAGTTAAAACTGAATACTGTAGTGCTGCCATACACCTCTCCCTTCAGCAGAATTAGTTTCCTGATATATCTTCCTTATCTTTAGGGTGGTGGCTGCAACCACATCCACCGGCGGCAGAGTTATTACCTTCAGATTCCTGCAGCCACTACATTTTGGCTGCCTCGTGGAAAACCCAAATTTATAGGTATAGCATAGGAATTTAATTCCCAGCTGCTGCTATGTGAATCTGTCAGCAGAATGCAGACTGCTGCTCACAACAAACTTCCTGTTAGTACAACACTTGTGCCTGTAAAGCGAGCCTTGACGTTTGGTTGCTGAACATTTATGACCGTGTTGGAGGTCATGCAAGCGAGGGCGTTTCGCGTGTGGATGGCATTCGTTCGAAAAGAGCACCCACAGTGAAAACTGACCCATTAAAGTAATTGGGGTTATACAAATGAGCACTTTTTTTTAATCAAAGATCAGGCTGTGTGAAAAAAATTGCAGCAAATTCTATATTTTGCATTTTTCATGCAAGAAAGACTTCATAGAGATGAATGGGTCTGCATGAGTTTTTTAATGCAGGACTTGCCCATTGAAGCCAATGGGTGAGTGATGAAAAGCTTGAAGCACACTAAAGGACAGTCAGTTTTTCAATAATGGTTGCAGGGAGATCTTTGTGGTGTTTTTCATTTTTTTTTTTCACCTCCATGAAAACGTTTACAATAACTTTACAGAATCTTAGGAAAAAAAACTGAAGTAAACTGAAGGAAAAAGCGTCACTGACAGAAGTCGTACAGATTTAATATCGCTCGTGTGACCTTTCTTGAAGCCTGTGGATGTAAGACAAGCTTATAAACTGATATTACCTTATACCGAGTTAGTTGAAGTGCGGTATGTATATGAAGATCAAGGGCACATGGCAGAAGCCAAGTCCTTGGTAAATGATTACACAGTCCAGGCCCAGGGACTGCTCTGTAAATATTACACTGTGATCCGGGGATGACGCTTGTTCCTGACCTGAAACGTGTGGGGCCCAATAACTTATACACTAAACTTGTCTATGTGTATCTAACTAAGGAATACCATGGGCTTACAGATTAACCTTCAGTATGAAGAATGGTCAAAACAGTTAAACACCAGCAAAGTGAATAAAAATCGTAGAAGCTGCAGAGATTCTCCGCACGTACATTGACCTGCAGTGTGGATTTTGAAATTATTTGTTCAGCTTTTACACCTTTTTTTTCCCACATCAAATACGCAGTTCATCAATGGAATTCTGCAGTGGCAAATCTGTACCAAATCATGCTGAGAATGGTGCAAATTTTCCGTCACAGAAATTGACATGGTGTGCATTAAAAATCACTGTAGGTCCATTTCTGCATGGAAAATTGACACAGCCTGTGGATGAGATTTCTACAGTTTTTATTCACTTTGCTGGTTCCAAAACCAGACTGATGAACGGCAGCTATTCTGTTGCACATGGATAAATCCTCCCTGCCCTGTGCATGTGGTCTAATATAGTCCTCTCCACTTACTTTGGGATGTATCCTCTGATGGAAGCTCAAACAATAGGCCATTGTATATAACAATAGAGGTATAGCGTTGCACACGGGCCCAATATATGCACAAAGGATACTCTTTTGGCACATGCTTGGTGCATGGAGCTTTGGGATACATTCAGAATTTGTACTGGGAGCTTGAAGCATGGTGACAAATGTGCCAAATTCAGTTGGCACATGGAGTGCCGCCAAGTTGAAGTCCAGGATATCCATGAGCTGCAGGCTTCCCTAACCTGATGCTGATTGACAGTTTTCCCCTATGCTCAATAACAGGGAGAAAGCTGTCAATCGGCAAGAAAGCCTGCAGCTCACATACATCCCAGACTTGTAGTTCACAGCGCTCCCATCCCTTTGCATCTTATAAACTATGCCGAATGACATACTACTGATATCAGCGTATCTGTGCAGACAGGTTCATGTACTGATGCCTGTTATGAATTACTATTAATTATTGTAACTTATTGCATGTCAGATGTGCAGGCTTCAGAAAATACAGAGCCGAAAGAGATAAGAAGAGTGCCCCCATCAAGGATCCAAGTGAGGGTGATGCCTCCAAAGCGAGCGGCATTGCCAGCGTTCTAGCAGAATCTTCACTGGCGGCTGTGGTAGCTCTTGGTACATCTGAGCCAGGCCTGGTGAATCCAGCATTTGATGAACATGATGACGGTGAGAGTTCAAGATGGTCATGAGAATGTATGTATGGCACCGCTTTCTACCAAGGATTCTGATTATTTTTCTTTCAACCCTAAAGATCAACATCATAGGACAAGTCTAGTGGCCGAGACGAGTACAGTAGAGATCCACCGAGACGACCCTGAAGAGGAACTGGGCATGCGAATTGTGGGGGGTAGAGACACTCCTCTGGGCAATATTGTAATACAGGACGTGCTCAAAGACTCTTTGGTTGCAACGGATGGTAGACTTATGCCAGGAGACCACATTCTGGAGGTAGGTGCTGCCAAATATTCTTCTTGGTTGTTTGCTAGGATATGATTACTACAGAAGAGCCATCAGTACATAACCACATTGGTAAAGGGTTGTCCTACCTTAACATTTATGGCATATAGCTAGGCTAATGAATGGACAGCTGAATATATGTCAATACTTTTCCTAACTTTTGTACCAGCCTCCGGTGCACGTGACATATTTCCATCTGTATTTTGTGGAATTAGAACTGAGCTCACAAACATGAACACATTTTTGCTATTACTTGACTGGCACATTTTTCCCTTTTCCATAAACCTTTATTCTTGGTAAAGAAATTACATTCTTGATGCTTTGCATATAAAAACTACCAACAACTTTATTTTATATATTTATGCAGTGCCTTCTGTACAGCAACTTATATAAGTGTAGTATATATAGAACCCATCAGTTGATGTGTTTACAGGGCTCCTATCATTTCCAAAGGCTTTTGAGGTAATATGCTGGAAGTTTTGATTGGTGAGGTCCAGGTGCAGAGACCTTCACTGATCTCCATGCAGACCCGCTTGGCTGTGATTGTCTCTTCTTGGTGTACTGGCTCCTAGAAAGTCTGAGGCATTTATCAAATGCTTTTTGAAAAAAAAAATATAGAGAGAGAGCGCAAATTTATGGCTGTTTTTTTTTTTTTCGCTATATTTTGTGACTTTTAGCTTCCCTCACCAAAAATGGTGAGAAAAATGGGTGGGAATTAGCAGGAGGGGTGGCCTCCCACAGCTCCCCATTAACACCAGAAACGGGAGTGAATCATAGGTCAAGTCTATACTAGCCCATAGTTGGAGTAGATTTGAATACCTGGCATGTGGACTGCTTGCCGATGCGACAGGAAAAAACTGATGGTTTTCCATGTCCATTTTCTCTGCAATTGCATTCAGTATTTCAGTTTACCCTGCGTGGGTGCAATCAGTGTTTGATGCTTTTTTCACACGTGAAAAAAACTGAAGAATTACAAACTACATCTCCTAGTAACCATCAGTGAAAAATGCGTTACATCTGGGTGCCTTCTGTTTTTCACTGAAGCCCCATTCGCTTCTATGGAACCAGGGCTGCTTGAAAAATACAGAATATAGAACATGATGTGATTTTTCCTGTACGCAGAAATGATGTATGAAAAACTACAGTCATGTCCACAGACCCATTGAAATGAATGGGTCAGGATTCAGTCCGGATGCTATGCGTTTTTTTTTTTTCACGCATCGCACTCTTACGGAAAACTCACTCATGTGAAAGAGGCCTAAGGAAGCCATGTGGCTGGAGTGCAGGTTATGGAGCAGGGACAGAAGAAGTGCACTAAGTAGGGTGTAACTAAAACAAAAGAAGGGGGAAGTGTGAAAGTGGAGAACAAGGGACTGGTTTAGAGAGGGTTTGTAGGACAAGTAAGAGCACAGTGAAGGTGGAGATGAGATTTCCACCCTTCCATCCCTTACAGGTTTAATGTTTGGCTGTGTAAACTGGGATTGCAACTAAGTGGTGGCTTGTGGGCCATGGCAAGCATACCACCAGCCTAGTGATAGGGGAGAGGGGAACAAGGTATGTGGTAGGTTCCCATTTGGATGGTCTATGGTAGTCATGGAAGATGGTCAGGGTGGTCAACAGCTACTGTACCTGAGGAGCAAGCCCTACAAGCTTGCAGTTGGAGTAACAGTACTACTGGTGTTCTCCAGGTTTGGCAGTGACGTGTCAAGATAGTATTTTCAGTGTCTTTATTTGGAGCTGACAGTACCCTATGAAATCATTAGGTACAGGGTATTGTGTCTGACAATAATTCCCTCTGCCAGGCTGTGAGACAGACGTGTCAGCATAGCTTATAACTGACTTTCCTCAACTTTATTTACGGGATGGGTGTAACGTCAAAAACCTCTTCAGGCAATATTAAGGTGAGGTTTGAGATATTAACAGTAATGGGATTCATTCCTCCAGCAAAGTAATTGTATTCTTATTCTCTCTTATGATGTAAGGGACAGCAGCTCTATGACATGTATATTTACATGTATATAGTCACAGGGGAGCGCTACTAATGTCATTGTCACCAAAAAGTTAATCTACAACAGGTCACCAGGTCTGTCTAAAAGTTAATAGAAATGTGTAAATTGTTTATATGTAGTGTCCCTTTCCTAAGCTGGCTAAAAGTTAACCATGTAGGGTGACGCTTTGAGTCATTAACAGACCCCTCCAGTCTGACTTAAATATTCTGGTTTCTAAACCCCAATCCACCACTCACTGAGCACAACATCTGCTGTTTGCACGTTTCTCACACTGAAAGCTGCTTGCTGTGGTTATGCAGACTTTTAAAACTGGTGGTCTATTTTAATGTGACAAAGTTGCAGTGGCTTGCACGTACCAACAGCATGAAACCACCTTAATCACTTGAGTTACACAGCGATCTTGGCCGTGACACCCATCGTATGAACAAGCAGTAGCAGGGCAGCCACTGAACTGAATGTGGTCGCAGTGCAACTTGCAAGTTACCGTAAACCCACGGTCGCAGCAACTAGGAAGACGCACTGCGACGCCATCCATTTCTTTGGCCGCATTGTCACACAGCTAAGATCAAGGTGTAGCCCAAAGACTTAATGACTGGGCCGTCCACACTCAACTGTGCAAGGATGTTGGCCCATCTCAACCATTGGTGACATATTGTTAGGATGTGCTTCTAATGTCAGATAGGTGTGGGTCCCACCCCGAGACACGCACATATCTCTAAAAACTGGCAATGCGAAGGAAAGCGCATCATGCCCTCCATTCACATCTATGGATGGCTTTTTCTGGAACTCCCATAGAAGTAACTAGAGAGCGCACTGCGCAAGCGTGGCTACCTCTCCATTCACCTCTTTGGGGGTTTGGGAAATAGCAGAAGCAGGTGGCTCGGGTTTTTTCAGCACTCCAAAAGAAGTAAATGGAGGGTGGCCGTGCTTGGGTGGTGTTCCCTTGTTCACTTTGGGGCCCCCATTCTGGAGATAGGTGCGGGTTCCGGAGGTGGGATCTGCACCTATCTGACATTGAGGACAAATCCTAGCGATATGCCACCAGTGTGTGAGATCGGCCAACCCCTTTAATGTCTGCGTAGCTGCACAGAGATTATGCAGGAGCCAGTTGTCAGTGGCAGCCAGGCTCCCAATAGAGAAAGAATAGACCTACCGTAATTTTACCGTCCCTGCCGTCCCCATCATTGTAAATACAGTTTGGACAGTGATCGGTTCTAGTGATCATTTGATCGACAATTAACTGCATGTCAGGAGGCTGAATACCCTCCTGTAACTGGGGTTAATAAGTCAGTCCCAGCTGCAGGAGAAATAAACATTAAAAAATGTAATATTAAAATGCCCCCAAAGATATGTAATGCAAAGAGGACATCATTTGGCAAAATATTTGAGTTTGCTTTTCAAATGTTTTTTTTTTTTTTTTTAAATAGCACGACTATTTTATCATTTTTTTGGGGGGTTTAAAAAATTGTTAAAATAAAAATGGTATAAAAAATAAAGCCCCCTGCATTACTGAAAAAATGCAAAAGTTATTTAAATATCTGATTTTTAATAAAAAGTTATGGGTTTTGAAGTCACACGTACAAAAAAATAAACTAAAATGTGTCTGTCCAGGAAAGGGGTGAATGGCCGGCCTTGAACTGGATAAGCACGGTGTTTTTACTTTGATATGTCTCTAGCTGATCATTTTTGCCTATGCTGATTTTTCAGGTTAATGGAATGAACATTAGCAACGTGTCCCATAGCCAAGCAATTGCCTTGCTCCGGCAGCCTTCTTCTGTCTTATACATCACTGTCTTGCAAGAGAAAGGTTTCTCACAAAGGTCTCAACGTGCAGACGGAACCACCACAGCTAGTGCCTGCAAAGAAGTGGTCCAAGTTACTCTTCTGAAGAGGGATCGGTCAGAACCTCTAGGGATCAAGCTGGTTAGAAAGACAGAGGAGCCTGGGGTGTTTGTTCTGGATTTATTAGATGGTGGTCTGGCTGCAAAAGATGGAAGACTAAAGTGTAACGATAAGGTCTTGTCTATTAATGGTCATGATCTCCGACACGGGACTCCAGAGGCAGCAGCACAGATTATCCAGGTAATACTTTGTATATTGTCACAGGTTTCTCTTATAGGCCTCTTTCACATGAACATGTTTGGTCCAGGAAACACTCCATGGTATGGCTGCATTTCTCAGACTGAACACTGCTGCTCTGACCTGAACTCAGTGTCTACTGTACTGTACTCACATAATGCTGCACATTACAGTAGGCCCGAGGTCAGGCACGTCTATTATGATGCTGAGAGTTTGGGTCAGAGGAGCAGTGTTCAGTCCAGGAAATGCGGCGTGTTTCCTGGACCGGACACGCTTGTGTGAAAAAGGCCATAGGCTGTCTTTGAATTTAAGTGCAGTGCAAGCTGTGACAGCGTCCTTAATACCATTTACATGTAAACATGGCGGATAGTAACTCGTTCTCTTCAATCATGTTGGCTATGACAGACCTATTAAAATATACAGTTATACTAGGGGTACAATTACAGCCCCCTAACAACTGCCAAAAGGGTATAGAAACAAATTCACTTCCTGGTTCTATGGAGGCATACAGTGTATCATATTCTAGAATCCTCGAGTCACATGATCATTTTTAGAATTGGTAATTGTGCTAATTGTGTTTACTCCATAGCAGAGACAAGAAATATAGCAAACCTACAGCTAATTTAGTACTATATTTTTTGGATGCACCAGACTATAAGACGCACCTAGGATTTGGAGAAGGAAAATAAGAAAAAAATATTTTCCATCAGAACTTAGAGCAGACCGCCATTCTTCATCAGCTCCATCCACCTCAGATCAGACCGCCCAACCTCCATCAGCTTCAGATCAAACGCCCCAACCTCCATCAGCTTCAGATCAGACCCCCAACCTCCATCAGCTTCAGATCAGACCCCCAACCTCCATCAGCTTCAGATCAGACCCCCAACCTCCATCAGCTTCAGATCAGACCCCCCAAGCTCCATCAGCTTCAGATCAGACCCCCAACCTCCATCAGCTTCAGATCAGACCCCCAACCTCCATCAGCTTCAGATCAGACCCCCCAACCTCCATCAGCTTCAGATCAGACCCCCCAACCTCCATCAGCTTCAGATCAGACCCCCCAACCTCCATCAGCTTCAGATCAGACCCCCCAACCTCCATCAGCTTCAGATCAGACCCCCCAACCTCCATCAGCTTCAGATCAGACCCCCAACCTCCATCAGCTTCAGATCAGACCCCCAACCTCCATCAGCTTCAGATCAAACGCCCCAACCTCCATCAGCTTCAGATCAGACCCCCAACCTCCATCAGCTTCAGATCAGACCCCCAACCTCCATCAGCTTCAGATCAGACCCCCAACCTCCATCAGCTTCAGATCAGACCCCCAACCTCCATCAGCTTCAGATCAGACCCCCTACCTCCATCAGCTTCAGATCAGACCCCCTACCTCCATCAGCTTCAGATCAGACCCCCAACCTCCATCAGCTTCAGATCAGACCCCCAACCTCCATCAGCTTCAGATCAGACCCCCAACCTCCATCAGCTTCAGATCAGACCCCCCAACCTCCATCAGCTTCAGATCAGACCCCCCAACCTCCATCAGCTTCAGATCAGACCCCCCAACCTCCATCAGCTTCAGATCAGACCCCCCAACCTCCATCAGCTTCAGATCAGACCCCCCAACCTCCATCAGCTTCAGATCAGACCCCCCAACCTCCATCAGCTTCAGATCAGACCCCCCAACCTCCATCAGCTTCAGATCAGAATTCCCCCCACCCCCCCCAGACTCCATCAGCTTCAGATCAGACCCCCCCCCAGACTCCATTAGCTTCAGATCAGATGCCCCCATCAGATGTAGATCAGACCCCAGTCAGCCACAGATCGCGCACTACGTCCTGATGCTGTGCGCGGTCAGGACACAATGCTCAGAGGGACCCAGAAGAAGACCAGGGAGGGTGAGAACAGCTAGCGCAGCATTGCCCTCACCTCCCCGTACCTCTTGCATGCTAATAACCACTCCCATAATTGAAGCAGTCATTCGCATTCAGACTATAAAGACACACTGACACTTTCCCCACTTTTGTGGGGGAAAAGTGCGTCTGAAAAATACAGTATATTATAAAACCACTTCCATTTACACTTTTCTGTTTAATGCTAGCAGAGTTGTAATAGTTAAATCCATACTGTTTACCTTGTTTATGGAACTTTAGAATTATATTGTTTTCCATATTTTCTTTTAGATGAGTGAGGCACGGGTTAACTTTGTGGTCCTTCGGCAAACTTTGCAGCCCATGGAGGTCAATGAAGAAGGAACTTCATCAGGGAGCAGCAGCAGCAGCAGCAATGGGGAAAGTCCTATCCATGCACGCAAGAGGCCAAGTCTACATCCATATAGAAGGAAGTCCACACAGAGGGTGAGTTGTGATTTCCAAATAAATTTGGCACAGTGGGAGAGATCCTGCATGTGCATTTTACTGGCTTTAAAATGAGCCTGTTACCAGGTAATTCACTGATAATCCAGGCACAATGCCTCGCAGGGCTAGCTCACCTGAATTCTGGAGATACAGACCTTGAATCCATTTCCAAATGACCTGTTAAGGGCAGGTCCTGGATAGAGGACTATGCACAACCTTGCCTTGTCAGTCAGGAAGGAGAGGGAGGCCGAGGAAGCAGGAGGGGCAAGGCTGCAGATGGTCTTGGGCCCTCCATCAGTGGACTTAATGGCTCATTTGCAAAGCGATTAAAAGTACTTTTTCTCCAGAATAAGGGCTCATGCATACAATAAGGGCTCATGCATACAATAAGGGCTCATGCATACAATTTTTCTGTCCACATCCAATCCACTTTGTTTGCGGTTTGAATGCAGGGCCATTCACTTTAATGGGGCCACAAAAGATGTGGACAGCACAGCGTGCGTTGTCCGCAGCCATTCGTTTATTCTGTGGGCCCTCAAAAATATAGAACATTCCTATTCAAAATGCGGAAAGCACACGGCCGATATCCATTTTTTGTGGATCTGCAATTTGCAAACTGAAAAAACGCTACAGCCGTGTGCAAGAGCTCTTAAAGGTGCATTTACACACCTGAGAATCGGGCAGATTATCGCGAACAATCTGGCAATGTAAATGTGCCTTTGATCACCTGATGAATGAGTTAAACACACGTTCATCGGGTGATCCTGTCGTTCATGCAGGCACCACGGATCATGGCTTCTGGGCAGCAGGTTGTGCTGTCTAAACAGAGATCTTCTGCTCAGAAACTATGATTCTGTATGAGGACGAGGGGCCTCCAACGTGATGCCTCCTTCTCATACTGTGATGGAGATCGCTGCATACAGCTTTCCCCTTCACTGAATGAGCAGCCGACTGTTGGGAAGGAACACTTCCGTCGACCCGTGTAAATCTAGCTAAGTAAAGGATTGTTATGTGAAAGGTATCATTACATTCAGCTAGCCCTACAAGGCATTGTGCATGGTTTAACTGTGAATTTCCAGGTGACAGATTTCTTTTAAAGAAGTCCCTAAAACAGAATTGCACCTTTTTAGGAAAAAATTAAGAACAGTTTTAGGCCACTTTCATCTGGTGGTATTTTGCATGTACTTGTAAGGGCTCGTTCACATCACCGTTAGGGCTTCCGTTCTCCTGCTCCGTTATAGGAGCAGGAGAACGGAAAGGACGGATTCGGGACATAACGGAGCCTAAGGGACCCCATAGACTATAATGGGGTCCGTTAGGTTTCCGCTCAGAAGATGATTTTTGAAGCGGAGACAAAAGTCCTGCAGGCACAACTTTTGTCTCCGCTTCAAAAATCATCTTCTGAGCGGAAACCTAACGGACCCCATTATAGTCTATGGGGTCCCTTAGGCTCCGTTGGGCTCAGTTATGTCCTGAATCCGTCCTTTCCGTTCTCCTGCTCCTATAACTGAGCAGGAGAACGGAAGCCCTAACGGTGATGTGAAGGAGCCCTAAGGCTTCATTCACACGACCGTATTTTGTTTCCGTGTCCGTTCCGTTTTTTTTTTTGCGGACCGTATGCGGAACCATTTATTTCAATGGGTCCGCAAAAAAAACGGAAGGTACTCCGTGTGCATTCCGTTTCCGTATGTCCGTATTTCCGTTCCGCAAAAAAGATAGAACATGTCCTATGCTTGTCCGTTTTGCTGACAAGGATAGGCATTGTTACAATGAATCCGCAAAAAAACGGAAACACGGATGCCATACGGAACAACATCCGTTTTTTTTGCAGATCCGCAATTTGCGGACCGCAACACACATACGGTCGTGTGAATGAAGCCTAAGGGCTCATTCAGACGACCGTATATTTGCGGGTCCGCATTATTGCGGACCCGCAAATATACAGGGGCCGCCCGGCGTGTGTTCGGAACACACGCCGTGCGGCCCCATTGAAAATGCCTATACTTGTCCGTGCGTACGGACAAGTATAGGACATGTTCTATCTTTTCTTGCTGAGCCGCGGCACGGAGCCGCGGCTCAGCAAGATAGCGTGCCGCCCGTAGAGGTGAACGGGCCCGCCCCTATTCCGCAAATTTGCGGAATAGGTGCGGACCCGTTCACACGGTCGTGTGAACGGACCCTTAGGCTGACTTCACACTTGTGGCAAAGCTATATGGCAGGCTGTTCTTCTCTAGCTACAGTTACAGGGGTTGTCTCAAAATATACTGCCAGTCTGGTCTAGGGACTGTTTGCTGTTGCAACTTCACCCTACCAGATAGATTCTTGTTCCCTCTCCTTACCTCTGCCACCCTTGTAAACATTAGAGTTTCAGTGAATGTCATCGAAATGGGATAGAAAATAAGACTTTTGCAGTACTGACCTGCCGAAGCCTGCAATGCACACCACTGCTGCAAGAGATAAGGGCTCATGCACACGGCCGTTGCTTGTGCAAATTGCGGTCCCCAATGCATGGGCACTATCCATGTGGCTGCTGTGACGGATCCAGACTCATTGAACTTGAATGGGTCTGTGATCCATACACACCGCAAAAAAAAAATAAACGTTTTTTTTTAAAAAATTTTAACTAAAATAGAACTATTTTTTTGTGGTGCGGGGGAAACCCCACGGAAGCACTCCGTAGTGCTTCTGTGGGGTTCCGTGCCTCTGTTCCGCATCGCACCTTCTGAATTGTGGACCCATTCAAGAGAATGGGGTGAGCACATGGCCGGTGCCCACATATTGTGGACCCACTTTTTGCAGGCTGCAATACGGGCACGGCCAGGCAATGAGGTTGGAGGATGATTGAATAGTTTATTTTCTGTTGAGCATAGCAAAGAAATCTGTCACTTATCACCTGGAGGCGGGGCAGCACCAGTCTCGTCTCTCCTATAGTGCTGGTTAGTACTGTAAAAGTACCGAATACCATCACAGCAGTGACAGAACGCCCAAATCATGGGTCTGTCCCTACACTATGCTGCCCTTAGTGAGGATGGCATACAGTAGCTGACAAATTCCCTTTAACCACTTCCAGTCTGCCCATTGACTATAAACGTCCTGGTAGTGGATCTCTGTCTCTGAATGGACGTTTTAAAACGTCCTTGAGCTTTGCCCCCTGTGTGCAGCACCTGCACATAGAAGCTCCATGACTCAGCTGCCTCCTGACAGCCAACAACATGGAGCTTTAACCTGAGACCTTTTTTCCTGGCCTCCAGGCTTTTGATCACTCTGACAAGCTGTCAAAGCCATCACAAATGCTTGTACTATCTCCCTCTCATTACTGCTGGTCACAGAGCAGTTTACAACCACATAATGGGGTGTTTCTGCAAACTTCAGAATCAGGAAAATATTCCGGTTTGATTTGCGGTTTACCCTTGCTATCTTATAGGAAAAATGAATTAAAAATTGAAAATCTGCAAAAAAAAATATATTTATTTTTAAATTTCACCTTCCTTCTGTTTTAATTCTTGTGGGAAATCTAAAGGGTTAACAAACTTTGTAAAAATCAGTTTGGATTACATTGGGGGCTGTAGTTTCTAAAATATGTTCATTTATGGGAGGTTTCTATTATTTAAGCCCCTCAAAGTCACTTTAGAACTGCAAAGGTCCTTTAAAATTAATTATTGGAAATTTTCATGAAAATCTTAAAAATTACATCTAAAATTAGAAGCCTTCTAACATCCTCAAAAAATAAAATTACATTTCCAAAATTATGACAACATAAAGTGGACATATGGTGAATGTTCATTAATAACAATTTTATTAGATATCCCTATGCAACTTAAAAGCAGAGAAATTAATATTTAAAAAATTGTGATTTTTTTTTTTCAAAATTTTCAGTAAATTTTGGATTTTTTTTATAAATAAAGGTAAAACATATTGACTCAAATTTACCATTAACACAAAGTACAATGTGTCACAAGAAATCAATCTATGAATGGCTTGGATAAGTAAAAGCGTTCCAAAGTTATTACCACATGAAGTGACACATGTCAGATTTGCAAAATTAGGCCTGGTTCAGGAAGGGGGTAAATGGCCCGGATGGGAAGTGGTTAAAGGCCACTTCTACCAAAACCAGTAATCTTCAGGTAAATGGCCGGTTAGGTCCTGCTATTGAAGTCTTCTGTACGGCGCATTTGTACAATCACAACTCTGTGGTATTTGTCTTTCCATTAAATACAGGATCAGCCTCATGCAAATTTATCAATGGAGAAAACAGTCACTCTGAAGAAAGAGCCAAGGGAATCTCTGGGAATTACCATCGGAGGAGGACGAGATCATAAAAACAAACTCCCCATCTATGTCTCCAGCGTTCAGCCGGTGGGGTGTCTGTTCAGAGACGGCAGAATAAAGAAAGGTAATGCACTCTCCTTGTATGCTGGTGTAAAGACTTAGTGGGCCGCTCGCTAAATAAATGACAGGGAAGAAGTAGGGCTCCCCCAAATCACCATTCTTGATTTTCATTGTCCTGCATGAAGGACTGTTTTGTCCGGTCTTTTTGATGGAATCTGTGACAGAAGCCCTGAACGCAGCCTCCAACGCAGATCTGAGCAAGCCCTTTATTGAAGTGAACATTGCAACCAGTTCAAGATCGGGCCATTCCCTGAGCAGACATATTTGTTTATGTAAATAATTTTTGCACTTTTTTTTAGTCTATTGGGCTTTATTTTTTATGCACAGGAAAATGTAAAAGAAAGTACATAATAAAAGGGAAAAGTGTTTTTCAAATTTTTTTAATTTTTTGGTTAACAGCACAACGTGCAACTAAAATTTCTTTAAAATGATGTCCTGTTTTCATAACGGTTGTTTTGATGAATGGGTTATAGTCTCTTGGGGGCAGGGCTAGAAGCTGCAGGCTGGCAGTTTTTAATTTTTTTATTTTGTGTGTATTTTTTACTTTGTGCCTCCCATAGGTTCAACCAAGACCTTTGGGGGACATTTAACATTCCTTTTTTTTTTCTCCTCTACTTGGGGCTGACCTATTAGCTCTATTTACATGGGAAGTACAGCCCCCAGAGAGGTTGTACAGCATTTACTGCAGAGCTCATCTGGGTCTGCCAAGTCCCAGCAGCTTGTGCACATGCCCTACCATATGACTGCTGCAATTGGAGCACAGAAGCAGCATTGCCAGTTCCGGATCCCTATAGGCAATGCAGGCAGGGATGGTAAAAAAAAACAACCCTCCCTTCTCTGATTGGAGCCCTGATGTCTGACAAGCTCCCCACTCCCGAAATAAGTGCTGACCGCCCTGATGTGTATAGTCAACAGGCTGGCCACAAGCAGTTAAAGGGGTGTTCAGGATACCATAAATATAACTTCTGTTTTAGACCAGGGATGCCCAACCTGCGGCCCCCCAGGTGTTGCAAAATTACAACTCCTACTATGCCTGGACAGTCTACAGCTATTAGGGCATGCTGGGAGTTGTAGCTTTGCAACAGCTGGAGGGCCGCAGGTTGAGCATCCGATTTTAGACTAATTCATCATCACTAATTATCTAATATAATGTAAATTTCACATATTTACCTTTTCTTAGTAGTTTTCTTCCTCTGCTACCCACTGTTTCCTCATAAATTACCATGGCAGCGACCTGTAGTTCTGAGCCTTTGTTAGGTCAAGCATGCTCAGTGTGCTGCTATCAATCCTCTAGCTCAAGGATCAGCAACCTCCAGCACTCCAGATGTTCTGAAACTACAACTCCTAGAATGCCCCATTCACTGCCATGGGAGTTGTGTGAACAGCCAAACATGTTGGCATGCTGGGAGTTGTAGTTTCACAGCATCTGGAGTGCTGAAGGTTGCTGATCCCTGCTCTAAATGTCTTGTGAAACAAAGGGAGTGTTAGTGTGCTGCTGATTACTGAGTAGTGGGGGCGTGACCGGACTGTATATCAGGTAGCCAATCAATAATCATCAACACTCACAGCAGGAAAGCTAGGCATTGTGGGAATTGTAGTTTTGTGAGGAAAGATCAGGAGCCATGATACTATCTGTGTGCTGCAGGCTCACACAGGAGCTAGACAAATGGATTGCGAAGTAAATTAAAGGGTTTCTGTCACCAGAAATCACCCTATTAAACCAAGTGTCATTTGCAATGAGCAAATGACACTTGATGACAGTAATGTTAGTCTCCTATTTCTCTGTCCAGCAGTTTAGACAAAAAATAGGTTTTTATAATATGCAAATGACCTCCCCTAGGTGCAGTAGGCGTGAACCTGCACCTAGGAGAGGCCGTAATAACGCCTCTTACCACGCCTCCATAGCGCTGATTGACAGGGCCGGGCAGCCAGCTCTTTCGGCTCCCGGCCCTGTACGATCCCGAAATCCTGCGCACTGCCGTAGTACATCCGCGCACGAAGGAGCCGGGACCCGGGCGGCCGCCGGCTCTCAGCGCGCGTGCGCGGATGTACTACGGCAGTGCGCAGGCGCGGGATTTCGGGATCGTACAGGGCCGGGAGCCGAAAGAGCTGGCTGCCCGGCCCTGTCAATCAGCGCTACGGAGGCTTGGTAAGAGGCGTTATTACGGCCTCTCCTAGGTGCAGGTTTACGCCTACTGCACCTAGGGGAGGTCATTTGCATATTATAAAAAACTATTTTTTGTCTAAACTGCTGGACAGAGAAATAGGAGACTAACATTACTGTCATCAAGTGTCATTTGCTCATTGCAAATGACACTTGGTTTAATAGGGTGATTTCTGGTGACAGAAACCCTTTAAAACTCAGGTTATATGTATCAGTTTGGGTTCTGGTTGGGTCACAGCTTGCAGCCTTAATGCAGTTTTTCAAAAATTAAGTTACTTTACCGGAATACCCCTTTAACCACTTCCCGTCCGCCCGTTGACTATAAACGTCCGGGAAGTGGTTATCTCTCTCTGAATGGACGTTTCTGAACGTTCATTCAGAGATAGCAGCTGCACGCTAATCGTGCAGCTGCACAGTGGGGTACCTGCTGTCAGTGACAGCAGGGTACCCCAAAGAGAAGGCAGGGACCGTTCCCAGGGTTCCCTGCCTTCTAGATCGCTGTATATACAGATCAGGAAGCGCTATTGCGCTTCCTGTTCTGGCCCGGCCGTCACGTGATTGCCAGGGCCGGGAGAGTGCAGGAGCTGCCGGGTCTCTCATAGACCCGATCAGCCCAGCACTGAGGCTGTACAGCATAGTATTATGCTGTACAGCCTCTCTGGGGATGTATTTCCCCTGTAACTGGGGCTACTATGTCAGCCCCAGTTACAGGAAAAATCAAGTGTAAAAAAAAAAAAATAAAATAAGTGAAGTTAAATGTCCCCTTGAGGTCTTGTATGACCTTATGGGGGACACAAAGTGTAAAAAAATAAAAATAAAAAAATCACATGTATAAAAAAAAAAATACCGTATTTTTCGCTTTATAAGACGCACTTTTTCCCCCCCCAAAAGTAGGGGGAAAATTGCGGTGCGTCTTATAAAACGAATACAAGTGAGCGCTTCCATTATGGAAGCGCTCACTTGTATGTATCAGGTGCCGGACCCCCAACAGACCTCAGATCAGCCCACCCAGCCCCATAAGCATAAAATAAAAAACTCTCTTACCTGTCCTGCGCCGCGGCTCCCCTCCGGGTCCGGCGCTCCTGTCTTCTCCGGGCTGGCGCTGCACTGTCCTGACCGCGTACAGCGTCAGGACGTGGTGCGTGCACTATGACCTGACGCTGCATGCAGTCAGGTGACAGTGCAGCGCCGGCCTTAGAAGACGTAGGAGCGTCGGACCAGGAGGGGAGCCGCGGCACAGGACAGGTAAGAGAGTTTTTTATTTTATGCTTATGGGGCTGAGTGGGCTGATCTGAGATCTGATGGGGGCTGATTTAGGTCTAATGGGGGTAGAGTGGGCTGATCTGAGGTCTGATGCGGGCTGATTGAGGTCTAATGGGGGTAGGGTGGGCTGATCTGAGGTCTGATGGGGCAGAGTGGGCTGATATGGGGGCACAGTGGGCTGATCTGAGGTCTGATGGGGGCACAGTGGGCTGATATGGGGGCTGATGGGGGCACAGTGGGCTGATCTGAGGTCTGATGGGGGTCTGACATGGAGGGCTGATGGGGTTCTGACATGGAGGGCTGATATGGGGGTCTGATGTGATGTCCTGAAATTTATGAGGGGTCTGATATGAGGTGTGATGAAAAATATTTTTTTCTTACTTTCCTACTCTAAAATCTGGGGTGCGTCTTATAATCAGGTGTGTCTTATAAAGCGAATAGTACGGCAATTTCCCCCCAAATATTTCATTAAAAAAAGTTACAAATAAAAATAAATAAATAAGATAGACATATTTGGTATCACCGCATCCAAAACGACCGGCTCTATAAAAATATCACATGATCTACCCCAAGTGAACTGCGTAAAAAAAAATCTAATAAAAATTATGCCAAAACTGCTTTTTTTGTCGCATCACCTACCAAAAAACATATCAAAGTCGTATGCATCCTAAAATGGTAGCAATAAAAACGTCACTTCATCCCGCAAAAAATGAGCCCCCACACAAGATTATAGCCCGAAAAATGAAAAAAAATGGCTCTTAAAAAATTGCAACACAAAAACATGATTTTTCTTCTAAAAATGCTCTTATTGTGTAAAACGTAAAAAAAATAAATAAAAAATAGACATATTTGCTATCGTTGCGTCTGTAACAACTGGCTCTACAAAAATATCACATGATCTACCCCATCAAGTGAACGGTGTAAAAAAAAAAAATATAGAAAAATGCCCCTAAACTGTTTTTTTTTTTTTTTTTTTAGTTAACCTCCCAAAAATTAGATTAAAAAGTGATCAGAAATCCGGATGTACCCCAAAATGGTACCAATAAAAAGGACAACTTGTCCCGCAAAAAATAAGACCTCACGCAGCTCAGTCCACAAAAAAATTAAAAAGTTATCACTCTTACAAACCATGACAAAAAATTCCATGTTAGAAAATGCAGATGCTGCTCCTCCCCTTCTGAGCCCTGGGGTATCCCCAAATAACAGTTTACGACCACATGTGGGGTGTTTCTGCAAACTGCAGAATCGGGGTAATAAATATTGAGTTTTGTTGTTAACCCTTGATGTGTTACAGGAAAAAAATGATTAAAATGGAAAATCTGCAAAAAAAGTGAAATTTTGAAATTTCACATCTATTTTGCTTTAATTCCTGTGGAATACTTAAAGGGTTAACAACATTTCTAAAACCAGTTTTGAATAGTTTGAGGGGTGTAGTTTCTAAAATGGGGTCATTTATGGGTGGTTTCTATTATGTAAGCCTCACAAAGTGACTTCAGAACTGAACTGGTCCTTTAAAAAGTTGATTTTGCAAAAATTGCGTCTAAAATTCTAAACCTTCTACTGTCCTAAAAAAATAAAATGACACTACCAAAATGGTGCGAACATAAAGTAGACATATGGGGAATGTAAATTAAAAAGGATTTTATGGGGCATCACTATCTGTCTTAAAAGCAGAGAGATTCAAGTTTAGAAAATAATAAAATTAAATAATAAAATTAAAACTTATCGACTCAAATTTACCATTAACATGAAGTACAATGTGTCATAAGAAAACAATCTCAGAATCGCTTGGATAAGTAAAAGCGTTCCAAAGTTATTACCACATGAAGTGACACGTCAGATTTGCAAAATTAGGCCTGGTCAGGAAGGGGGTAAATGGCCCAGATCTGAAGTGGTTAAGGACTGCTCCACACTGCCAGCAGGCTGTTCTGGCATAAAATGTCGGGAATAGGCCAGAAAAAAAAATGCTGTGAGCCGCCATTTCTCAGCGTATTTGCCGGATCACTGCAGGACTTCATTATAGTTAATGGTGCTGGACAGTATTCTAGCAGCGTCCGGCAATGCCGGATCCGGCAGGCTGTTCCCTGCCAGATTGGCAGACGAAAGTGTGAACCAAGCCTAAAGTAGATGTAATTGATCTTTACATGTACAGGAAAATACTGTTTTTTTTCATGTGGTTAGAGTATAGAACATACAGCAGTCCAATGTATGGCTGGCACATGAGAACATTAATTTGTAATAGAGTGAAATACACCTAGTAAACTGATGTGGTGGATGTTAAAGGTTAATGTACAACATTTCACCTTATCCCAGTACCATTATACAGAATGTCTAACCTCATCAACAATTCTACACGATGTCTAACCTCATGGACAATTATACATGATGTCTAACCTAATGGACAGTTATACACGATGTCTAACCTCATGGACAGTTATACACGATATCTAACCTCATGGACAGTTATACACGATGTCTAACCTCATGGACAATTATACATGATGTCTAACCTAATGGACAGTTATACACGATGTCTAACCTCATGGACAGTTATACACGATATCTAACCTCATGGACAGTTATACACGATGTCTAACCTCATGGACAGTTATACACGATATCTAACCTCATGGACAGTTATACACGATGTCTAACCTCATGGACAGTTATACACGATGTCTAAACCTCATGGACAGTTATACACGATGTCTAACCTCATGGACAGTTATACACGATGTCTAACCTCATGGACAGTTATACACGATGTCTAACCTCATGGACAGTTATACACGATGTCTAACCTCATGGACAGTTATACACGATGTCTAACCTCATGGACAGTTATACACGATGTCTAACCTCATGGACAGTTATACACGATGTCTAACCTCATGGACAGTTATACACGATGTCTAACCTCATGGACAGTTTTACACGATGTCTAAGCTCATGGACAGTTTTACACGATGTCTAAGCTCATGGACAGTTTTACACGATGTCTAAGCTCATGGACAGTTTTACACGATGTCTAAGCTCATGGACAGTTTTACACGATGTCTAAGCTCATGGACAGTTTTACACGATGTCTAAGCTCATGGACAGTTTTACACGATGTCTAAGCTCATGGACAGTTTTACACGATGTCTAAGCTCATGGACAGTTTTACACGATGTCTAAGCTCATGGACAGTTTTACACGATGTCTAAGCTCATGGACAGTTTTACACGATGTCTAAGCTCATGGACAGTTTTACACGATGTCTAAGCTCATGGACAGTTTTACACGATGTCTAAGCTCATGGACAGTTATACACGATGTCTAAGCTCATGGACAGTTATACACGATGTCTAAGCTCATGGACAGTTATACAAGATGTCTAACCTCCTCGACAATTGCTACCCATGGTTAGTAAGGGGCATGTATGCAGTATTTACACAAAACCACAAACTGAAAATAATCAGGTCAGAGAAAAAAATGTCAGGCCTTACATTATGTAACTATATTGTACCCAGATCCACCATTCCTACTTCACATGGACATACTATGTATGTTATGTCATCTGCTCCAAAATAGTTTGCACTGATTTGTAGATACATAGCTCACTGCTCTTTTAAGCTTTTGAAACGAAACAATTATCAGCCCATGGAAACCTAGTGCATCATTGGAAAACTTTTAGAACATACTTTATATATAAAAATGCTTCTCCTCTTTACAGGTGATGTGCTCCTTGGCATCAATGGGGTGGACTTGACTTGTCTCAGTTATCTGGATGCAGTCTCAGCACTCAAGTCAAATGCAGCATCTCACACTGTGGTCCTGAAAACCCTGGAATTAGTAGCTACGGAGAGACATGGAGAGACTACAGAAGGAGGTGTTGAAGTCACAAGGGAACCTGGGGGCATCTGGTCTCCTCTGTGGGTCCACTGGTTTAGTCTTCCTAGGTATCTAGGAACCATTTTAAATATGTTATAAACCACTAACAGGTTACATGAAAGACATTGATAATTCTGGAGAGTCCCTGTGTATATAGTCTTTCCTTTTAGTTTTTTTTTGTGACAGTATTCCCTGTCAAGGGATGCGATATATTAGGCAGCAAGGGAACACTCACAGCAAGATAATTCACCCTACCTCAACTGCAAAAAATGCCTAGAAATGCTTTGAAGAACACAACGGTTGAAGGTGATGACTTGGCCTCCAATTTCCTCACATCTCAAACCAATCTAGTATCTGTGGTGTGTTCTGGAAAACAGCCTGATCTATGGATACTCCATCTCACAATTTTCAGGATATAAAGTGATTCTACAGGAATTAAGAAAATGAAAATACTTAAAGGGAGTTTTTCACCTAATCTGAGCGTTATAGACTGCTCAGATTAGGCTGTAGACTACTTTCCATGTATCTCAACCCTACCTTTATCATACTCGTCCCTCTCTTGTATGGCCAAAAAAATACTTTTATTACTTATGCAAATTAGTTTCTTCAAGTGCCCGGAAGCGCCGTTGTTTCAGCTGGAGCCCAGGCCCCCGGGCGATTTGCACTCAAACCCCTCCTATTACAAGAGGCACAGGGGCCGTGCGCTGGATGAACGGCGAATGCGATGTATTTGTAACCAGGAGGAGGAGGTAATTATAATAAGGAGGGCGGGCCGGAGATGTAATAGGAGGGGTTTGAGTGCAAATCGCCCAAGCGAGGGACAAGTATAATAAAGGTAGGGTTGAGATATATGGAAGGTAGTCTACAGCCTAATCTGAGCAGTCTATAACGCTCAGATTAGGTGAAAGACTTCCTTTAAATATTTATTATAAATATATCCCCAAATATCTTTCAATAGTTATAGTGACTCGTTTTGTCTAGGTAGTAATCATTAGGAGAATTAAAATGTCCGCCATCCTATTAGTACATCAAAAACCTGCCCTAATCACACAGGACAAGTTACTTCACTACACTGAGCTAAAGTGCTGCCTCAACCTCCTCTCTGCTCGTCAGGGATTATGAATACAGCTGATAAGAACGTCAGTTGAATCTCTGTAGGAATGGAGTTCATGAGGAGACATGACGTATAGAGAGGACAGAACAGACTGTGTTAATGGAGACTGCATACAAGTTCTGCTGCTCATCAACCACCTCCCCGCCTCCTCTCTGTACTTCATGTCTCCTCATTAATTCCATTTCTACAGTTTCAGCTAAAGACCTTACCATTTGTATTCTGCAGAGAGGATGAGGCAGCTCTTTAGCTCAACATTATGAAGTAACTCGTGTGATTAGGACAGGTTTTGTGTGTGTTAATAGGACGGCGGCCATTTTATTTCTCCTGATGATTGCTCCACAGACAAAACAAGCCATTATAACTAATGAAAGGTATTTGAAAATATATTTACAATAGAGTAATATTTAAGTATTTTCAGTAATTTTATTTTCTTAATTCCCAGAGAATCTCTTTAAAAGGGTTGTCTGGGATTCTGATACTGATTGCCTACCCTGAGGATAGGTCATCAATATCAGATTTGCAGGGGTCCAAGTCCTGGCACCCTAACCGATCACCGGTTCGAAATGGCTGTGGTGCTCCATGAGCACTTAGGCCTCTATGTAGGTCATGTGGTGTCACCATACACTGGTCACATGGCCTAGGCTCAGCTTAGTCCCATTCAGGTGAATGGGGCTGAGATGCAATACCACGCAAAGCCACTACACAATTTACAGCACTGTGCTTGGGAAGTTGTGAGGAGACTGCAGCGCTCCAGTTAGCATAGTCGCCTCTTCAAACAGCTGATTGGCAGGGGTTTTGAGAGTTGGCCCCCCGCTGATTTGATATTGATGACCTATTAGGAGGATAAGTCCCACATTCCAGCTAAACCCTGGTTCCAAACACTAGAGGTCTTGTGGAGTCCATGCATCGACGAGTCAGAGCTGTTTTGATGGTACAAAGTAGGACACCATAATATTGGGCCAATCACTGTATATGGTATGTTTTCTTTCCCCAGCGGCAGAGTTCATCTGTTTATGGCAAAAGCAAAGTAGCTACATACAGTATGTTCAGGCATTAACTAGAAGTTAGTGTAAGGGTTGGAGATCACTGGTGTAAGGGATATACATGAAGCTTATTTTGTCTTGTGTAACCAGTTTTTGCACAGCATGTGACTGAGAAAAAAAAAATCCCTCTCGAACAATCAGACAATTATTTTGCTGTCATTCTTGCCCTTTATGACAAAAGTTTCTATTTTTGCTTGCCGTTTCTATTACTTCACAGCTCCCTGCACTGGTGTCGACACATTTCACTACGGAAGAGTACCTTTGAAAGCTGGGGGTTCAGCATTGTTGGAGGTTATGAAGAGACCAAGGGGAATCAACCTTTCTTCATCAAAACTATAGTGCCTTCTACACCGGCATATTTTGATGGACGTTTAAAGTAGGTTAAACTTTACATTTACAGCATGTGGCATGACAGCTAGGTCACTTAGGGCTGATAGATGCAAGGTGCAGGACTGAGACACCCAAACTCAAAATTCCTTTTTTGGTGCAAAATGGTGCATCTTATACCCTGCCCCCTTTCCAACAAAGATCTGACCACCTCTTGTCAAGCAAATTCCAAAAAAGTGTAGGAAACGTAGATGCAATAATTTAAACCACTTTATTTAGACAGATTTTTGGTGCAGATGTGTTAGTAAATCTGAGCCACTGTGTGCCACATGAAACATGGACGGTGTGTAAGCGTTAAAAAGAATTAGCAATTTCAGTCATTATTAATGGCATTTCATTTTCTGAAATGTGTCTATAAACACTGTACCAACAATATGCTACCTTCAGAAAAGGAATGCTAAAAATGCCACATTAAAAAAAAAAGACAACACCACGCTCAAACTTAAAATGTAACTGTTCTTTTTTTTTATTTCTGTAATGTATAGGGGCAGTGATACCGAGCATTTTTGTAATATACTTTAATTACTGAAATCGTACATTTCTATTAGTAAAATAGCTCTAAAGTGGCCCATTTTGAGCCTTAGCAACGCTCCTCTGTCTTCTGTTTACATAAGGCTCAAAATGGGCCACTTTAGAGCTATTTTAGTAATAGAAATGTACGATTTCAGTAATTAAAGTATATTACAAAAATGGTCAGTATCACTGACCCTACAAATTAGTTACACATTAAGCAACCAATCACCAGTCTTCATTTTCAAGGACAGAATAAAAGCTGTGTTGTGATTAGTTACTTAAGACGTCTTATTAGTAACATAACATAGTAACATAGTTTATAAGGCTGAAAAAAGACATTTGTCCATCCAGTTCGGCCTGTTTTCCTACAAGTTGATCCAGAGGAAGGCAAAAAAAAACCCTGTGAGGTAGAAGCCAATTTTCCTCACTTTAGGGAAAAAAATTCCTTCCCGACTCCAATCAGGCAATCAGAATTACTCCCTGGATCAACGACCCATCTCTAGTAACTATAACCTCTAATATTGTTACTCTCCAGAAATACATCCAGGCCCCTCTTAGTTTCATAAAGGCTGCTCCAAGTATGTGAAATCAGCGTGTGTTCTTGCGGTACCTTTCTGATTTTATACATTTCTATAGGTGTTGTAGAATAGCTATATTTCCCATGTACCGGTAGACAGCACCACTACCATAACAAAAAAACTCAAATGCCCAGTTTACTGGTTTCTAATTTAGTAAACTGTTTTCCTGATAGAAACCTCTGTGGCTGACGTCATCCACTGTGTGCTCTATCATTTCTTCTGTTTTAGTTAGAGAATTAATCGGTGACTGCTCTCCCTCTCTCTAGGTGCGGAGACGAGATAGTTGAAGTAAATGGAGTGAATGCTGTTGGTATGAGTAATGCGGAGCTGATCCCCATGTTAAAAGAGCAGAAGAACAGAGTCACACTGACGGTCGTCTCCTGGCCTGGAAGTCTCGTGTGATCGCCAGAATACTTTTTCTTTTTTTTTTTTCAAATCTTTGAGCCTTTTGCACAACTCTCAGCTGGACTTTTTGCCTTCTACTCGTTTTCTTATGTGTGTGAAGTTCTTGTAATTTTTGGTTAATGTTCTCCAGCTATAAAATGTAGATATTTGTACCATAAACTCAAAGCTCCCATAGTCCTGGCTGATCAGACGTGATCAGTGAAGCAGTAGAATTAATCGATCAGGTTACAATTTGCAGCAATGATACTGTAGTACTTTGAGATGACCTCTCAAGCAGATTTTGCACTTCCACTTACCCGTCTAGCACCTCACCTTCCTCACCTTATTTTTCAATAGCTGAATGTGATTTTAAATTATTGCCCTTCATTTAAAGTAAAAAACAGTATGCCTAGTTGGACCTGTTGCTTCTAACGGCTGTTCTGGAGAGTTGGACCTCGGTCACTCTCTGCAATGCAACTATACGTAGGGTTGCCTAAGTAAATGACCCACATTTCACTATAAGCCGGTCATTTGCATACCATACAGGTAAAAACCTAGGGGTTCAAATCTCTGAATGCAGTCATCCACCCATGAATGGAGAAGGAACTTTCATGTCCCGATGGCTGAGATATAATTATTAAGTGCCCTGCCATGTTAGTGCCTACTTAATATCACCTACAGCTCTTAATGATGGACCCTTAATACTGGTCTGGGATGTCCGCCTGTGATCTGATGGCAGTTTAGCCTTCATCTTAAGCTATGATCCCAACTTGCACAATATGAATGAACCTAGCACAGCAGACACTTGACGTCTAAGGTGTTTCATGTTAGAAAGATACAGTGATTGTACATCAGGCCATTTGTAGTGACTCTCTGTGAAGGAGATTTCATTGTTACATTCAGGCCTGAGGAATTATTACATACATTATTCTTCTAGCAGATAAATGTATATCCATCACATGAACCAGCTGGGGGTAGTGACCTCTTGTGGTGTGGGCTCCTGCCACTGAGCAGACTGTTTTAGAACAGGGCAAGTCTTTTTATGTATAAGGCATCATAAGGTAAGGGGAAAATTAACAGTAAAGTTAAGCAGATTGTAAATTATTCACTGAATCATAGCTGAGGCTGGATTTACATTTGCCAGTTTTGTGGAGGATTTTTTTTATTGTAGTGATTTGCACAAAACTGTAGCTATTTTGTAATTTTCTGCAAATTGTTGCAAAAAAACTGGCACGTGTAAATACATCTTTAAGAACTGGTCCTGATTCACAATTATTCAACTCAGGAAGATCTAATTATAAAAACTGATTTTTTTAAAATTGTGAAATAAAGTTTGGATACAAAAGTTAATATTTGAAATCACTGACTGGCTCTGACTGTCTCTCCTTACTGGGGTTTGGGCAGAGCAGCTAGGAACTGTTCAAGCAACCTGCACAGAGTGGGTTTTAACACCGTTGGTTTTATCCATTTATTTCAAATCTGGTCACCTACAAGTAACCTCAGCTGTAGCTTGTGAAGCAAAGCTTCTCCTGGGCATTGGGGCAAATTTACTAATCCTATAGGTTGTGTAGGATTAGGCTCCATTCACACGTCCTGTTTTTCTTTCCTGATTCGATCCTGATATTTTCAGGACCCATTGAAATGAATGGATCAGGATCAAATCAGGAAAGAAAAACAGGATGTGTGAATGGAGCCTTAGACAGATTGTCTAGACCTGCACCAGATTTATCATCCAGCCTGAGCACCTGTGATGAATCTAGACAACCTGTCTAAGAAGGACAGACACTTGTCTATTGGTTGGCTTACTTTGAGACATAATTTTGTGCAGTAAACTAAAACTAAGTATATTACACCAGCTCTCTGTCAAGCTAGCTATGTGCATGCCCAGTCATTCTTTCTTACCTACATTTGGTACCTGTTTTATAGCAAAAGGAAACAGATGACACTAGGGCTAAAGCAGAAGTTTTTCTTGAAGCCTGTATCATTTGTTTTCTAAGCAGACTGATTTCAGAGGGTTAGGCCTTATTTACATGACAGTGTTTTGGTCAGTGATTTCCTTCAGTGATTGTGAGCCAAAACCAGGATTAGAGCCTCCACAGACATAAGATGTAAGGGAAAGATCTGTACCTGTTCTCTGTTCGCACCTGGTTTTGGCTCACAATCACTGATGGAAATCACTGACCAAATACTGACATATGAATAAGGCCTGAGATGAACCCCACAAGAAGTAGATTCTGAAGGCAAAATGGAATGAGGAGTTTATTTTTTTTTTTTTTACTCCAAAGTCACAATCCCCTATTATCTTACCTACAGTGAATGATGCCAGTGGGTTGTAGAGCTACTTATATGGATCATGTGCCCCAAACATATTCTACTACATAATACACAGCTATATCTATACTAAAGGGAATCTGTCACCAGCGACCTCCCCATCAAACTGTCTGCACAAACACATAGCTGTGTTCATCTGACTAAAACGCTGTTTTGTTGTTTGTTGATCCGAGGCTAAGTGCCCCAGTATTAAATAACCTCTAAAATAAAAAAAAAAGTGGAATGAAACAAACACCAGTAGTTCTCATTACAAATTATATTTTTCTTAGTAAGAAACATTTAGTGGAAAAACAATTCTACACCAAAATCTTGTGTACATTATTAGAAAATCTAAGTGTCATAATATATATACTGTATATAAAAACTGAATAAATAACTGGCAGAGATTAAAATCGAAAAATTGTTACACGCCTGTCCCTGCCCGGGTGTCTACATTGTGAGAACAGAAGGTGATAACAGGCTCTTCATTTTTAGGTGCAGAAATGTGTTCAGAGAAACTGTGCAAGTGAAAAACACATTTACCAGTATAAAATGGGTATGACCTTCTCTCCTCCAACGTTAATGCACATTGGGGTGGACAATGGCATAACATGAGCTGAAGCAAAGGACTTTTCTCCAGCTGAAGTATATAGAATGTGACACAGGATCAACAGGAGCAGTTTTTGTGATTTTGGATCACACTAGGCTCACTAGGAAAATCAAGCAACAAAACTGCAGAGTGTGATGGTGCCCTAAGGGTCTAAATTACATAGTGGCGCATTGCGTCTATCAGGCAGTGTAGTATTTTTAATCAATGATTTGCATTTCAGCTGGTATTCTAGTAAAGTTCTGTTCTAGTGATGAGGTGGCTTGTGTCCACCACTATTAGACCAAAAGCAAGAACTTATTACCAAAGTACCAAGCAGTGTCCAAACACTGCAATGGATGTTTCATTTGTCATTGAATGCGCTGGCATTTGATACCGAAACAAATTGCAGCATCTCTATAGCCAAAATTTGCCATATTTCATCGAACTTGTAAAGAGATGTTATCTGATAATCAGTCAGCAGTGAAATGCTTTAATGTGAGCAGCATTTCTAGTCATCGTCTGCAGAACTCCCAGGACGTGAATACAGAACATTGTTACATTAGCCGCTAAGTTTCCCATCAGCAGATGTGGCCACTGAAAGTAAAGAGCTGCTACATACAACTACTACAGTTACATAACGGGGAAACAATTTTCTACCTTTACTGTTTTCTACTGTTACTGTGTCCCTCAGACACTACCTAGCTTTGAGGCAGATGTGGTTTTCTCTTTCAGATCATGTCGACTTCCTCTTGGGTCGTCATCCACACTCTTCTCTTTGGTCCGCTTGCTCTTCTTGCGCTTGTGTCTGCGATGTGACTCTCGTTCCTCACTGTCTTGCTTCCTAAAATTCATAGGGAATTTAACCTCAGACTATGACCTATTGCTTTTACCAGTTGAAGGGCCATTTACACCCTGTCCAGGCACATTTTCCTTTTTTTAGTGCCTGTAAAAGCTATAACTTTTTTTCCTGTTTAGTTATGTCAATAATTCCTCCTGTAACTGGGGCTAACAAGGGAAACACGGCTCTCAGAGGTTGTACAATACTTTACAACCGCACTGCAGATGGGCTGTTGACTGACCAGTGGCAGTGTTTCCACCAGACTACTGGACTGTGGACACTAGTGATGGGCATTTAGACTCATTTTAGTGATCCTGATTATTTGGCTCAGCTCACCAAAAAGAACTGGCTCTTCTGGTTCTCAAATGACTCTTCTTTTCGTAGAACTTATAGTTTTTATTATTCGGAGAAATTTTAGGAATATTTGTTGCTTAAAGGAGTTGTCTCTCCTCAGACATTGGGAGTCATATCACTAGGATATGCTCTCATCGTCTGATAGGTGCGGGGCCCACCTCTGGGACCCACACCTATACTTAGAACAGAGGCTGTAAAAGACCAGAGGGCGCACAGCACATGCACTGTTACCCTCCATTCATTTCTATGGGAGTCAGCCCCATAGAAGTGAATGGAGCAGTGGCCGCACTTGTGCGGTGCACTTCCCATTCATTTCAATGGGACTTTCAAAGTGGGACCCACAGCTATCAGACATTGGGGGAATATTGCTAGGATATGCCCCCAATGTCTGAGGCGAGACAACCCCTTTAATCATTAAGAGACTAATAGGTCAGGGCCACAGATGAAACCCTGCCTTTCCTGCTCATTTATTCTCTGCAGACTACCACCGTGTCTGCCCTCTGCCCTGTCTTAGGCTCACCCTTGCCCTGCACATATACCACAGATTTCACATGATATAATATATAAATAATGATACACTGATATGCTGTGGATTTAACATTTTTCATGCCATTTGTAGGTGAGATTTGTTTAAATTTCATCCACTTTACTGCAATTCCATGGAGGGAAATTCAGTGAGGGCTCCCATATGGATGTACAAAAATATATATATATTACAATTATAGAGGATTCCTTAATCTGGACCTGATGGCATTATTCACATCTGTATGGCTTCCTCACATGATACAGAACGAGTGACTCTATTGTACTTTCAGATAGGCGTTTATTTTAATATATTTTTATTTCATAGTGCCTCAAGAAGAAGTCAGAAAAGATGACTGGGGTACTTTATTATTATTTTACTCTATTTTTCTCTGAATCGTTTTGTTGGGTAGGTATCACAACACTGACATCTGGGAGAGGAACATACCTCCGGGAAGATTTATGCTTGTTGCTCTCCTCCCTGTCTCTATGTCGGTGCTCCCCATGGAGTTTTTCTTCTTTTTCCCAGCTGCGCTCACGACTGCGCCGATACTTGCGCTCATAATCATAGCTTCTCACACGGGTGTAATTTATTCGTTCACTTTCTCTGGCAAAGTCAAAAGATTCAGGAACACTGATGTACGAAGCATTTCATTTTCTAACTAATACTCAGATGCCTTAAAAGAAATGTTCACTTATCACAATATGTGAAATTTATGAGTATATATTTATTATGTGAACTTGCTCTACAGTTAATAGAAAATCTTTATTAAGCAATCTAATATATGATGCCTGGGAGGGAAGGGCTTTTTGTGCCATTTTAAGGAATGCTACAAAGCTGTCTGGCAGCTTCCTCTTAAAATCATGTCCTCTGTACCTGAAACTGAATCTCTCAAAAACCAAACTTCTTGTCTTTCACCCATTTACTAACCTACCTAAACCTGATTATTTCGATTTCAGTCTGTGGTGCAATCATAACTACTGGGCAGCATGCCCACTGTCTTGGAGTTATGTTTGACTCAGATCTTTCCTGTGTTCCCATATTCAATCAATAGCACGCTCATGTTGTCTGTACCTGAAAAACATCCCCAGAAACCACCCCCACCCTTTACTCACGATGGAAACTGGCAAAACTCTTGTTGCTTTGATACATACTTGTCTGGACTACTATAACTCATTACTAATGTGTCTTCCCCTCCCTAAACTCTCCCACCTTCAGTCTGTCTGCTACACCGATGCATCTAGCCTGTGCCAGTCACTTCACTGGTTGCCCATCCACCACAGAATACAGTTCAGTCTTCTCACCCACAAAGCTCTCCACAGTGCTGCACTTCCCTACATAACCTTCCTAATTTCTGTCTACCACCCTATTTGTGCTTTCCGTTCTGCCAATGGGCTAAGATTAACATCCTCCATAATTCGAACCTCCTCATTCCTGTCTTAAAGGGGTTGTCCAGGTTCAGAGCTGAACCTGGACATATCCCCATCTTCACGCCTCCAGCCCCTCTGAGAGGAGCATCGGAGCATTTCTAGGTCTGATGCTCTCCTTTCCCCTGTGCTGTATTGTGCAGGGCAAACGTTTTTTTTGTTTATAATGGCACATTGCTAGGTGGAGGCTTCCTCCTAGCAGTATTGCCAGTAACGTCACTGGCTCTTATGGGCAGGCTTTAGTGCTGCCCTAGCTGTTTTACAGGCTAGGGCAGCGCTAAAGCCCGCTTATAAGCCCAGTACGTCACTGGATCTCAAATCAGAGTGGCCAGAGAGGTGATGATGGGGATATGTCCGGGTTTAGCTTTGAAACCGGACAATTCCTTTAAACAGGACCTTTAACTGGTCTTGACATTACAATATTAGTACATGGCACTGTAGGGCATGATCAATTTATGTCAGTGTGCTATTTTTTTTTTTCAGATATGCTGCTCTGTTGACCTACTGTGCCCCCCTTCTCTTTTGCCACCCTGTATGCTAATTATAGTATCGGTACAGGGAGGAGGTAACATCTCCTTCTCCCTCGCTGTGAGCTGCACAATCGCAGCAGAGCGCGTCACAGCCACGGAGAAGGTGAGCTTTTTTTTCCTTCCAACATGCATGTCGCTTCCACCTCCAAGAGGTTCCCAGACTGGAAATGATGCCAGACGCACCAGAAATAGCATCACTTGGGGCTCAGCACATGCTCAGAAGCCCATGAAACTAGTGACTGCCAGCTTGGAAGATGGAAACCTGCAGCTCAAAATCAGGCAATCTGGGACAGACTGGAACTGGCTGGCACAAGCACAGCAGCTGCCGCCCAGTAAGGTGAGGGAGTGTGAAGACAGACTTAGCTATGCGGCTCCCCAAGAGACACATGCCACTATGGGTTAAAGCCGCTTATGTTTAGCAAACCTGGACCTTCCCCAGCCCCAGGTGTGAACCCCTGTAGTAGATGACTTCCAGATAGCCAGAGCTCCTTCAGGACATCCTACCCAGAGGACAAGAAACCTGAACTGAGGTGTGGTGGGGGTTTTTATCTTAGGTTTCCTGTCCTGCATGGGATGTTTCCCCGTATGGGTGCCGTAAGGGGGAAAAAGCTAAATTGCATACATGCAGAAAATTCTGTGGGCAATATTATTACATTTGTGTTCTATCATTACGTTTATTTTTTTTTTATACATCAGGACTTGAAAAGTTTGCAGAATTTGAAAAGATTGAATCAATAAAAGATTATAAAGCTTTGGCAAATTTCAAAAATATATTCCAATACAGATAGAGATATATATATTACAAAAACATAGATTCTAAATATTTTTAGAAGTCGTTTAACCTCTTTAAGATTAGTTTCACACCCCATAGATTTGTCGAAGAAATTTCTGTGGGGGAAGATCAGTTCCATACATCTGATTGGGATTTGTTTCTCCAGATCTTTCACCTGCATGTACATGGACTACAGATGAAAGAAATTTCTACAACAAATCTGCTGCATGTGAATGTACCCTTTATAACATGACACATACATCATGTAATGGCTAATCATAATTTTAGTTCATACCATTAGGATACCTTTACATGCTGTGGTTTTTAGTTGTGGAAATTTCTGCAACAATATCCACAGTGTGTGAAGGCGCCCTTATAACAGGAATATTATAAACACCTTCATGTTTGTCTCTTTTTATACCACATCACAAATTCCAAAGAGACTTACAGCTTGTAGTTATTAAAGTTCTGGCTTCTGATTTTATCCACCTCTCGTTCTTGCCGTCTCCTTGGTGTCCACTCACTCCTTCCAGGGCTGTTTGTACCTTTGTCCACAGTGGTTACCCAAGACGTTTGTGCAGTGGAGACTACAGGATAATTCATCACACCTGGCCCTGCATTGATTAAGAAACACATTGACAACCACGACGTGTTGGGTCCTGTCAAATGCCATAGCTGACATTTGCCTGCAAAGCGACCGGGAACTGCGGGTCTTTGTGGCTTAGTAATGGAATAAGCGCTGTCTGCTTGCTCTTTGTTAATGGCTGGGTGGTATTTTGGACGTGGCTTGGCCATGCAGCAGCCGTCACGACTGACAGCACTTTTAGGCCTAATGTACACAGCTGTTGTGCAGCCGTTCCGTGCATTGGTGACCTGAATTTGCAGTCCGCAATGCACGGGTAACATCCGTGCGGCGGCCGGGACGGATTGAGACCCATTCAACTTGAATGGGTCCGTGATCTGTCCGCACTGTAAAAAAACAATAGAACATTTTTTTCTATTTTTTTTGCGGTGCGGAGGCACGGACAGAAACACCAGGGAAGCACTCCGTAGTGCTTCCGATCCGTGCTTTTGTTCTGCACTGCACCTCCCAGATTGCGGACCCATTAAAGTGAATGGGTCCGCATCCATGATGCGGAGTGCACACGGCCGGTGCCTGTGTATTGCGGACCCGCTGTATACGGGCCACAGCCGGACAACGGCCGTGTGCATGAGGCCTTAGGCTCGGTTTACACAGGGTATTTTTGAGCCACTGGAAAGATTGCTTTGGAAATAATACGTGTTGCGTTGAATCTGAAGAGTTTTTTTTACAGATGATACCAGTATTATATCACCTGTACAGAAAATCGCAGCACAGCGGAAAAACGAAGCAAATTCTCTGATAGAGCAGAACTAGAAAGAAAACTCCCTGTGTAAATTCTGCCTTAAAGAGGACCTGTCTGCTCTCCTAATATGGCCATTTTATTGAATACTTGTATTTCATAAAAACAAAAGAACGGAAACAAAATTAAATTAGCACATACTGCAATATAAATACGTATGTGTATATGGCCATGTTTAACCCTTTTGAGGACATAGCGATTTTCTGTTTTTGTGTTTCCGTTTTTTTTTTTTTTTTTTTATTCTTGGCCCTCCAGGAACCATAACTTTATTACTTTTCCGTTCACATAGCCATAAGAGGGCATGTTTTGTGAGTCAATTTGTACTTTCTATTGGCACTGTTTAATTTTGCATACAATGTAGTAGAAACCTGGAAAAAAAAAAAAATCCTAAATGGGGTGTAATTGGGAAAAAATGCAATTCCCACCACAATTTGTGGGCAATCTGTACTTTTCATTGATACCATTTTGGGGCGTGTAACTTTTTGATCACTTTTTATTCAATTTTCCTGGGGAGGTGAAGCAACTAAAAATGGCAAAATGAGACATTTTGATTTTTTTCCCCTTTATGCCATTACGCCATTCATGGTATGAAATAAATAATTAGAAACTTTAATAGTATGGGCGTTTTGGGACATGCCGATGCCTATAATTTTTATTTTTTGTTTATTTTTATTATGGGGTATTTTTTATATTTAAAAAAAAAATTATTTTTTTTTTAATCCCCAAGGGAACTTAAACATGCGATCATCAGATAAATCTGATCATCGTCATAAACTCCAAGGCATTATCATTGAGGTCTAGGAGAAATTCGCTATGTTCCTATGGAGCTCTGCCACAGACTCAGATCCTTCAGAGGGACCGAGCCTACCACAGGGTATGAACGATTCCCTGATCGCTGCTTCGGGGAGCCTTACCAGCCCCAGTGCTCCCCAGGTTTTAGTGCCAAGATGCTGTGGTCACTGCACTGAAGTCAGACAACAAATTTATCATGCCTCCTAAAGAAACTGTGACACCAAATATGTTTTCTGCCCATTAAAACTGCAGGATTTTATGTTTTTTGTTTAAAAATAGTGACATGGAAAATTAAAAATATCAAAAATTCTTTAAAAATAAGTTAAACATAAAAACAGGATTTAAACAATAGGTCATTTTCTGATGAGACATTTCCTTTGACACATTTTTTGCACATTTGACTGTCTGTGCCCTAGAAAATCAAATCTACGCCAGCTAGGATCTGGCCCAGATTCACACTACAATTTACACCAGTATATGATGCAAATTATATTAAAAGGGGGTGCCCACCACAAAAATGCATCGCTATCCCGTGGATAAAATATAAATGTCTGATCAGTGGGGGTACAATCACTGGGTCCCCCACTCTGATCAGGAGAATGGGGGGCCCTGTATTCCAGCTGTTTAAGTGGAGTGTCATTCACACATGCGCACTGATGCGCCATGCACATCTATGGTATTGCTGAAGATAGTCAAGTGCAGGCGCTCCGCTATCTCCAGCGGTCTGAGCTGAATGGAGCAGCACTGCAGGAACACTGGGTCACTGTTATCAGAGGGGACTCCAGCAATCAGCCCACACCAATCAGACATGTATCCCCTATCCTGTTAGGGCACTAACTTTAAATCTGTTAGGGCACAGGAGGCCATGCTCTCCTGCTATGCCCGTCAACTTTTTATATATATTGGTGAGAGAGGCAGAAAAATAGCTAATATTCACATTTTCATATGCATATTAGGCTTGTGCCAAAGTATGAGACTTTTGTAAGCCACATTTCTTGTGTAAAGCCATTGATGAATTCTCCAGATGTTTAACACACCTGCCTATTCCTCAAGTCATCAGTTATCTGGGCTGAGATTGGCACCAACTGAGCAGGCCAGCGTGTTAGTGGAGGTAAATTTTGCACTGACATTCAGCAATCACCTCCACTGCATGGTGATGAGATACCGTTATTGGCTTATACAGTTTACACTGCATGATCTGCTGCCCAGAAATGATGATTTGTGCGTCTGCATAAACGATTAGTTCACCCGTTGAACAAGAGTTTTGCTCGCTCATTGGGTGATCAGCGGCACACAGGCTGGTTACTGGGAATGGTAATCGTAAATGTGTCTTAATAAACAAAGTAAAACTTTATTACTCACCATTAGAGAAGTATATTTGTCGAGGTGGTGGTCTACTGTTGTATGTCACAGGGGGGCTTTAAGAAAAAACACATATCTTTATGATAGAAAACAGATTTTGACATCAATCCAATTTACTCACAACATGACAAGCTTACCCGCTGGGGGGTGGGATGTGTACAGCAGGTGGGGGGACAAGTGGTGGAGGTAATAATGCTACAAGATAGAAAAAAAAAAAATCAGCAGTTAGAAATAAAGAAGTGTAAGGGTACATCCACACAGGATGCAAATAATGTAATGTGGATTTTAATAAATCTCATCTATAAGATTTAAAAAAAAAAAAAAGTGGATCGCAAACTGACTTGAATTTAATGGCAAATCTACTGCAAAATCTGTTGCAGAATTTCCACTGCTGGTATCTGTGGTGGTGTGCAGTGAAGCTGCTAGTGGTGGGAAAGGGTATTACATATACTAATGAACCATGCTCTTATAAATATGACAGCATAATATGGTGGATTTGGTGATCTCTGTAATGGGGACACCCCTTGGTTTTCCTTCCTTTGAGGGATATCTGGCTTTCACTGTGTTGTAGACCCATAACTGGGGCTCCACAATTATTTTGCATATTACTGTTTCCCAGGGAGCTTTTAAATGAGACTCTTAAATGAGACTCCACTGTGTTTTTTGTAGCTGATTTCCCTGAGATCAGCTATTGTTTTGTTTGAGTAGTCTCCAAGGCATTGCTCCAGGTTAGCCAGAATCCTACTCCACACTGATGAGGGGGCAATACCCTGAAACAGCTGTCTGTGGATGGATAACTGGCTTAGGTTTTCCCTGTCACATCCTTAAAGCTTGTAAAAGAGTGGGATCTTGACATAGGGGCCACTTAATATGGTGGATTTGGTGATCTCTGTAATGGAGACACCCCTTTGCTTGGTTTTCCTTCCTTTGAGGGATATCTGGCTTTCACTGTGTTGTAGACCCATAACTGGGGCTCCACGATTATTTTGCTTATAAATATGACAGCATAAAGCAGAATATACATTGTTCATGGTTTCTATACATTTTCTACTTTTTGAAGGCTCATTTCATTTAACAAAAGAAAACAGATCCCTCTATCTGTCTATCTTCCACATACAATCACCTGGAGGGTGCAAGGCCGGTGGAACTTGGGAAGTCGGAGGAGGACGCTGGAAAAAAAGAGGAGGTGGAGGAAGTCCACTGAATGGAGGAGGATTATGGATAATGGATGGTGGAGGCAGAAGAGGCGGAGGTGGTTGCTGCTGATGTTGCATGAGAGGATGAGGCTTGTATTCCTGATTGTCAACTGCCTTTAGAAGGAGATATATTAGACATTAATCATATCTAGAAGATGGTATTTTAAGACAAACATAAGATAGCTGTGCCCATAGGCAGACTTGCCAAATTTCCCAGTGGGCTGGTGTCTAGGGGACCACCCAAGCACCTCATGGCTAACACCCTGGTATACAACTATCTGATACTCTGAATAGTAATCACTGCTAGGAGCATCAGGTACTTATGCACCTGGTTGGCGGATGCACTTGTTTCTGCTGGGGTGCTATTTTGTGCTGCACTATTGTATGGCTAGGCCCAGTTACTTCTGTTGGCCTTCTTCGGTCAGTCCCACTTAGATTTTTTTTTTCCAGGCCCACTTTAATTTCCCAGTCCATCCTTGGCTGTGCCTGGACTAAACGACTGCTAGATTGACAGATTATCCTACGACATTTATGATACTGATGAATTCATCGCCCCATGTTACATGCTGGTCATATCATATTTTCATTAAAGAAGCTCTTATCAGCATGCTCAACCCTATTAAACCAGCCATGCTGCCTGGTAGCGCTCATAATGCAGAAAAAAAACAATACCTTTCTTTTGTCTGTATGTTAAACAGCTGCAGCGATATCTGCATTTTAATTAATATGCAAATGAACAACTTTGAGCACCAGGAGGTGGAGCTGAATACTTGGAGCACTGCTTTGTAACTCCCCCTGTGCTCTGCACACTCCACCCTCCCCTTGATTGACAGTGGTAGAGATAAGTATGGTGAGAGCAGAGCTGCGTCCTAGAGCAGTCTTCTAGCATGTACAGATCATATACGTACATTGCTTATTATAGCTTTACCACATTGAGTGGTTTCTATGATTAGAAAGCTAATCTACATATTACTGCTTTAGGCTACAGTCACACAACCGTATGTATTTTGCGGTCTGCAAAAAATACGGATGACATCAGTGTGACACAGTGTGCTGTCCACGTTTTTTGTGGACCCATTGAAATGAATGGCTCCTCATCCAATCCGAAAAAAAAAAAAAAAAACCCAGAACGGACACAGAAACAAAATACGTTCATGTGACTGTAGCCTTATTCGCAGGCACAATATATGATTACAAAGACACCAGTAATGTGTTAGCTTTCTGAGCATAGAAAAACCATATGTCTCTATGTAGTAATGCTATAGCTTAGAGGTAAGTGTTTAGCTTTGCATGTAGAGATCCTATATTTGAATATTGGGAGAGATCTTTAGATTTTTTTTCCTTCAGAAAAATTTTTTCTCCCTCACTTGACACATAATAAAAGTCAATATCCTTATAATATTGAGAATATTTTTTTTAGAAAGCTAATATGTATTGCTGGTTTCTTTATAATCATATATTGTGTCTGTAAATAAACCCATAATAGGTTTTAGGTTTCGAATAGTAAAAAAACATGATTCTCAATATATTATTTGTATTATATTATTATTACTATATTATAATATTTATTATAGTATATCATTTTATTATGGGTTAAATGGGAAAAAAAATAACTTAAAAAGCACGTCTTTTACAGGACTTGAACTCAGGATATCAACATGCAAAGATAACCACTTATCACTGTAATTTAGCCTTTTCACATACATACAGGTTTTTTCTTTCCTTATAAGCTATCAAATATTACTGGTGTCTTTATAATCATATATTGTTCTTGTGAATAAAGCAGTAATATGTAGAGAATAAAGCAGTAATATGTAGATTAGCTTTCTGAGCAGATCAGTGTGGTGAAGCTATAGTACACAGAGTATATGATATGTAGATACTAGGACACAACTCTGCACTCAGCATGTCCAGCCCTGTCAATCAAGGAAAGGGGGGAGTGTGCAGAGCACAGGGGGTGTTACACAGCAGTGCTCTAAGGATTCAGCCCCGCCTCCTGGTACACAAATGTGCTCATTTGCATATGACAAACACATATCTTTGCAGCTGTTTAGCATACAGACAAAAGAAAAGTATAGTTTTAATCAGCATGATGAACCACACCAGGCAGCATGCTTGGTTTATTAAGGTTGATCCTGGTGACAGAGCCTCTTTAAGTCAGGATATATTGAGAAGTACTGCTCACAAATGTTAAAGGGGTTCTTCAAGACTGAATAACCCCCGCTGCAATGTCCTGGTCTGTGACACGGTGCATATTTACCTGGTCCCCAATGACGGTTTCCTCCCAAATCTCTCCCTGGTCGTCTTTGCATCTCACCTGCCTGCAGAAATCAACATCCGTCGACGAAGGGGGCGCAGCCAATAGAAGATCGTGATGACCTGCCCCCTTGTGTCACATGTGATGTCACCATCACGTATGTAAGATGTAAAGGAGGTCACTAGGTGAGTGCTCTTTTCATACCCGAGTTGATGCAATTTTTTTTTCTTGAGCCAAATAGTCACTTTAAAGTGTAACTGCCGTTTCATTTTTTATCCCCTAATGATATAGTACACCCTGCAGTATAAATGCTTTTGTGCTTTAAAATTTGATCACTCTCAGTTTTTCCCTGATAAATAACCCCCACAGATGCATGCTACTTTCCTATTCTGCTGCTCTGTTCTCAAGCTGTAACCATGTGTAGGAAGTCTTCTCTGTCTCATAACAAGAAATGGGTGAGTTCTGGGGAGGGGGGGGGAGCTTAGCCCTGAGTGCCTGGTACTGGGCTGAGGCAGAAAGTGGAGGGGGGTGGGGGCTGCTTTACAGGCTGATATCTCCTGAATGGTACCAGCTAGAAACATGCAACTTGACTTGTTTGAAAGAGGGCAGTCCAGGCTTTAATTCAAGACCATGAGAGCTCTAGTCCAAGCAACAGAGGAGAAATCACTTAGAAATCGAGTCGGGAATATTTGTGAGTTAAATCAGCTTATACTTTCATTTTCAGCTTCATTCACAGCGTACGAATCCAAATCATTTTGGTATTGTCTTAAAGCCTGAAATGTCAGCTTTAAGACAATACAAAGCCCATATTTCTAGCTGGTACCAAACCAGAGATATGAGCAGCTAAAGCAGCCCCCCCCCCCCCATCAGTGTGGAAGAGAATGACGGACAAGTGACTATTAAGAGGTTAATACAAATGCTTACTGATTTCTTACTGACTTCATGTAATTGCAGGGCTTGTCTCTGGTTATCTGTATGTGAGCACACACACTAGTGGGGAAGTTATCTTTATTCTGATTGGTCCGGCTAGTTCATGTGAGGAGAGCAAAGGCTTATGGGAAGTGAGGGAAATACAGGATGGCCTCAAGAACAGGGCAAACATCTGCCCTTCAGCATCACATATGTTAGGAATTTCATTTTTGGTACTGAAATGGCAGTTACGTTTTAAAGCCACATACAAGAACCAAATATCCTTAAATTTAAAAGGCCACAGGTGTTCTAAATATAGAGGACGACAATTAGCACCACATGAAAACCTTGGTTACCTGAATAGGAATGTCATCTGAATCTTGAATGTCCCATCTCCGGCCTTCAACCCGGCTGATACTGCAGATCTCCCCACCAATTACATCAATTGCCTTAGCTTGCTTCCTATTAGAAAATCATACACAGCTCTCAGATACTGTATCACATTATAAAGAGTATAAGATATGTACTATTATATTCCAGAAGTGCATTCACAGTTCTGCAGGATTCAAAGCTGAAATCTCTTAACATCCTTTTCTGGTCCAATATGCTTCCAACACAGATGTAACAGCCATTCTCCATTTTTGCATTTTCAATGTTTACTCCCTAACTTATGTTTGTACCTTCTAATGACCATATTTAATAATCCATACCATGTACCGGGAAGCTGGTAAAAATATAAGTGGGTGGAAGTGGAAAAATGCAACGGCACCATTGTTTTAGGAGTTTTGTTATTATGGCATTCACTGTGCGGTATGGCTGGAAAAAAGGATGGGACTAACCTTTCCATTCCTCCACTCTTGGTGGGACTGGGCTGGTCCTACTTTCTGTCAAGAGGGGGCAGAGCTAGAATTGCAAGTGAGGGAGCATGAGCATCTGCTTCCACTCCATAGGGCTTCAGGGACCATAGATTCAGCCCCACCTGTGAGGAACACTACTCCAGATAGACTGCAAGGTCCACGGCTACAGATATTCATCAACGTTACAGTGTTTACAGTCAGCGGAGTGACTGCTATATAGACCCTGCTGCATGTGATGGGGAAACATGTTAAGAGACCCATTACCATAGTTCAATTCAGGCACACTGTAAAAGCTTGCAATATACAGTGGACACCTATTGCCATGTGTCAGCCAGAAGTTTAGGAGAGAGACATCGGCAAGGTAGCACACCAAAGGTGATAAAAAGGCGTAAACTGTGACACATCATCTCATCAGGCCAATACCACTACCCATCTTCTGCACCGGCTCCTAAGGGGCTCGTTGCATATGTTTTAATACTTTTAAAAGAAATAAACTTTGCAAAACAATTTGCCACATTCTGGCACCAATAACTTTTTAAACATTTTTTCCATCTATGGAGTTTTGTGGGTGAGGGCTCTTTTTTTGAGAGTAGGAGTTGTTTTTATTGATACCATTTTGGGTATGTATGACTTTTTGGTATCTTATTGCTTAATTTGTTTGAGAGGGAAAATGACCAAAAAACACGACTCAGTCACTACACAATGGACAGAGCCGTTTAGTTCCAGTGCCAGAGCTACTCAGGAACAGCTCAGTCAGACCCCTGCCAATCAGGTATTGATGTGCCTTCCTGAGGACAGGCCATCAATTATAAAATCAAAAAATTCTGGGAAAGTATAGTATAATAAAAACTTTACTAAGGCAGGCCAGGGAGCCTTCACAAGGCTCCAGGCTGCCATAGCAACAGAACGGCTCCCGCAATATCACAGGTGGGAGCATCAGTCACCAGGGGCAGCACCCACCAGCTGAGCATGTTCAGCTCCTGAGTGGGCACCATCTCTAAAGACCTGAACACTGCTATATATGACCAGTGGACATCTTTAACGGTGCTGCTACACTATGGGGGAGATTTATCAAACTGGTGTAAAGTAGAACTGGCTTAGTTGTCCATAGCAACCAATTAGATTCCACCTCTCATTTTTCACAGCTCATTTGGAAGAAGAAAGGTGGAATCTGATTGGTTGCCATGGGCAACTAAGCCAGTTCTACTTTAAACCAGTTTGATAAATCTCCCCCTATTTTTTTAACCTGCTGATTTATTTGCTTGCATGAATCGCCTTGGAAGTCATGCATTTTTTGGGTGGTGTATTTTGTTACATTTTTCTAGGGTTTAATGGGAAGATACCTGAAAAACACAACACACAGAACATGGTAGGATGTTCCTATCATAAAATGAAACACAAAAATAACTATGTCTATAAGGCATTCTAACATCTGGATGCAGAGCTTTTCACAAAAAAATAGTGTGTAGAGTGCTCTATTAAGTTGAAATGCAAACAAAATTTAAATACATCTGAAAAAAACAAATATTCACATATTTTACCCATTCTGTGAGGCTTCAATTACCAGTTCTCGTTCTTCAGTATTACAATTCAGGTCAGTATTATCAAATGGATTTTCCCCTCCTTTACTGATGTGGCATGTCCGGCCTTGCTGTACCTATTTGTAAAAAACACAGAGTTGACAGCATTTTACCTTTTACATAACAAATGGCTTAAATCATAGAATATTTTAGGATTATTGGAGCACATGTACTAATATTGGCTTAAAGGGGTTTTCCGGGATTTTACTATTGATGACCTATCCTCTGGCTGGACCGGTATGGTCTGAAACCCGGGACCCCCATGATCACTTGTTTGAGAAGGCACTGGCGCTCCTGTGAGGACTGCGGCCTTCTCCGTGCTTACCAATCACAGCGCTGTACATTGTATAGCAGCTGTGATTGGTATCGCACTCACTTCACTTCTAGCGCCGGTGACTTCTCAAACAGCTGATCGTTGGGGGTCCTGGGTGTTGGACCCCCTCCGAGTCTGATCAGATACCGATGACCTGTCCTCAGGATAGCTCATCAGTAGTAAAATCTCTCAAATCCCTTTTAAATAAAGTCAGTCTAAACCTTGAGTGTTAAGGCTGATGATAGATATGTCACATCTTGCTGCCACTTAGACTCTTCTATTATTTACACCACCACTTCTGTGGTTTGATTTAGACCAGTATTGTGTGTCACACCATTAATAAATGTGGTGTATTTTACGACTTAAAGGGATTCTGTCACCACGATTTTAGTGACAGAGTTTTTCACATCATCACATCTGTCACCTCGATTTGGTTAAAACTATACTTCTCCTAATACCATATGTCTTGTCATTATAGAAAAAAAATACCTTTTATTCACATGCAAATCGCCTCTATAAGGAGCCCAAGGGGCTGTCTCTCCGGCCGTTGCAGCTCAGCAGTGCCCATTCTCTTGGAGCCCAGCACCGCCCTACTGCTAATTATTCACTCCTTTCAGGACTGACGTCATTCTCCTGGTGTGCCGTAATCTCGCGTTTTGCTGGCTGAGGCTGCTACCAGGACACCGCACAAGTGCAGACAGATGGATCCAGGGCGCATGCGCGAGATTACGGCACACCAGGAGAATGACGTCAGTCCTGAAAGGAGTGAATAATTAGCAGTAGGGCGGTGCTGGGCTCCAAGAGAATGGGCACTGCTGAGCTGCAACGGCCGGAGAGACAGCCCCTTGGGCTCCTTATAGAGGCGATTTGCATGTGAATAAAAGGTATTTTTTTCTAAAATGACAAGACATATGGTATTAGGACAAGTATAGTTTTAACCAAATCGAGGTGATAGATGTGATGATGTGAAAAACTCTGTCACTAAAATCGTGGTGACAGAATCCCTTTAAAGCCACTGCCCTTTTTTGAGGGGTATAGCAAGGTACAAAAGTATATAAACCTGATATTGAAGGTCATGTTTAACATCGGAGCCATTTTTTGCATATTACAAGCCAAAATCGATGCATTCTCCTTAGACAATCTCTCCCATTGTGTATAGTCTAGAAAAGTGTACAAGTCAAGAATACATTTGCCAACATCAATTTACAGGATATGGACACTTCTGCAACCAGTTTTTATTGCCCTAGTCAAGTGCATCTAATATGGAGAATTGAAAACACCCAACTATTTAGTGCATGTAGGCCCTTTACAGACCTATGTACACTGAACAAACACGGACGTGCACTGTTCCTGCAGTCCTTTTACTTTTCGGTTTCTTGCTCACACAGCATGTTATATACAGTATATATCAGTGTGCAGGCATCTGGGCTGCCGTTTATCTCAGTGCTAGAGCAATAAGAGAAGGAAGGGCGAGGAGGGAAGAGGGGCATATTTTGTAGGGGACCTAAACAGTGATTTAAAAATACAGTGGTCCCTCAAGTTACAATATTAATTGGTTCCAGGACAACCATTGTATGTTGAAACCATTGTAAGTTGAGTAATCGGTTCCAAAGCCCCAAAATGTCATCCAAGATAAGAGAAAATGAAGATTTAAGACAAATAAGCAGATAACTAAGACAGATAAAACAAGTCCTTACATATAACTGTCAGGAATAGCTGATAACTAGTAACTAATACATCTATTTACCAGAGAAGTGGCCTGGATTGGTTGGATCTCAGTCTGAGACATTGTATGTTGAGTCTAGTTTCAACTTACCATGGGTCAGAAAACACCAGTGTATGGTGAAAATATTGTATCCTGAGACCATTGTATCTTGAGGGATCATTGTATGAGGTCCTGCCTTCTGGGAAGGATGGCAAAGAGTAGTGCCAGGTACTCATCTCTTGTATCTCTGATGTATACTGTTATATAAGAATCAGACAAGTGGTTGCAGTCCACTGCCATGGCGTATGCCAAAAATGGGAAAGGTGAAGGCATCATTGTTAAACGTAAAAATCACACTGAACCCTTTGACATGTTTTCCTGGATCTCCAGCAGTAACAGAGTAGCCTTTTTTAAGCCCTGATTTTATTGCACTCTGCCCTGTTACCCCTGAAGACACTGCATACAGTGATTTTGTAGGCTTTCACAGGTGAGATTTGTTGGATTTTTGATGGCACTTTTGCTGCCATTAGGCTAATATAAAAAAAAATTCAGAACTCCTTAATAAAAATCTTTCCATATACAGATCATATTAAAGGAGTTGTGCAGCAATTTATATTGATGGCCTATACTCAGGATAGGTCATCAATATCTGATCGGCTGTTTGAAGAGGAGACGAGTGCTTCTTCCTGTTCATTACAGGGTAATGACGGGTACTCACTCTGTTCACTTGAAAGGAGCAAGCATGTGTAATAACAGGACACTGCCGCTCCACAGGAGACGTCGTGTAGTGTAAGGACCAGGAGGCGGCCCTCGCATGGAGTACTGGTCAATATAAATCGTGGCACAACCCCTTTAAGAACCTAAAAACCTCTATAGAGGCTCAGTCAGACGGCTGAATGAATGAGTCCGCATCCGTTCCGCAGTTTTGCAGAACGGGTGCGGATCCATTCATTTCAATAAGGCTGCCAAAAATGTGGACAGCACACCGTATGCTGTCTGTATCCATGGTTCCGTTCCGCAGCTCCAAGGAAAAGATAGAGCATGTCCGATTCTTGCAGAGAAGAATAGGCATTTTCTATTATGGTTACGGCAATGTGTGGTCCACAAATTGTGGAACGCACATAGCCGGTATCTGTGTTTTGCGGATCGTCAAAGCACTACGGCCGTCTGAATGGACCCTAAGAGAATAAAAAGATGGGAATAGGTTTAGGACAATAAAGTCAACTTTAGAATGAATGGTGAAAGCACAGAGGTAGTAGATACTCTTTGCCTAGATAGATACCCATTTGAACACGAATAATCCTGGATATATTAACCCTATCCTTCCATGTGTAGCACACGTGACCAGACTGAAGAGGTCCCGCACTATGTTACAAATGCCTATTCTCGTCTGCAAAACAGAGAATAATAGGACATATTTTATTTTTTTGTGCAGCCCTAAGAAAAGTTATCTGGATGTGGACCCATTTTTTGCAGATTGGACGTGGACTTCATTCATGTGAATAACAATATAGCTGGATGATGGAGTCATCCTCAGTTTACTTTACAGTTATTTTGTTCTCCTTGCTGTGTGGATACGAGTTCTCCAGGCCCAGCTGCAGCCTCCTCTGCTTCTCACAATACACTTTCCAAGTTGCTTCATTAAATCCATAGTTGAAGTAGTCAGAAAGATCAGCACCTAGAAGGAAACACAAGGATAAAATACAGTGCAATCCCTTGTTTAATTGAATATTTCGTAACACTTAAACCACACTGGTAAATTACATTTTTCTACTGGTCTTAAAGGGGACTAAACCTAGTTGGTAGTTTATAACACTGAGTGAGGGACGGAGAAGTCTCGCAGCCATCGTCAAGAAACTCAATTTAATGTTCTACCTGGTTTCCTCCATGGCTTTTCTTCAAAAGAATCCAGATCCACTTCTAGGACCGGGAGGCCATTAATGCACCCTGGAGCAGAAAAATCTATCCCTTTTGGTGGCAGTTTACCTGTAATGGAAGGAATTATGGATGGATTTCCTACATACAAGACATGCAGGTGTTTATATGGTGCAACACCCTGGTTACAAAAACGTGAGGCCAATGTCAAGAGAAATCGGCTTAATTTTCATGGATGAGATCTGTGTGCTGTCTCTATTTTTTGTGGACCCATAGAAGTGAATAGGTTTGTGTGCAATATGAAGAAAACGTGGTTGTAGCCTTAAGCTTATATTAGACAGATCATTGTAAAAATGTGTTCGTATGAACGAACAGTGTAATGCTGCCTCCTATTACCAGATGAACGAGCAAAAATTGTTTGCTGAGGGCAAACAGAGATTCAGTATGGGGATTAGTGAAGGCATTAGCATTCACTCCTCCCCATACTGTGGAGGAGATCGCTGCATGTAATAGCAGCGGTCTCCTCTGCTGATGAGCAGGTAATTGCCGGGAAGGAATCGCCTAGATGATCTACACCAACAGATCAACAGATTATCTGACAGATTTTCTGATCAATGATTGGTCAGATGGCCTATTACACACACCAGCTATTGGTCTTATTGGACAGAAATTGGTCAGATAATCTGCTGGTATAATACAGCCCTAATATAAGCTTTGGTGTGTATACATAGATAGATGTCATTCCCTGATAACACCTCCAGGTGTACTGGGAGGTGTTCACAGGGGTGGCCTTCAAGGGGGTGTCCCACTTCAGCAAATGGCACTTATCATGTAGATAAAGTTAATACAAGGCACTTACTAATGTATTATGATTGTCTAGATTGCCTCCTTTGCTGGCTGGATTGATTTTTCAATCACATTATACACTTGTATCCAGGGGTTACAACAACCCTGTAATCCAGCAGTGGTGGTCGCGCTTGCACAATGTAGGAAATTATGCCGGGCTCTCTGGTGGCTGGGACCGCAGGAGTACCCATGGGCTGGCACTTTTTCCTATATTACAGAAGCATGACCATGGCTGCTGGATTCCAGGGTGGTCATAACCCCTGGATACAAGCAGTGTATAATGTGATGGAAAAAATGAATCCAGGCGGCAATATGGATAATCACAATACATTAGTCTTGTATTAACTTTCTCTACATGATAAATGCCATTTGCTGAAGTGACACAACCCCTTTAAGTTACAAAAAGCAGAAACATAAATGTACAAGTTACACATTTTGCAGATGGCACTGCATTTTGTGGTGACAGGTCCTCTTAGTAAGGTGTTTGCTGTAATCTAACTGTCACAGATTAACCATTGGTTGTAAGTGTGTGATTAGGTCCCTTCTCCTCTGCAGACTGATCCACTTTCTTCTATCCCCTGCATGTGACATTTTAGTAAAAGATGGCAATGTCATATTGGTTGTAACTTTGGAATAAGCTGCTCAGAAACACATACATATAGTTAATAGACACTGGCTATCCAACTTCTGGTCAATTAAACCTCATTCACACGTCAGTGTTTGTGTCTAAACACAAAACAGGAGTAGATCTTTCCCTTATACCTTATCTCTATGGAGGCTCCAATCCTGGTTTTGGCTCACAATCACTGACCAAAACACTGACGTGTAAATAAGGCGTTATGCGGTCATTCTTTACAGTTTTCCTGCATTAAACTCACCATACACTATACAGGATATATACATTTATTGAACTATAGAGGAAACATTTACCAGCTGCGCTGTAGCCTTTACCCCCTTTCATACTTTGATTTGCAGTTGGTATCCTATGGGGAAAAAATTTACAAAATATCTGCAAAGTAATTACAGAGCAACATGAACATTATGAAAATTTCAGCTGTTTTCTTAATACATACATTGAATACATACTGCAGACTCTGAGAGAAGGTGAGAGGTAAGCAGCAGCACTATCTGTAAATCCTCCCTTACACAGAACGGATCACACCACTGAAAACTATCTGTAGTTTGAAAATTGACTTCTGCGGATCTGATGGTCATTTCCATCAGGGCGATTATTGCTGCGGGTGAGGGGAAAACTGTGCCCAACTGGGAAATAAGAGTCACTGCTGCCTTGGCTGAGAGTCTCTCATCAGCAATGAGCAGTGACTGATATCATGTATGTCACTGTAAGTGGCCTTCAGATTTATCCATCATGCTGGCCATAATACTCTGAAAGTGGTGATCGGTGTAATTAACAAGAAGAAATCCTTATTGTTACGCAAAATCGGTGAAAAGGTCAGTAAAGGGTGGCTGCATCTAAATAATATCATAAGATGTTCAGCTTATTCATCCATGGAAGGTAAAAGAGAAAGAAGAGAGGCAAATGATAGTTTTCTCTTTAATTGTGCCTTACTAGACAAGGGAACAGGAACATATATTCAATATGGAACATTTCCCTTTAGATATTAGGATGTCCTGTGCACATGCAATCTGCAGAATACCCTTTTTACTACAAATGTCTCTCCTTCAAACAGTGGCGTACATAGAGAAGTAAGGGCCCCATAGCAAGGATCAAACCAGGTCCCCCACACAGGACAGAAGGGTTTCCATCTAAACCCTTTTCAATGACCCTTGGGCCATTTTTCCACTGCCTCGTTTGCTAAACGTTGTTTCTTTAGAGGGTAGAGTCCTGACCAAGTTTTTACCTCCAGTAGAAGAGGAGATAATCCCAACTAAGACTGGGCCCCCCTTGCCCTGGGCCCCATAGCAGTCGCATGGTCTGCCGCTATGGTAGTTAGGCCCCTGCCTTCAAATATCTCCCAGAAATCTACATTGTGACATTAAACCTAAAATTGACTGATCTTGAAATGTATCAAAAGTGATCTATTAGCGCATCCCTGTGCCTTCCTAAGGCTACTTTCACATCTGTGTTTTCCTTTCTGGTCTTGAGATCCATCATAGGATCTCAAAACAAGAGGAAAATGCTTCAGTTTTGTCCCCATTTATTGTCAATGGGGACAAAACTGAACAAACCAGAACGGAGTGCACCAGAATGTATTCCGTTCTCTTTTGTTTCGTTCCCATGCCGGACATAAAACCGCTACATGCAGCGTCTTTGTGTGCAGCATGGGAAACTAAACATGTCGGATCCGGCATCAAAAACCATGTAAGTCAATGGTGCCGGATCAGTTTTTTTTTGGCCCAATCCTTATCTCCTTGACATCTGCCTTCTAGGGAAAGTTAAGAGGCTCTACCCATTTAGCCTTACGCACATGACCATATCTGTTTTATGGTCTGCAAAACACAGATCCGCAAAACAGAGATGATGTCCTAGTTGCATCCGTTTTTTTGCGGACCCATTGACTTCAATGGGTCCATGCTCTCCATTTCGTGGCCAAGAATAGGACACGTTATGTGGACAGGACAAGGTCTGGTTTTTTTTGTTTGTTTTTTTTTGCTGACCAATAGAAATGAATAATACGGATCAAACACAGATACAAAATACGGTTGGGTGCATGAGGCATTAGATGGTCGGACGGTTTGACCAACATACCTCTAATATATATGGCCAGCTTTACCATTGCTTGGTGTTCAAGTTAAAGAGGACCTCTCAGCACAAAATAAAATGCAATCTGAAAGCAGCATGTTATAGAGCAAGAGCAGCTGAGCAGATTGTTATATAGTTTTATAGGAAAAAGATTCAGTAAATTTGTAATTTATACCTTTGCTTTTTTCACTTCCTGTGAAGAGCTATCGGTACAGGCATGAGGAGTTATCAGTGACTGACAGCCATCTCTATAGCCACACTTATACACACAATGTGATCAATCACTGATAACGCCTCCTTCATGTACCAATAGGCAGGGCCGGCCTTAGGTGGCAGGGTGCCCTGTTCAAAATTGCCCTTAGGCGCCCCCTCCCTTCACAGTTTTATAATGTTAGTTTTTGTGACTTTTGTTCATATATTTAGCTCAGTTTCTGCAGGCCATCCTAGGTAAAATATTGAAACTGCTGTCCATATTGGTAATTTTTATGATTTTCTAATATACACTTCCATAAACAGAAACCTTGTAATAACAACCTAACCTGAATGAAATGCATAAGAAGTAAAATGGATAATAATTATCACTTGTTCATTTTCTATAATAAGCATTTTATTCCAACGTCATCTAGGATGACAGAAGACAGTTTTCATATACAGGACTGCCATAAACAGTCTATTGCATAATGCATATATGGAAAATACACACTGTAACTTTAGAGGGGTTGTCCCAACTCATCCAATATAAGAGATACCGAATGCATCCATGTTCCCAGCATTCCAGTGTGATAAACGCTGAGGGAGGGATTTATCATCCCTGTATGCATGTTTTCTGGCTTCCAAAAATAAGCTAATTTCTGAGCAGTCGCTAGTTTGCTCAAGAACTTGCTCATTTTTGCTGTTTCTGCACCGGCCATTCCACTTCTGAAAAAGTGTGGCCTCAGCTCAAGCCAGATTTACTACAGTCTATGCAACTTCTGTAGCCTATATTGTAGGGCAAACCTATACCACCTCCGTGGTGGAATAGACCTGAAGCCACTTTAAAGAGGGGAAATTCTGCACAGGCAGATATATGAGGAGGCTTATGCCTCTTAGTAAATCTGCCTAGCTGGACGGGCAGCGGATTTCACTTAAGAATGGCATGAAAAACACTGGTCCTTCGTACATCTCCCCCTAAGTGTTTCCACATTTCCGGGTAAAAAAATTTTACAAAATACTGATTATGTCCATGACTTCCCATTTCCAATGTTCTGATATAAGTACTGAGAATTTCCCTCTAATTCTTGATCCAATATGATAAGTATTGAGTATTGAGAGTGTCCCTGGTGACCCAATGTTTTAAGTACTGACCGTTTCCCTGTCCCTTGAGATCCAATGTGATGTAAGTACAGAAAGTGTCCAGGTTCCTCCTGGCCATCCACTGTGATAATTACTATGAGCTTCCATGTCATCAGTGATTCAATAGGATAAGTACTGGGAATGTCCCTGGTCATATCCTAAAAATACTGGGTGTCCATAGCCGAACGTTGTGATAATTCCTGAGCGATTCCTTGTCCATCTGATGTGACAAGTACTGAAAATATTTCTGGCGGTCCTGTATCATAAATTCAGTGTGTCCATGTCCTTGATGATTCAGTACGAATACAGTAGAATGTATTCTTTATCACATAATCCATTTTGAAAAATTGTATACTGATAGCCATTAATGCTACTTAAAGGGGAAGAAAGTAAGACACATATGAGACCCTGCAAAGTTCAAGCCTTCAGGACAATGCACTTTAGTGATCGCAGAGGGATGAAAAGAAGGAGTATTTTCTCAGCTTCCACAAACAAATAACAGAGAGTGAAAGAAAGAAATTAGAACAGGGATAGTAATAGCATCTCACTACGAAAAGTAATCTCAAAACCACCTCACAGACAAGAAACAAGGCCTATGGGTTCAGAAATGATAGTTTCTCATAGTAAGATAAAGTTTCAGATTTATGCGAGTAACAAAAAAGTTTTTGAGACACAAACAAAACAAAGACTTAAATATCAGACCTGTCTATTAGAACAACACCATTACTACCATTACTAACTCCACTACTGTCACTGAATATAAACAGTATATATTACCCAATATTACCAATTATATTAGTATACAAGGGACAAATAATACAGCCTTAGTAAATATTACTAACACAATGACTGAATAATACCACCATACTGTCATTATAGAGAACACAATAAACACAGACCCATTTCACCCCCATACAGTTAACATACTGTATAGAGATAGATATCAGCTCTACAGGCGGTACAGTGTAATTGATTACCGTTACATCCAGTGACTCCAGAAGACGTCTTCTCTATTCAGTCTTTCCTTTTGTTTTCCATTCGGTTCAGACCTCCATGTCAACTTCTCCTGGCCATGAGTCGCCTCTTCAGCATCTGTCAGACAAACATCTTAGAATCTGCATTTTCCAGCATCCTGATCACCTCTACACAATCTCCTCAGCTATACCCCCAAAACTTCAATAATACCCCGCCACACACACACTGGTAGGCAAGTATGTAATTCCCATTAGTGCCAGTAACACCCCTCCTCCATTCATTCCCATTAAGCCAGTAACATTCCCCCCCTCCATTCATTCCCATTAGGCCAGTAACATCCCCCCTCCATTCATTCCCATTAGGCCAGTAACATCCCTCCCCCCATTCATCCCCATTAGGCCAGTAACATCCCTCCCCCCATTCATCCCCATTAGGCCAGTTACATCCCCCCCCCCACACCATTCATTCCCATTAGGCCAGTAACATCCCCCCTCCATTCATTCTTATTAGTGTCCATTCATTCCCATTAGTGTCAGTAACAGACTCCCCACCCCCCGCCCCCCATTCATTCCCATTAGTGCCAGAATTAAAAAAAAGAAAGAAAGAAAACAAATACTACAAATGCTTACCTACACTCCCGCGCAGAGCCTCCGGGCCAACATCTCCGCTAACAGTTGCCGATGAATGACGTCATCGGCGCCTTTTCCGGAGGTCACGCTGCTACAGAAAGAGCTGTATGCGCGCGCCCATGCGCATACAGCAGATAGCAGCGCTGGACACCACGGCGCAGGGGCGCAGCACTGCAGCAGCTGATCCTATTCCTGACGGCGCCCCCTCAATAGTCTGGCGGCCGGCGCCCTGTGCGACTGCACAGGTCGCACATAGCTAAGGCCAGCCATGCCAATAGGTATTCACAGGAGGTGAAAAATGTAAAAATATAAATGTATAAATTACTAGTTTTACTGAATCTTTCCCTATAAAACTAAATATCAATCTACTCTGCTCCTCCTGATCTAGCTGCTTTCAGATTGCAGTTAAGGTTGTGCTGGCAGGTCCTGTTTAAAGGGGTTCTCCGGGAATTAAGAAAATGAAAATGCTTAAATATTACTTATTCACAAATACCTTTCATTCATTATAATTGCTCATTTTGTCTGGGGAGCAATGATTAGGAGAAATAAAATGGCCGCCGTCCTATTAGTACACACAAAACTTGTCCCAATTACTTAGGAGGACAAGTTACTGCAGAACACTGAGTTAAAGAGCTGCCTCATCCTCCTCTTTGCTCTGCTTGTCAGGGATTATGATCCTGAATACAGCTAATACGATCTTTAGCTGAATCTCTGTAGGAATGGAGATCATGAGCAGATGTGGATAATGAGCAGCAGCTCTTGTCTGTAGTCTCCATTACCACAGTCTGTCCTGTCCTTCCTCTCTGTACTTCATGTCTACTCATGAACTTCATTCCCACAGAGATTCAGCTGAAGATCTTATCATCTGTATTCAGCATCATAACCCCTGACAAGTAGGAGGAGGATGAGGCAGCTCTTTACCTCAGTGTTGTGAAGTAACTTGTCCTCCTGTGACAGGTTCTGTGTTTACTAATAGGACGGCGGCCATTTTGTTTCTCTTTATGATTGCTCCCCAGACAAAACGAGCCTTTATAACTAATGAAAGATATTTGGGAATATATTTGTTATAAAATAATATTTAAGTATTTTCATTTTCCTATTCCTGGAGAACCCTGGAGTTTTGTGTCCATGTAACATAGTTTATAAGGTTGGAAAAAAGACATCTGTCCATCCAGTTCAGCCTGTTATCCTGTAAGTTGATCCAGAGGAAGGCAAAAAATAAAAACGAACACAACTACTGCTACTAAACAAGTTTCTTTTGCGATCCGTCACTCTATCTAGCTGCAGCTACTGTTTACATATCGTCAATCATCATTCTGGTAATGGAAAAAACAGCTATTATTCCAGTGAAAAACATACATACATGCAGGATGGAGCTCCTGTTCGTATGTCGCCAATTGTAACTCTCACATCATCACTGTCCGTGTCACTGTCGTCATCACTGCAGCTCTGTGCGATCTATGCAAAAATATAGATTTGGACAGTGTATGTCAGTAAAATGAGGAAAAAACCTGATCAACATTTGTGTTTTTCCAGGCTAAGTGACTATGTAACTGTGTGTGGCATCGGCTTTATATACAGCAACACCTCTCGGCTGAATAATGAGGCTGCATGCTTTTTCAAGCTGTATAACTGGGGTCTATGATATTGTGGTAAAGTTATTTTACCATATAAACAGTTATTATAAAGTACAGGGGAAAACATACATAAAGGCAGATACCCTGGACAACTCTTCCCAGTGCAGACCTGCTGGTGCAGTTCTATGTAGGCAGTCTATGAGAGAAAGCAACCCTCACATTCTGCAAAATGTACCTACTGCACAAATGTAAGAGTAAAATACAGACACTGATCACCTCTCATTCCACCGTAACATGGGAAACTGGAAAAAAACTGCCAAAAATTCTAACACATGTAAACATGCCATGACTAAACATATACAGTAGGTAATTTACTCATGATAGATTGAATGAGATCCACCAATAGTTCATTAGAATTACCTGCAGTGAATCATCCTTGTGCTCCATGCTCCCGCTAGAAATATCTTGCACTGTGTCACAAGACTTTGCAAGGCTACAGATTCAAAAAACAAGTCATTAGATCAAGGCTTGAGGTCATGTCAGCATACAAGATTACCTTGGGTAGGTAAAAAGAGAAAAACAGACCCCACGTGCCCTCTCTGGGATGAAAAAAAAAGGGTCTTTTTTTTTTTTAAAAAAGAAACAGTACCACTTGTCCATGGGTTATCTGGAATTGCGGAACATTTTTAGTGAAGTGAATAATATTGAGCTACAATACTAGACAGCCAATGGACAAGAGCGTAACGGTTTCTGGAGGAAAACCAAACCTTGTTTTCTAATTTCAGATAACCACTTTAATCCGCTAAATGGTCACTAACTTTTCACATAGCATTCCATAATCAATAGTATTGGCAAATATATATTAAAATTTATTTAAAAAAATATATAAAATTTGTTATAAATTTTATCAGGGAATGCCTCTTTCTCCACTTATCAGCTCTGACCACACCACCTTAGAAAAACTAACATTCACCGTGAATTCTCTGCTTAGCCTGGTAACTTCTGAGACCAGGAAAAACGGTCAACTTACTGAAGGATCAAATTACAGTTGACTGTAGATGTCCATGGAGAGGGGAGGAGAAGTGAGTTGCAGTGAGGGACAGACAATAGAGCAGCTAATGTCAGTGTCATAATGGGGTTCCCTGTGGGTCCCCCGCCATCTTTACAGGACATGGCAAGTCCACTGTCAATCTTTGTTATTTCACATACAGGGCATATAATAAGGAATAGTTTATTTTGAGTATATGTCAAGTGGTTGGCTCCAAAGACAACTCCAAATGGGGTTGTCTTCTGCTGGATCACTGGGGTGCATTAGTGTGTCCGAGACAGAGATCCTCTAGTATCTTTGTGGATCAGTCCAACACTTAGAGTGTTATATCTCACCCTAAGTGCTTTATTCAGTTCAATACTGTTCTATCTGTCATATAGGGCACTTCTGAGTTGGAGAGAAGAATCTCAAGTTTTTGACATTTGCCCTCTATGGGAGACATCTTAGCAGCTAGTCACTCATGCAAGGAGAACTAGGGAGAATTAGAGGCTTGTTACAGGGGCTGATAGAATGGGCAGTGATCAGGAATGAGAAAGTTCTTTCCCAATCATTGCTCACGCACTAAAGCTCCAAACACAGCAATTATCACAACTCTATGGGAATGAATGATCATTACTATGATCATTCATCCCCATACACTTCCATTGTTTGTTGGCAGCACATCTCTTTTTTACATAGGGTAATATGCTGCTCACAAACAAGGATTTTGGTGCTGCAAGAAAGAGGTGAACCCCTGACAAATTTATATACGCCAATTATCAGAAATTGTGTTTGCATGAACACTTATTCCCAATAATTGCCCCAATTCTCAGTCTGTTTAAAAGGGTTATTGGAGAAAAACCCTGCAGAGGGGAGAACTGCTAAACAATAGTTGAAAATCATAAAGCAGGAATAGTGCAATTCCTCATGTACACACACAGGAACCTTGAAATGTCATGTGAAAGTATAGATATGATTTAAAGTGTAACTGCCATTCTATTTTTATGTGTGTAATTTGTAGGGGCAGTGATACTGACCATTTTTGGAATATACTTTAATTACTGAAATCATAAAGTGTCCCATTTTGAGCCTTAGCAATGTTCCTCTGTCTTCTGTTTACATAACAGTAGAGACTTGCTAAGGCTACTTTCCCACCAGCGTTTTCCCTTTCCACTACTGAGATCCATCATAGGATCTCAACAGCAGGGGAAATCGCTTCCGTTTTGTTCCTATTCATTGTCAATGGGGACAAAACTGAACTGAAAGAAACGGAGTGCACCAGAATGCATTCCGTTCTGTTTGGTTGTGTCCCTATTGCGGACAAAATAACGCTGCAAGCATCATTTTTCTGTCCTCGGTGTGGTGCAAAGACGTCCTGACTCACAATGTAAGTCAATGGGGACGGATCCGTTTTCTCTGACACAATAGAAAACGGATCCGTCCCCCATTGATTTTCAATGGTTTTAGTGCCGGATCAGTCATTGCTATTTTGAAGATAATATAACCAGATCCGTTCATAACGGATGCAGATGGTTATATTATCATGACGGAAACGTTTTTGCTGATCCATGATGGATCCAGCAAAAATGCTGGTGTAAAAGTAGCTTAACTCCAGCTGTGTTATGTAAACAGAAGACAGAGGAGCGTTGCTAAGGCTCAAAATGGGCCACTTTAGAGTTCGTTTTCTAATAGAAATGTGCAATTTCAGTAATTAAAGTATATTACAAGAATGGTCCATATCACTGCCCCTACACATTACAGAAATAAAAATAGAATGGCAATTATACTTTAAAGACATTTCCCATCTTGGCCTTTGGGATGTAATTATTTTTTTAAAATGTATTCATCACTGACTTCCAAGACCCATTAACTTTATTTTCATCTTTGACACAGCCGTATGAGAGTTTGCTTTTTGTTAAAGGAATTGACACTTTCATTGGAACCATTTTGGCATAATTGCAATTTTTTCATCCCTTTTTATTCCATTCCTTGGATTCCAGCAATGTTCCTATGGGCTCCGTAAGAAAATAATGAGACTCCCATAGGCAGCAATGATAATTGATTGCAATCTATGGGAGCAGCGATCAAATCAGCGACTGCATATTCCAAGTCCCCTTGGACATTACAAAGTGTCAAAAAAAGTTTTTAAAAATATAAAAAAGTAAAATATTAATTTAAATCACCTCTTTCCCCATATTTAAATTAAAAAAAATAAAATAAAAATAAAGATCATTTGCACCACCACATCCCAAAAATTGCTTTAAAAAATTATCAAAAAGTCATACACACTATAAAAATGTGGAATTGTTGTAATCCTACTGACCCGCAGAATGAAGGTAACAGGTCAGTTTTACTGCGTAGGAAAACAAAACCCAGAAAACTGTGGCAGAATAGTCGATTTTTTTTCCAATTACACCCTAGTTGGATTTTTTTTTTTTCAGTTTTCCATTACATCATATGTAATATTAAGTGGTGCCTTTAGAAAGTACAACTTATCCCACAAAAAACAAGCCTCCACATGTCTATATGAACAGAAAAATAAGAAAGTTATGGCTTTGGGAATGCAGAGAGTAAAGAAAACAAAAACGGAAGGTCCTGATGGGGTTATGCGGTAGCTGCAGGTTCTAGAAGTAAACAGTATACACAACCAGAACACCACATCTTTGAACACTGGGCAGTGGCCATTCTCTGATACAGCAGCTAATGCTCTTATTCAAGTGAATGGGAACACTACTGTAGTGACCATTCTTGTGTACTGCAGCTCAGTAACCACTCACTTGAAAAGGAGCATCAGCTGCAGTACCAAGAATGGCCATTACACAATATATGGCAGTGTGATACTCCAGCTCCATACAATGCTTTATGGAACTCACCTGCTAATCGATGGTAGTGCTGGACCCACATCAATCTGATATTGATCACATATCTTTCTGACTTCTTATAAGAGCCCCCACAGCAAAACTTTGGGGCTCTGATCGGTCGCCATGCCAGCCTGGGGCCTTGTGAAGGCTCCCAGCACGGTCGAGGCATGGCTTCACAGACAATCTGTCAGAATTTCATATACTGCAATAGTATTGTATTGCAGTCTATGGGACAAGCGATCAGAAGATCACGTGTTCAATCCCCTAAGGGGACAAAAAAGGGAATACAAATTAAAAAATGGTTTTAAAAAATAAAAAAAAATATTAAAAATTCAAAAATCACTCCCAATTATACATATAAAAAATAAACAAAAAAAAAATTAACATAACCGGTATTGCTGTTAACTGTTTACTGTTAAAATATCAATACCCTTGGGGCTCGTGCACAGAAACATATTTTCTTTCCGTGTCCGTTTGGTTTTTTTTTGCGGACCATTCATTTCAATGGGTCCGCAAAAAAACAAACAAAACAAAAACAGAAGTTACTCCATTTGCATCCATATTTTTTTGCAGATCCGTTTGTGTGTATGAGCTCTTAACCTGTTGTCTCGGACTAGGACTGTGCCCTCATTGAGACTTTTGTGACCATATGCTTGTTGCGCCCTGTGAGTAGGTTTCACTACTGCTTTTGGCTCACAATTAGCCTAGGGCTACACGACGACAGTTGTCGCACCAAAGTCATGCGACAATTTTTATAATGGAAGTCTATGGTGTCGCAATGCGACATGCTGCGACTGCGACACGACAGTCGCAAAAAATCCATCTTGGATGGATTTTTCTGTGACTGTCGCGTCGCAGTCGCAGCATGTCGCAGTGCGACACCATAGACTTCCATTATAAAAATTGTCGCGCGACTTTGGTGCAACATCAATGTCGTGCGACAACTGTCGTCGTGTAGTTGTGCACTATGTGTCGCCGTGTAGCCCTAGCCTAACTGATGGAAATAACTGACCAAATAACTGATGTGTGTGAACTGGGCCTAAGAACTGTCCCCCTTACACGCATGTGAATTCATTCAAACATACAATGAAATAAAGCACTTAAGTTTAGGAAAATTACCCAAGAGTTGATCCAGTCTCCTCGTCATGGTTGACCGTTAAGGAATCTAAAAAGAAAAAAACAATCATCTCTCGTAGAGTTAAAAAACACACAACGGGTAAAAGAAAGGACTGACTAGAGAAAGAATCGAGGGAAAACCTTATAAAATACAATTATTACTCTATTACACTAGAATAGACATCAGAAAGTGTAAATTGACCTGATTACATTTTTGAATATTTTTCTTTGCTTTTTGTTTTGACTTCTAGTCTATGTTAATTAAAAAAAAACAAAACAAAACGGGAGCTTGTTGGAGCTCTCCATCTTACAAAACTAGGAAGCCGTGTTTACAAAGGGACATCAGGAAGTGCATCTAAACATTGCAGCAACAGGTGTCAGTTTTTGTAAAGATGCAGGTGTTTCGGTGGTGCATGCAGGGGTGGATTGGCAATGTAACCCACTGGGAAAATTCCCGATGGGCAGACTGCTTTTACTATGCAGTGGCTGCTGGCACCTGGCTTTACTATTCACACTTTGTGGCTTCGCCAGGATTACAGCCTAACAGGGCTATTAGCCTGGAGCCCTCTCTGTAATATTGCAGACTAGCAGCAGTCCTGTTGTGCTGTCATTTTCATAAAGTGTATAAGAATACAAAACAATGCACAGGGTCACCCAACATGGCCCTGGCCAAAAAATTAAATATAAAAGGTAACCCCAAGGTGTAATCAGGTCCAAATTCATCAAAGGCGGGGCTACACAAGTAGGGTCATCATTGCCATAGTGGAGCACAAAATACATGGTGGCCATAAATAGCTGCCATGCTCTGCATGACTGTGGCATCTAAGGGGATAAATGGCTGGATCAGCACCCCTGCCGGGCCATTAGCGCAGAGGTCCGGATCTCATGTGACAGCCGAGTCCCCGCTCTCCACTGCAGGGAGACCCAAGAAGCGCTTATGCTTATTCTATTCTATGAAATTAAGACAGTATTGGAGTGCAGAAGTTTTTGACCACACTCCAATGTACCGTATGCCCATGACCCGGCCACAATTTGAAGCAATTCTGAAATTTTTGCATTACAATGAGAATGCACAATGCCTGCCCAAAATTTGACCATTTAAGATTTGGTCCATCCTCGACCACGTTAACGTCAAGTTTACTGAAGTGTACACCCCTGAAAAAAGAAGTTGTGTTGATGAGTCCCTTAGGCCTCTTTCACGCAAGTGAGTTTTCCATCCAGATGCGATGCGGGTAGTGAACGCATAGCATCTGGACGGATTCCTAACCCATTAGTTTCAATGGGTATGGCTATGTACATTTTTCACATATCACACACAACTGCGTTCAGGGAGGAACAAAATAAAATAAAATTGCAGCATGTTTTATATTCTGCGATTTTTACGCAGCCCTGGCTCCATAGAAGGCATCCGGATACAGTGCATTTTTCACTCATAGTTTCTAGGAGATGTAGATTGTTAGCCTTCAGTTTTTCTTCACAGGTGTGAAAAACTAAAATGCAATCGCAGTAAAAACTCGTGTGAGAGAGGCCTTATACATTTTAAGGGGAGGGTAAAATCCCACCAATACCTGCACAACAGGGGGGCGAGATATGGTATCAAAATGTGTAAGCTGTGCAAGAGTACCTCAAGGAAGAGAAGGACCCAAAAAAGATGCAGAGTGTGTTCCAAAAAGGTGATAAAAAAATAGACACACTGTAATGCCCCTTTCACACGAGCGGGAGACTCGCATCTACAGGGCTGGACTCGACACTGACAGGGATCACATAGCATTATATGCGATTACAGTCAGTGCCGGAGTCCAGCCCTGTAGATGCGTTGCGGGAGACATGCGAGTCTCCCGCTCGTGTGAAAGGGGCATAAAACCTAGCCTCTGCATAAAATGATTACTTCAAAGTGTACCACTCATCCTTTAATCTTTATGTACCCTGTAATTTTACCACCTTATTAGACTCTGGCATACTCAACACAGCTTACAAATTCACTCTTCACCAGTTTTGATAAATCTCCCCCTCTGAGTACCCCTTTCTAATGGAAGTGTTGCCTTACGTTTTCTTGTGGGATTGCAGTCTGTGGGGAAAGTTACAACTCCCAACAGGGAGGATACTGGCTAGCACCCTTTGTACCATCTAATGTAAAATTTAGGTGATTTATAGATATTGCTTGTTTTTAGCGTTAGAATTTATTGGGGATGAGATGCCCCTACATAATGTCAGGCATTTTATTACAAGTGAGTCCCTTTTTATATTTTTCCATTCACATAGCCGTATGAGGACTTGTTTTTTGCAGGACAAGTTGTACTTTGTAATGGCATCATTTCATATTGGATGCAAGGTAGTGGGAAGATGAAAAAAAAATTCAAAAAGGGGGCGGAACTGGAAAAAAAAAAAAAGGATTCCGCCACAGTTTTTTGGGTTCTGTTTTTACAGCGTTCCTTGTACAGTAAAGCTGGCCTCGGTTCTTCATTCTCTGGGTCAGTACGATTACAGCAATACCACATTTATATAGTTTTTCTTGTATTTTAATACTTAAAAAAAAAAAAAAAAAAAAACTTTGGGGAAAAAATAATTTTCTTTTCAATGCCATATTCTGACCCTCATAACTTTTTATTTTTATTTTTGCAGGACAATCTGTACTTTTCATTGATACCATTTTGCAGTGTGTATCACTTTTTATTCCTTTTTTTTGGGGGGGGGGGAAACAATGAAGAAACTGCGAATTGGCCGTTTTTTTCCGTTACGGCATTCGCCTATAGGATAAATATTTTTTATATTATAATAGTATGGGCGTCTTAGGGTACAGCAATGACTGATATTTTGTATAGTTTACTTTTATTTTAATTTTGGGGAAAGGGGGCGATTTTAATTTTTAATATTTAACCCTTTCACTACCGACCCACTTTTCGTCTTAAAGAGGACCTTTCATGCGTCCTCACACTGCTAACTAACTAGCAGTTTTTACAGGGCATGGGCCGGGGAGTTGGGGGCACTTACAATTTTTTCGGGGCGCAGCTCCGTTGGCCCGCTGCACCCCTGTGAAGATCCGGCGCGCGCTATGCAAATTGCATAGCATCGGTACAGGGAGGAGGAGACGCCAGGGATTCTCAATGGGAGTCTTCTTCTACCTGGCTGTAGCGCTGTCCAATCACAGTGGAGAGCGTCACAGTCAGGGAGAAGGCTTGGGAAACCATCAGATCGCTTCTCTCACAGACTCCACTGTATTATCATTGAAGTCTATGAGCAATTTGCTATGCTCCTAAGGAGCACTGCCACAGACAGGGTCTCCATAGGAACATAGCTGCAGCAGCCTCGGATCCTTCACAGGGACTGAGCCTGCTGTAGGAAATGAACAGCTCTCCCACTTGCTGCTAGGGGGAGCCGTTCCAGCCCCAGGAGAAAAGCACTCCCGGGTTTTTAGCATATTTGACCACAGCATCTGAGGAGTTAAACATCTGAGATCGGAGTTATTGTTGATCACAGTCATTAGATCCATGTGTCTGTGTACGAAACAGCAAGCACCCAGCGGCTATAGCACTCACTCCACTCTGAAGTGGGTGCCATCTTTAAAGAGATGACCTCAAGGAGTTAAAAACAGCGGTCGACCTGAGGATTTATTAGACTGGATTCACAAGCGGCAGATTTTGTTGTAGACATTTCTGGGACCTTTGGCAGCAGCACATACAGCAGATTTCAGATGGCTGCAGAAATTTCTGCAACAAAGCTGCAGAGAAAATTAACCCTTAGGCTTCATGCAGAAGACTGTGTCCATATTGCAGTCTGCAAACTGCGGAATCGTAAAATACGGACACCTTCCATGTGCACTCCGCGTTTTTCTCACTCTCATTACTAGAAGTGATTATTCTTGTCTGCAATACGAAGAAGAATAGGACATGTTCTATAATTTGTGGAACTGATAAAAGGATGCGGCCTGCATATGGATGACTTCTGTGTGAAGTCCGTATTTTTTGCGGACCCATACAAATAAAAGGAACCGTGTGCAATACGTAGAAAAATGCAGATCAGACGTGGATGCAAAGTACAGTCGTGTGCATGAGCCCTTAGTACAACTGCTGCTAGAAGATTTAACCCTTAACAGTCACCTAATAAATACCATCTTAAACGTTCCTCTGGTGGAGTTTAATAAGGGATCAGGGATTAATTATTTTCTAGAACGAGTCTTCCTTTAGGGAATTTGTGTTTATTTAGAAGCAGACGCTAAGGGAATAGCAAGAGATAGGATGCTTAGTCTGATACTTGGCAGAAGCTAAATGCCTCTTTTATCTACTATATAAGACGCCTGGTGCAAGTACTTACCCGCACAACAATACAAAGAATAGAAGAATATGAGGGTGGTCTCCTGCTGACCAGACGAACGGGTGGATGTTCTGACCTGATACGTCTAGTCGTGTACAGGGGGGATGACAAGCACTAAAATACCTAATATTGCAAATTGGGGTGTATGGTGGGGAGAGGGATACAATGCACATTGCTGACACATGACTGGCACAAGCCTAATTGGAAACAAAGTCAGGCAAATGTCCATAATGGTTTAGGGCCTTCAATGTTCCTGCCACATTCAAGGCAGCTCTATACATTGGAGCGTGATGACCGAAACTTGAAAATGTCACCCCAATAATGAGGGTATACAGTCAGAAAGTCAGAATGGGGGGCTTCCTTGTCCAGAGGAGAGAGTCACTGTAGAAGTCAGCTCGGGAGGACTTAGTGAAGACATTTATTATATGGTCGCACATCGACCTCAATGGACGCCGCATAATATTTCATAATGACCAAACATCATTACAAGTAGAATTTCAATAGTAAAGGGTACATGTGTTGCACTGAACAAAGTTGTGACTGGTGGTCCACGGGGTCCCCCCCCTCATGACATGAAGGCTGACTGTATTGCTATTTCTTCAATGCTCCTCCTCCTCCTGACATCCAGAATTCTCATCTGTGGTCTCCTGCTCCCTTCTCTGAATAGAGGAGACTGTGAGGAGGACTGAGGATACACATGCCATATAGAGTCAAGAAATAAGGATGGGCAGCTGGGGGCCCACAGTGCAGGGGGTATGATTACTACACTACAGCTGTGTGGGAGGCACAGAGAGGAGCATCAGGCCTAGCAGTAGGAAGAGGAGTTTGCATTGAGAGACTTGTCAAGACTAGAAGTCGTCTTCATGGTGGTTTGGTCAGATTGAGAAGAAAAGCAAGTGTCAAACTGTCATTGATCACTGTGTAGAACGGGTATCCAACCATTATTTGGCGACTGCATTATTTAGATGAAATACAATACTTAGAGAGAGCTGCTGTATCCAAAGCTCTTGTATTAGAAAAGTAGTCTTAGACCTCTTTCACGCTTGTCCGTGACAAGACGGTTAGTGTCTCATCTGGGAATATGTTGAGAATCCACTGTTGTTCCATTTCCCTTTTTTTGCAGTGTGTCATATCATCCCATATGCACTGCTAAGAAATGGATTTCCAGACGATCAGAGGTCAATGAAAACCAGGGTTCACAGAAGCATAGACTTCAATGAGCGCATGTGATCCAAATCACAGATCAGAGTACGGTCAGTGAAAAAAAAGGTGTGAAATTGAATAAACACATTAGGGGATATTGCTCAATCTATTTACACCACAATAGTGGCGTAAAAAAGTCACATATTATGGCACACACTATATGTGCACCATAATTCGCAACTTTTTAAACTTCAACACCTTTACAAAGTGCCAAGGAAAGTGCTTCATGCAGCCCACCAGATTTACTATAACTTTCACCAGAAAGTGGTGGAAGTTATAGCTGAAGAAGACTTCAGAATCTGGCACGCGGCAGGGCAGATAGCGGTCTAATTTATTAAAGGGGTTTTCAGAGACCTTAACACGGATGGCCGATCCTTTGGATAAGGCCCCATTCACACGACCGTATATTTGCGGGCCGCATTACTGCGGACCCGCAAATATACGGGGGGGGCACCCGGCGTGTGTTTCGCACGCTAGGAACACATGCCATGCGGCCCCATAGAAAATGCCTATACTTGCGCACGGACAAGTATAGGACATGCTTCAAAAGAGGAGCTAGCTCCATGCCGCGGCTCCCGGTCCCATAGAAGTGAATGGGGCCGCATCTATGCCCGCAATTTTGCGGATAGATACGGCCCCATTCATACGGTCGTGTGAATGGGGCCTAAGACCTCAGTATCTGACTAGTGGAGGTCTGATACCCAAGACCCCTGCCGATCAGCTGTTTGAGAAGTCAGCGGCACTCACAGTAGCATTGCGGCCTTCTCTCAGCTTTCCCTAGACCAGGGAGGTCATGTTCATCGGTCACATGACCTAGGCACAGCTCGGCCCCATAGAAGTGAATAGGGCTGAGCACAATATCAAGCACAACAGCTATACAATGTACGGCGATGTGCTAGATGAGCATGGAGAAGGCCGCTGCTCTCACGGGAAAGAGATGTCCCATTGAGGTGAATGGTTGGTTGCGAAAACAAGAAGGTAAACAATGAAGAGCGCTGCTTTCTCTTCAAACAGTTAATCATCGGTGGTCCGGATACTGATTAGATACTGATGACCTACCCAGAGGATAGGTCATCAGTATTAGGGCCCATTCACACGACCGTGTGAACGGATCCGCACCTATTCCGCAAAATTGCGGAATAGGTGCAGGCACGTTCACTTCAATGGCCGGCATGCGATCTTGTCGAGCCATGGTTCCGTGCCGCAACTCCGCAAGAAATTATAGAACATGTCGTATTCATTTTGAACAGGGCAGCCGGCCGTGTTTCGCAAATTGCGGAACACACACCGGGCGGCATCCGTGGTATTTCAGATCCGCATTTTTGCTTATCCGCAATACTACGGCCGTCTGAATGCGGCCTTAACGTCTTGGAAAACCCCTTTTAAGAAGCATCCACTGCACAGAGATCAACACTGGTGTATGGAGTCTTGATAAACATCTCTCATTACATTTACGGATAGACCACTGAGCCAGTCATTTCTATGCGGCCATACACATAGGAATGCTTTTTTGGGGGGACTCAAGCTGCAGAAATCATCCATTAGTAGGGATGAGCAAACTTCTGTTTTCTTGTTCAGCATACAAGGTTCAGGTTATCTAAGAATTCCGTTATGGATTCCGCTACCACTCATCATTACGGTCTGTGGTAGCGGAATCCATAACATAATCCTTAGATAACCCCAACCCAAACCCAAGTTTGCTCATCCCTAGCCATTAGCTATGCATATTAACATAAAGCATAATGAAATTTTTTCATGATTGTTTTTTAACTAGCTTCCTCTCCTTGATTTACCATCATCACAATACATAAAACTGGATGTAGACTCCATGCAGAGAGGCGCCAGCACCAGAGCATCCTGATGAGGCGCACCGGCTGAGGATGGGAGCGGACATCCCGCTCTGGAGTCACTGTCATCACTACTATCGCAGGTGTAACGAGGCGCTCTCCATGGAATGCGACAGTCACGACAGATCCCGTCACACACACACACCTGGCGGCAGCACCTACCTGCCCCATACAGCCAGAGCTCCTCCTCCACCCCTCCGCTGGACTTGGAAAGCCCGGCGTCCTCTCCTAGCCCCGGTGCTGGCGGCTCCGCTGTACTCATAGCGATGCGGTGCAGGCAGGGGTGAGGTGCGGGCACAGATACAGCGGAGCAGCGCCCCAGGTGCATCCATCTCCAGGGGCCCCACCACCTGCTCTCCCCCGCTAAGTCCTAGCGCCGCCGGCTGCACGCACACCTCCTGCTAATAACTCTTCCCCATTGGCCTCAGTGTTATTATCCATCAGGTGCTTACTCTAATTCTACATCCTTGTGATGGGGACTCCCAATGGCTGGGTGATGTTCCTCAAAAGCAACGCACAAACCAGGTGTAGTTATAGGGGAACTCCAGAGTGAACAGGACCTCAGTGAGATTCCTTGAGCTGGAAGGTAGTGGCTCATTCACACTGCTCTGCTGGAGAAACCGCTCACCCTTGTGGAGGATTGCTGTGATATAACTTGTTCAGTTAGGCCAGTTTCAGACAGTGGTCACTGCATGGAAATGCTCCATGTGGCAGTGGGAATTCCGGCAGACAGTGAACTCTGACCCAACCGCACAGCGTGATAACGTCTGTACAGCGCTGCGGAATATGTCAGTGCTATATAAGTGAGTAAAATAACTGATAATGCCCCGTGTCTCTGCTGGACCTCAGATGTAATGATTTGTACGGATAATGCCATCAGTACAAATCATTAGGCTAAATGCACACAATCAGGATTATGTATGGATTTTCCTTGCGGATTTGCATACGGAAAATCTGCACTGTATGTCATGTACATTGTATTCTGTGGGTATTAGAAATTTTCATGTACACAATGCAGATTTTAAAATCCTCAGCATTTTTATTGTTTATTTTATTTTTCCTGACCGGATTTTCACCATTCACTTCAATTAAAGAGCAAAATCAGCATGTAAATCCACACCAATTGATGCAGATTGACCGCACTGATTTCCCTGCGAACTCCTGTAGATCTCAGTGTGGATTCTCCGCACATAAGTCCTCATGGTGTGCATTTAGGGCCCATTCAGACGGCCATAATATTGCAGGTTCGCAATTATGCGGACGCGCAATATTATGGCTGCCGCCCGGCATGTGTTCCGCAGTGCTGCGGAACACACGGCCGGGCACCCCATTCAAAGTGCCTGTACTTGTCCGTTCATGCGGACAAGTATAGAACAAGTTTTATCCTTTTATGCGGAGCCGCGGCACGAAGCTGTGTGCGCACCATATCATGGATGTGGACCTATTATCGACACATGAATCGGTCCCCAATCCGGAAGATACGGAGCGGAAGACCATGGAAGCACTACGGAGTGCTTTAATGGTATTTCGGTCTGGGCCTCTGCACCGCAAAAAAATTGAACATGCTCAAGCTCAATAGGTCTGCATCCGTCAGCGCTGGCCACACGGACAGTGCCTGTGCAATGCAAGCCATGGGCGGCACACGTTCGCATCCCTAACAGTCATCAGACAAGACCACAATGGTGTATGGTAAAGTGTTGCAGTTTCTCCACAATTGCAGCTTAAGCACACAAAAAAATCATGTACTTCACGAGTATTTGCCTAGAAACTGCAGCAGTATGCGCTAAACGGTCACAGTGTCGCAGCGCAGTTCTTCACCAGTCAACAAGCAGCCGCTCCAACCTTCAGGTCAGTGAGGAGTTTTGGTGCAACCATCTCTCCATACTGGGTAACCAGGGACCCTGGTCCTTGTGAATGGTAGGTGGGGGTCCGAGTGGTCAGACCACTGCTGACCAGACACTTATCCCCTATCTATGGGAAATATAGCGTTTTTGTTCAATCTGTGGTGGTTTTTTCTGCCTTGCTATTGCCATTTTGCTCCTGGCATTTTGCATCTTCTCTATAGGGGAAAAATGCCATAAAAAAAAACAAACCCTGTAGTGGCAAAACATTGGAGGAGCGGAGTGTACAATGCCAGTCTCAATACCCTCTGCACTGCCAGAGGAGCACTTATGGCGAGGCACCAGCCTTGTCGTTAAATTAGAGACATCCTCCGGCAGTCTGTGTGCCTAAACTGTAATCTGTGGCGGCTGTGTGTCTTTATTTATGCCAGAAAACTGCCATGAAAGAAGATAGATTTGCTGTTTGCCAACTTTTTACTGCCAGAAAACTGGAGTTGAGATGATAAATCTCCCCCACTGTGTGCAAAAAAAAATGCCAGTGCTTAGTCAGAGCCAAATCCATGTGTGTGTGTAAGGACCCTAAAGGTACATTGGGGCACATTTACTAAAGGATTTTTAACCATTTTTGGCGTAAAATAGTCTTAAATCCACTTTTTTAACTGGCTGTGCACCAAAATTTAGTCGCACAGCCAGTTTCACACTGTCTTTGCCAGTTGGGTGGAAAGTGGGCGGAGTGCGGGTGTGTCTGGGACCAGGCTCAGCAAATTTACTAACATTTACACCAGACACAAGGAGTCTCACCTGGGTATGTTTCATCTAGTTCATTTAATGTTTCTGTTTGTCGTTGCAGAGAGAAAGTCAATGCAGCTGACAGAAGTTGATTTTTACCTTCATTTTTTTCAATCCCCATTGGCTGCGGAGTGGGAGGGGGCGTGACCTGACGGGGTCGGGGGGTGGTTTAGCGGGACCTTGGGGGTTTGCTTTTAATACCTTCTTTTGAGGGTGGCCTGAATTACAGATCAATGCCATGGTAATTTTTGAGGAAACACAGTGGGTAGCAGTGGAAGAAAACATCGCTTTGCACGGGTATATTTAACCCCTTCACGCCCAGTACCGTAATAGTACGGCGCTGTGTGAAGGGGCTTGACGCCCAGCGCTGTAGTACTACGGCACGCTGATCGGGAAGGTGCAGGAGCTGCGCCCCCACCCGATCAGCTACAGGGGGCTGGCTGTTCCCAGTAGCCGGAACCCTGCTGCGTACGCCCGCATCAGTGAAAACACCGATGCAGGCGTATTAACCCTCGATGTGCCACGGTCAGCACTGACCGTGGCACATGCGATGCGGGCGTGCGAAAGGAGAGTCCATCGGGTCCCCACGCTGCTGTGACGGGGACCCGATGGCTTTGATGGCAGCCCGATGCCTTCCTTAGGCATCGTGGCTGCCATCCCTGTGAGCCTGTGAGATCCAGCCCCCTGGATCTCACAGGAAGCAGGCTGTAAGTGTGTTATACTGGTAATACACTTACAGCCAATGCATTACAATACAGAAGTATTGTAATGCATTGTAAAGGGGATCAGACCCCTAAAAATGGAAAAAATATATATAAAAGCTTCAAGTAAAAAAAAAGTGCACTTTTCCCAAAATCAAGTTAAAAAAAGGGAAAGAAAGAAAAGTATACATATTAGGTATTTCCGCGTCCGTATCGACCGGCTCTATAAAAATATCACATCATCCACCCCGCCACGTGAACGCAGTAAAAAAAAAAAAACTGTGCCAAAACAGCTATTTTTTGGTCACCTTGGGGGTTGGTCCTCACAAAAAATGTAATAGCAGGTGATCAAAAAGGCGTACCAATCAAACCATCTCGTCCCACAGAAATTGATACCCTACCTAAGACAATCGCCCAAAAAATAAAAAAAATATGGCTCTCAGAAAATAGCAACAGAAAAAAAAGATTTTATTCTGTTCAAAAATGCATCTAATGTGTAAAACGTAACAAAAATGTTAGACATATTGGGTATCACTGCGTCCGTAACAACCTGCTCTATAAAAATATTACATGAGATGGCCCCCCAGGTGAATGCTGTAAAAAAAATTTTTTCAAAACACTATGCCAAAACAGCCATTTTTTCCCCTTTTGCCTCACAAAAAGTGTAATAGCAGGCGACCAAAAAGGCGTATTTACCCCAAAATGGTACCAATCAAAACTTCATCTCATCCCGCAGAAATTGATACCCTACCTAAGACAATAGCCTAAAAAATAAAAAAAAATATGGCTCTCTGAAAATGGCAGCACCAAAACAAGATTTAATTCTGTTCAAAAATGCAGCTTATGTGTAAAATCTAACAAAAATAAAAATAGTAGACATATTGGGTATCGCAGCGTCCGTAACAACCTGCTCTATAAAAAATATCACATGATTTGCCCCTTCAGGTAAATGCTGTAAAAAAAATTTTTTTAAAACTATGCCAAAACAGCTATTTTTTTTTTACCTTGACTCACAAAAAGTATAATACCACACGATCAAAAAGTCTTATGAACCCCAAAATGGTACCAATGAAAACGTCACCTCATCCCGCAAAAAAAGAGCCCCCACATAAGACAATAACTCAAAAAAATAAAAATCAATGGCTCCCCCAAAATCTGTGCTGCAAAATCCATATGGCGCTCCTTCTGTTCTGAGTCCTGCCATGTGCCCCCACAGCAGTTTACCACCATATATGGGGTGTTGCCATATTCAGGAGAAAATGGGGAACAAATTATGGGTGCTTTTCTCCTGTTACCCCTTGTGAAAATGAAAAATTTTGGGCTAAAGCAACATTTTATTGGAAGAAATGAAACTTTTCATTTTCACAGCCAAGTGTTTCCAAATTCCGTAAACCGCCTGGGGGGGTCAAAGTGGCCAGTACCCCCCTTAATATATTCTTTGAAGGGTGTAGTTTCCAAAATAGGGTCACTTTTTGAGGGTTTCCACTGTAGGGGTATGTCAGGGTCTCTCAATTACAAAATTCGTATGATGCTCCTTTCCTTCTGACCACTGCCACAAACCCATAGAGACGTTTACCACCACATATGGGGTATTTCTGTAAACTGCACAATCAGAGCAATGTATATTGAGGTTTAGTTTGCTGTTAACCCTTGCAGTGTTTTGGAAGAAAAAAATTATTAACACGAATAATCTACCAAAAAAGTGAAATTTTGAAATTTCACATCCATTTTCCTTTAATTCTTGTGGAACACCTCAAGTGTTAACAAAGTTTGTAACATCAGTTTTTTTATAATTTGAGGGGTGTAGTTTCTAAAATTGGGTCATTTATGGGTGGTTTCCATTACGTAAGCCCCTCAAAATCACTTTATATCTAAATAGGTGCTTTAAAAATGGTTTGGGAAATTTTGCTAAAAATTTGAAAAATGGCTTCTAAACTTCTAAGCCTTCTAACGTCCTAAAAAAGTAAAATGACATTTATAAAATGATGCCAACATAAAGTAGACATATGGGGAATATAAAATAATTATTTTTGGAGGTATTACTATGTATTTTGAAAGCAGAGAAATGGAAATTGTTCCAAATTTTTGCTAAATTTGGTATTTTTTATAAATAAAAATGAAATATTTTGCCACAAATTTACTACTGTCGTGAAGCACAATATGTGACGAGAAAACCCAATCTCAGAATGGCTTGGATAAGTAAAAGCATTCCAAAGTTATTACCACATAAAGTGACACATGTCAGATTTGCAAAAAATAGCCTTGGCAGGAAGGTGAAAACAGGCCCAGGGTTATAGGGGTTAATCTATTTCATTTAATGTTTGTGTGTGTCATTGCAGAGAGTAAGTCATCCTCCCTCCCACCCCTGCAGCTGACAGAAGTTGATTTTTACCTTCAATTTTTCAATCCCCGTTGGCTGCAGAGTGGGAGGGGGTGTGGTCTGACCGAGTCAGGGGCGTGACTTAGCAAGACCTGGGGCGGGGGTTTTAAGTCCTTCTTTGGGGGTTGGCCTGAATTACAGGTCGATGCCATGGTAATTTATGATGACACGCAATGGGTAGCAGTGGAAGAAAACATCTTTTATTACTACTGAACGGTCTTAGTCTAAAATTAGTATATTTCAAGTCAATGCAGCTGACAGAAGTTGATTTTTATCTTGATTTTTTCAATCCCCATTGGCTGCGGAGTTGGAGGGGGCGTGACCTGACCGGGTCGGGGGCGTGGTTTAGCGGGATCTGGGGCGGGGGTTTTAAGTCCTTCTTTGGGGGGTGGCCTGAATTACAGGTCGATGCCATGGTAATTTATGAGGAAACACAGTGGGTAGCAGTGGAAGAAAACATCACTTTGCACGGGTATATTTCATTTCTATTTCTATTTTATTTCTAATCAATTTCATTTAATGTTTGTGTGTGTCATTGCAGAGAGAAAGTCATCCTCTCTCTCACCCCTGAGGCTGACAGAAGATGATTTTTACCTTCATTTTTTCAATCCCCATTGTCTGGGGAGTGGGAGGGGGCGTGGTCTGACCAAATCAGGGGCGTGGCTTAGTGAGACCTGGGGCGGGTTTTTAAGTCCTTCTTTGGGGGGGTGGCCTGAATTACAGGTCGATGCCATGGTAATTTATGAGGAGAGGCAATGGGTAGCAGTGGAAGAAAACATCTTTTATTACTACTGACCGGTCTTAGTCTAAAAAAACATAAGTTATATTTCTGGTAACTGGAATACCCCTTTAACAGTGTCATCCACAGCGCTCTGCCCCTTTTAAAGCAGTGAAGAGAAATGGCCGGGTTGTTATTTATCTGAGCTCCTCACCTGGCTGCTAATTACCTGGCTGGGTTGTTAAGGAAACTGGTGTGTATGTGAAGAAAATGGCAGTTGGGATTTGAAGTGAAATGCTACCAGGTTAATATTGTCTAATGGAGATCATATTTTGGGAATATCTTGGGAACGGTACTTCCTAGAGAGCTGAGACCTGGACACCAGATGTACCGTTGTGCGGAATTTGGTGAAAATCGGTCCAGTTTGGTAGTGCATAAAGAACAGATGGACAGACAGACAGAAACTCATTTTTATAATATAAGGAAATGGAGCCAAATCACAATTAATTACAAAGTAATTAATCATTGTGGCAACATTTACACACTTTTTTGTGCATTAGGCCCCATTTACCTCTCCGTCAAGGAGATCTGTTAGAAACACGTCATTTATGCCGGAAAGAAGCTGGATCACCGCTGAACCTCATTAAGTCGCTGGGAATCCGGCGGAGAAGTAAAGGATCGAGCAGGATGTTCTGCACCAGATCTCCTTGACAGAGATGTGCACACGGCCGTGCAGTTATTGTGCCCCTCAATATACGGGCACCACCTGTGTTCCCTTTAATGCGTCCACAAACAGGAAGGTGCGCAACGGAGGCACTAAAATGGAGTGCCTCTGTGGAGGACGGATCATGGACCCATTCACGTTGAATGGGTCTGGACCAGTCTGTGGCAGGTGCACAGATGTTGCCCTTGAATTGTGGACTGCAAATTGCGGGCCCCATGCACAGAACGGCCGAGCAATGGCCATGTGATCTATACAATGTCTGAGTAGGCTTCTGCAGTGGTAGAGTCCACTTGAAGGGACCAAATTTAGGATAAGGCCCCTTTCACACGACCGTATGCCCTCCGAGACATACGGTCCGTGAGCGGGCCGTATGTCCCGGGGCGGCATCGATCGTGCGCATGGGAGTGCACAGCATCATTGATTTCAATGATGCTGTGCACGTCGGGCCGCCCACGGGGCTATTGTCCCGCACTCGTATGATTTTATGAGTGCGGGACAGCCCCGCAGGCGGCCCGGCATGCACAACATTATTGTAATCAATGACGCTGTGCGCACGATCGATGCTGCCCCGGGACATATGGCCCGCTCACGGACCGTATGTCTCGGAGGGCATACGATCGTGTGAAAGGGGCCTAACTCAGAAGGACTGCTGTCATAATTAGGAATCAGATGAAACATCCAAAGTCGATTTGCATAAAGCTGTTAGAATACTGTACTGAGTGAGCTCTCCGTACAGTATTAGAATGTATTGGCTCAGAGGAGCCAAAGTTATTACTTTGCGAAGCCTCAGGAGACTTTGCATAATAACTTCAGAAATTAATTTCTACTGTTAAAAACCTTTTACTGAACTCAGGTTTGGTTCCAAGGTACCACAAGGTTCCGTGAAAAAAAAACTGTGATTGTGTTTAGTGCTTGTTTTTTCAGTCCGGATTGCATCTGTTTGTTATCTGCATTAGGCCTCATGCACACGACCGTATGAAAAAACGGATCCGAACAGCTTGCCCCAAATAGAACAGCACTATCCTTTTCCGTAATGTGGACAATAATAGGACATACGGAAATGGAATGCACATGGAGTACCTTCCTTTTTTTGCGGACCCATTGAAATGAATGGTTCTGCATACGGTCCGCAAAAAAAAAAAACGGAACAGAAACGGAAATAAAATACGTTCGCGTGCATGAGCCCTTAAGAACACACATCTCCTAGTAACCATCAATAAAAAACAGAGTGCATCCAGATGCCATCCATGTGATGTCGGGTTTTTTTTTTTTTTTAACTGACATGAATGGACCAGTCCTGCATCAAAAGGGATGATGCTGAGATACTTCCTGAATGGACAGATGTCAGTGTAAAAACAAACAAAAAAACTGCAGACAGAAAACTCACTCGTGTGAAATAAACCTAAGCATGAAACCAAGTTATAGGAACTTCCTAAAATGCGCTACAAACACTTTTTTTTGTAGTGGCGTTTTTAAGTGTTTGCTGTTTTTCCAACTTGAAGCATGCTCTGGGTGTGAGGTTTTATTCAGGAGTTTTCACAAAAACCTTCTCTAGGATGGAGATTTATTAAAAGTGGTACCGGTAACTGAGATGCACCACGGTGACGTGCTGTACATTGGGTACCTGATCCCAGCCTGGGGTTAGAACCCTCAGCACCTTGGCAAGAGATTCAGACCCACGCTTGTGCTGCAGGTTGTAATCCCAGACTGGATTACAATCCTAGTCTACTGTACATTGGTCACGTGATCAAGGATGTTGCGACAGCACGGAATCACGGCATGTCTTTGATAACGCCTTTAACGCCCTTATGCATTAGCAGACACGGCTTCGAATTTCTAGTGCAGGGGTCAGCAACCTTCAGCACTCCAATTGCTCTGAAACTACAACTCCCAGCATGCACAGTTAGGGCTTATGCATATGAACGTATTTTTTGTCAGTGCGTTTTTTTGACGGTCCATATGCAGAACCATTCATTTCAATATGGCCGGAAAAAAACAAACAAAACGGAAATGACTGTGTACATTAGGTTTTCAAAAGTCCACTCTGCAAAAAAAATAGAACATGTCCTATTCTTGTCTGCTTTACAATGGATCCGCAAAAAAAAAAAACGGATGCAATATGGATGTCATCCATATTTTTTGCAGATCCGTGTTTTGCGTACCGCAAAATACATACGGTCATGTGCATGAGCCCTTATTCAGCTGCTTTTGTAACTCCCATAGTAGTGAAAGTAGGATTCTGGGAGTTGTAGTTTCAGAACAGCTGGAGCGCTAGAGGTTGCTGATCCCTGTGCTAGTGCATGGTGGGTCAGAGATTGTGCCTCTTAGGCCTCGTTCATATTTCAGTTTGTGCCGTCTACATTTGATTTAAATGTGTCTGTTCACATTTTTGTATATTTTTTTTTACTGCCCCTGGGTCCATACGTACCAAGCACACCCATTGAAGTCCATGGGTCTGTGAAAATCACTGACACACATCCGTGTTGTGTCCATTTTTCACTGAGGACTAATAGGAGATTCTTTGGAAATTAATTTTCAGCTGAGCAATGTCAGTGAATTACAGATGACACACGGATGGTAAAAACGGACACACGGACCAACCATGGATCCTTCATGGACAGCTTCACCGATGAAACACGTACGCTTTTTTTTTTCCATGGAAGTGTCACTGACATGGAAATGTGAATGAGGCCTTGGGAAGAGTTTACATCACTGTTATTTTTCCATTCTTCAGAACCATCAGAAGAACAGAAAAAACAAACAGATCCTGTGCATCAGTTATGCACATTTGATGTCCGTTTTCGTCATATCTGTCAGAGATCCTTTTTTTTTTTTTTAGACGGAAAAAGTCATGCAAGCAGTATTTTTAGTCTTAAAAAACCCCTTAGATGGAAATGGCTTAGATACCAATATGAATAAAGCCTCATGCACACAGCTGTTGCCCGACGTGCACGTATTGCGACCCACAAAACACTTGAATGGGTCGGCAACCTGGAAGGTGCGGAGCAGAACGGAGGTATGGAACCACCATGGAGTGCTTCTGAGGGGATTCTCTCCGTGCCTCCACACTGAAAAAAAACAGGATTCTGTGCATCAGTCAGGCCTCATGAACACGAACGTGTGCCGGCCATTCCGTGCATTGGGGGCCGCAATTTGTGGTCCCCAATGCACGAGCACAATTCGTGCGCTTGCCATAGACAGATCCAGACCCATTGAATAAGTCTGTGATGTGTCCGCACCGCAAAAAAAAAAAAAAAAAAAGCTTTTTTTTGTTCTTCTGACGGATCAGAGGAACAGAAAAATAATGGTGATGTGAACTTCCTCTCAGGCCAGACCTCAGCAGCTGACATAGGCGTTTCCCCTAGGCGTGGAAGCACCCTAATGGTGACAATAAGAGTCGAGATACTGTATGAATTAGTGAACTTTTATTTGAACAGATGAAATGCAGTTTATTTGACCAACAAATCCAAAATCACATCCTAGGTTTAAGTTCCACTCCATGATACATTTAAGAAGTATTTTGGCACGTCTTTTATTCAGTCCTTTTATTGGATTTCCCCAAGGCTGGCGAAGAGCGGCTCAGTTCATGTCACTGTGTGACTTTCAATAGCCAAAGAAGCGGTTTCCACAAGCAGAGCCGATGCAATACTGACAAAGAAAGTCTCTTCTCCTCAAAACAGGAGGTCCGACAGATCCCGTGCCCCCCATGTCACAGAAATAACTGGCGGTCAGCTGATCTCATACATGTGTAGTGGTTACTTCTATGATAGAAAGCAATCTACAGAAACTAACACATTAATACTTCAGTGGGAAAAGGTAGACACAATGTTTAAAATACTGAATCCCCCCCCAAAGGAAAATAAAAATGGTACACAGTATCTGCATTGAATTTACCACCACAGTAAAGTATGACAAAGCCAATACTGTGGGGCGTGTCCTCGAGTTCATAGTGGCACGGTCAGTATACGTCCTGTTGAGGAAAACGTTTGACGCTGATTTTTTTTTTCACCACTAGGCTCCATTCACACGTCCTGTTTTTCTTTCCTGATTCGATCCTGATCAGGATCCAGTCATTTCAATGGGTCCTGAAAAATCTGGATTGAATCAGGAAAGAAAAACAGGACTGTTTTAATGGAGCCTTAACAGTGTGAATGGAGCCTTAATGTGTAGGTTCTCTTTTCCCAATATTGTACAACTTACACACAGAATTAATCCACATAAAAATGTCAGAAAATACATTTCATCGTCTTGTACCAATCCCAAGTTACGCCACCTAATGCAGAGCTGCGCTCAGAAGGTTTAGTCTCTATACAATTTCTTCCAGTGATCTGCTTCCTAGTCGTCACAGCGGGTACAATACAGTAATAGGATGTAGCAGTTACTGTCATCGAAATGTAAGCATACCACATACAGAGAGCTGCGCCCCTGCGATGCCGGCAGTAACCCAAGACCAGTGGAAGATAATGGAAGTCTTTACAGTTACTCATCTTCCTGTCGACTATATGCAGATCTGAAATAAACATAGCCTTTAATGTTGATGAACATAAGAATGGGAAGCTAATTTTTACCAGTATCAGTTTAGTTACCCGTGTGAATCTGTACTGATGATCAGCAGACACTGTACACAGTCACGCTACATTCACACCGCCTCAAAAGAAATCTCAGTTAAAAGCGGCAATACGGTACTTTTAACGGAGGTTTTTTTTCACCGATGGCTTTCTGAGAAATGGACGTTAAAAATAATTCCCTTCAAATTGTATGGGGGCTGATGGGCAAAATTGAACATGCTCTATTTTTTGAAGTCTGTTATTCACTGGCAGTCAAAAAACTGCAGTGTGAATAACCCCATGGACTACTACGCCTAAGGGCCCATGCACTCAGCCTGTGGTGGTAGGTAGGCCTGAGCGAATCGACCTTGAGATCATAGATCAAAAACTTACATTTTAATACTTTATCCCTATAGTATTAAAATGTATTGGCTCCAAGGAGTTCGTTTCTCTCGAAGTTGCGCAAGACTTCAGTTAATTCCTAATTAGTGTTGAGCGAACTTGTGGTTCCTAGTTCGGCGTATAAGGTTTGGGTTATCTAAGAATTCAGTTATGAATTCTGCTAACACGGAATTCTTAGATAACCCGAACCTTGTACGCCGAACTAGAAACTACAAGATCGCTCAACACTAGTCCTATCTATATGCATATTTGTGTATTGAAAAACTATTTAAAATAGCAACGTGGGCTTTGGTACGGGCTGGTACCTTGGTAACAAAGCCCAGTTCGGTTTGCCATTTTAAATTGTTTTTCAATAGGCAGATCCGAATACGGTAAGAATTCACCGAAGTCTCGTGTGACTTCGCGCTCCACTAAGCCAATACATTTTAATTCTGTACAGACGCAGCATTAAAGTATAAATATTTGAACTAGTCGACTTCAGATCCATGGTTCAAAGGTCGATTTGCTCAGGTCTAGAGATAGGTTATAGTGGGACAACACCTTTACGTTTTTTAAGTTGGCTGTATGGAATATTTCCTATTTGTGATGTTGCTGAACATCAGTCTCTACAGTCGGCTTTTGTATGGTTTGTGCATTGTACTGTCTGCTGCATTACTTACAGCTATTTCCCAAAATACATATCAGTCAAATTAATGATATAATTAGGAAACCTTACGTTTCCATTTAGGACTTGTTCACATGACTGACTGGCCCAGAAAGCACCCTCCGTGTCTTTGCCAAATCTACTGGGCCGAATGCAGCTCTCCTGAACCATGAGGCCCCTTTCACACGAGCGTGTGCTGTGTACTGACCTCCCGGCACTGAACGGGGGTTACATGGCATTATACTGATTTATGATGCTATGTAACCCTTACAGTTCTGGAATGTGTTGGATAACGCTGACAGCGTCAGTACACAGCACACATTGCGTGAGACGTCCGAATCTCCCGCTCGTGTGAAAGGGGCCTCATAGTTTTATAATACACTCAGCTCACAGTTCAGTCCAAGAGATCCAAGATCATATATGAACTGACTGCATCATAAAACACTGATGTGCCTGATGTTAAAAAGTATTGAATTGGACATTCAAAATTAATTTAAAAATACCCTGCATGTGTTATTTCTTCCCAAAACAGGCTTTTTACAAAACTTTTCCTTTGGGGCTCATGCACACAACCATGATAGCTTTATCTGATCACAGAACTGAGTTCAGTACAAGAGATCCATGGCCAGATGTGAACTGACCGTTTGACAGTTCAGGGGAGCTGTGGTGAGTCCGGGAGATCCAGCAGAGACGAGGCCTGTGCTTCCCGGGACAATCACAGTTGTTCAATGAGTCCTAAATGGTTTGAGACAAAGACCAAAAACCTAAAAAATACACTTAAAGGGGTATTCCCATCTCACAAATGTAGTTTGTATAGTTAGATATAGCCATACCAATATTATCACTAATAGGATGTATTTATATAAAATGTACCATTTAGAAGATTTCCCTATTTGTATATCCATTGTCCCACACACATCAGTCAGGCCGTTGCCCCTAGTTACGACCATCGTGGCCATGCAGTAGTGGTGGTCGGCTTGCTCTTGTTCAAAACCGCTCTGAGGTAACTGCTGTATTGTGAACGCACATTGCATGAGCATGCGGAGACACATCTTAGGGTTGTAGTATTTTTGTCTGCTCTTCCAAAACGCAGAGAAACGGATCCTGTTCCAAGATCAATTCATCTCTATGGAGCAGGATCCGTTTATAAAGTCTGCATTTTGGACAGATCCTGACCATTGCATTTAGGACTGGTAGCCTCCAAAACGCAGATGTGAAAGTACCCTAAGATGTGTCTGCGCATGCTGATTCAATGTGTGTTCACAATTCAGTAGTTACCTCAGAGCGGGTTTGAACAAGAATAAGCCGACCACCACTACTACATGGCCACGGTGGTCGTAACCAGGGGCAACGGCCTGACTGATGTGTGTGGGACAATGGAAATACAAATAGGAAAATCTTCTAAATCAGTGGTTCTCAACTCCAGTCCTCGGGACCCACCTGCCAGTCAGGATTTAGGAATATCCCACAGAATGAATACCTGTGGTAAGTCCTGATGGATGTTAATTATATCAGCTGGTCTAAACTAAGGAAATCCTGAAAACCTGACAGATGGGTCCCGAGGACTGGAGTTGAGAACCACTGTTCTAAATGGTACATTTTATATAACTACATTCTATTAGTAATAATATTGGTATGGCTATATCTAATTATACAAACTACATTTGTGAGATGGGAACACCCCTTTAAGGTTTCCTAATCATATTATTCATTTGACTGAAAGGTATTTTGGGAAATGTATTGTCTGCTGCATTACTTACAGCTTTGTGTACAATTTAACATACAAACGCTGACTGTACAGATTGACATTCAACTTAAAGGAGTTTTCAGAAATTTTGATACTCAGGATAGATCATCAGTATCTGACCGGTGGTGATCCAACACCCGGGACCCCTGATGATCAGCTGTTTGAGAAGGCACAGGCGCTCCTGTGAGTTGAAGTAAATGGGGCTGAGCATGATACCAAGCAGAGGCGTGATACAATGTACTGTGCTTGGTGAGCTGAGAGAAGGCAACGGTGCTCATAGGATAACAGCTGATTGGTGAGGGTCCCGGGTGTCGGACGCCCACCGATCAGATACTGATTACCTATCCTGAGGATAGCTCTTCATTATTGAAATCTCGGAAAACCCCTTTAACATTACACTTATGTATATATTGCATACAGCCAACTTAAGAAACGTAAAGGTGTCATCCCACTATAAGTTTTCGCCACAGATCAGGGATCAGCAACCTCCGGCACTCCAGCCGTTCTGAAACTGCGACTCCCAGAATCCTCCTTTCACTTCAGGTACAAGAACAGCCGAGCAATTGTGCATGTTGGGAGTAGTAGTTTCACAGCATCTGAAGTGCCGAAGCTTGTCGACCCCTGCCATAGATAGCCCCATAGTGAATGAATTATAGTCCCAGAGTGCCCAATTATCACTCCATTCAAGCGAGGGACTCAGGACCCCTTTACTTGTGACCAGTGCGGGTTCCAGTCACCAAATCCTTATTACCTACCCCGTCACCTAGCAGAAACGGTATGTAAAACAGCAACTACTGACCAGGAGGAAAGTGTCGGGTTAGTCGGCAGGGAATACGGCTGACTGATCTCCTAGGCTCCATCTAATCTGACAGCTTAGAATGTGTGATCATCTCACAACTACACTACGGCCATGTTCAGACCAATTTCACACTGAAGAAAGTACAATACATGAGAAAAGGGTTCTTTAAACTTCACCAACAGCTAACATTTTTCAGCATGTTACAGATTTTCAAACACGCAGCTTAGGCATTGTTCACACGTCAGTTATTTCCATCAGTTATTGTGAGCCCAAACCAGGATGCGGGTCAAAAACACAGAACATGTGCAGATCTTTCCATTATACCCTATCTCTCTGGAGTCTGGTATTTGCTCACAATAACTGATGGAAATAACTGATCAAATAACTGATGTGTGAACAACCCCTTATTGGGACATGAATTTACTGTGGATTTTCACACTTTGCAGTGTAAAAAAGGTAAAATCTGTGGCAAGTTCATAGTAAAATTCCCACATCAGGGTTTTGTGCAGCTTTATAGCAAAATCTACAGGGTTTCTCTTTCCACCACATTTGAACTGGCACTTGGCACAAAAAGTAATTGTGAATACTCGGAGTGGATAGAACTGGTTTACTTACTGGGCAAATAACAGACTTATGTAGTGTCCACAGAACATACAAACCGGCTATAAATGTCCTGCTCACCTCTTCGTTTATTAAAAGGAGTCTTTCACCTATATAACTAACAGCAGTGCCCCACAGAAGATTGCAGACACATCCCAGACATACCTGTGTGCACTGTGTGTCTGTATTACATGTCCAGGAAAAGCACTTTTATTCTGCAGGAAAACAGCTCCCAAGTGCCCAGCTGAAAGTAAAAGTAAAAACATCTTTCTCTCCCGACTCTATTTCTAACAGCTATATCTTCTGATGTACTGGGTATAATGCTGTGAATTTGGTATCATTTGAAAGGTTGGAATGCCAGCTTTCATTCAGCTACCATTTTTCTATCTGCTACCAATCCCAAGATATGAGCAGCTAAAGCAGCCATCCTCTTCAGTCTGGTTTGGGCACTTGCAACAGCAGAGCTGGGCACTTGGGAGCTGTTTTCCTGCAGAATAAAAGTGCTTTTCCTGGACATGGAATAAAGTTCACACAGGTATGTCTGGGATGTGTCTGCAATCTTCTGTGGGGCAGTGCTGTTAGTTATATTGGTGAAACACAGGTGAAAGACTCCTTTTAACAGCAGAAAATATTGTTCCATAGTTTACATTAGTAGTATATTAATCTGCCTTTAAGACTTAACTGCCTGTAATCATTTTCTGATGACCTATCCTTAGGACAGGTCATCAATATCTGATTGGGGAAGCACCCCCCGAAGTTCCGCTGTTTGTTGATGCAGCAGTGGTCTGGTGAGTTCCGCATCCCCTCACAGCTTACCAAGAACCGCGCTGACAATCGGATAGTGGCTATGCTTAGTATTGCAACTCGGCCTGATTCACTTGAATAGGACTGAGCTGCCCCTAGGCCATGGGACTGATGTACGTGATGTCATCGGCCTAGGAACAGGGTGTGGCGATCATCAGAACATGGCAGCTGACTGCGAGGGGTCCCGACCAATCTGATACTGATGACCTAGCCTGAAGATCAGTCATCAATATTAAAACACCCAGATAACCCCATTAAAAGGAAACTGTCACCTCCTGTAGCCAAAAAAAACTGTTAGTAGTACCTTAATTTAGGGGATATAAGATCTTCATAAGGAGAAGAGATTCCTCAAAGTGGCAGAAATTGATCTTTTATTTCTCCTGCGCACGCTGTCTTGACTCCGCTTGAAGTCAAGGGGGCAGCGGCCTCCTTGCTTCAAGTCAAGCAAACCACTCGCCTGGTCAACTTGACTGACAGGTTGCCGTTGGGCAGGGGATTGCGCAAGTCTCACGCATGCGCAGTGCGCGATATCTCCCTGCGTGATCCCGGCCCTTCACTTTGCCAGCGTATGGCCGGGCGTTCCGACGCTTTCAATGACCCCTTGTGTGCGGGGACGGCGGGCGCGCTCTGCCAAGAGCGCTCGCTTGCTTCCGTGGCGAATGCGCTGTACAGACAAAAGCGCCGGCAAAGTGAAGAGCCGGGGCCGGGATCGTGCAGGGAGATATCTCGCACCGCGCATGCACGAGACTTGCGCGATCCCCGGCCCAACGGCAACCTGTCAGTCAAGTTGACCAGGGGAGTGGTTTGCTTGACTTGAAGCAAGGAGGCCGCTGCCCCTTTGACTTCAAGCAGCGCTCGCAGGAGAATTAAAAGATCAATTTCTGCCATTTTGAGGAATCTCTTCTCCTTATGAAGATCTTATTCAGCATCACCCTGGCGCCTAAATTAAGGTACTGCTAACAGTTTTTTTTGGCTACAGGAGGTGACAGGTTCCCTTTAAGGCCCCTTTCACATGAACGATACAGATTGTGTCAGGGTGCGTTCAGTGAAACTCGCACCATTTCACAAGCAAGTTCAGTCAGTTTTGTCAGCGATTGCGCTCAGCGTTTCAGTTTTTTCTGTGCAGGTGCAATTAGTTTTGATGCATTTTTCACGCATGTGAAAAAAAAACAAAACTGAAGACTCACAAACATCTCTTAGCAACCATCAGTGATAAAGGTGGCCAGGACTGCGGGAAAAACGCAGAATATAGAACATGCTGTGATTCGCACACAAACACTGAATTGATGCATGAAAAAAAAAAAATGTGCACAGACCCATTGAAATGAATGGGTCAGGATTCAGTGCGGATGATATGCGATCACTTCATGCATTGCACCCGTGCAGAAAACTCGCTTGTGTGAAAGAGGCCTTAAGGGGTAAAAGACTTTTCACAACTAGAATAAATGCAGATGTATGCTCCATACACGACTGTATACAGCCCCCCACCTGCCCCAGTGTCAGTGAAGTACACGTACTTACATGTAGCCTGCAACATCCATGGTTTGCAAGATGGTGGGGACCGCTTCCTCTGACTGCTCCTGGGAACCTTCTATTCTACGCAGATGCTGAAGGCAAATGGACGTGATCAGCGCATGCACAGATACATGGGACACTGCCGTTCAGCATGTCCACAAAACAGAAGGCTCCCAGGAGCAGCCAGAGGAAGTGGTCATCGCCATCTTGGTCAGCTGGGGGACTGTATATGGCATTTTGACAAATGAAATGACAAATTAGCCAACCCCTTTAGGGTCCTTTTACACAGACTGATAATTGGGTCAATTATCAGGGATGAGCGTCTGTATACACACTCATTCCCAAAAACTGGCCCATGTAAAGATCATTGCTTCTGTGCAGCACATCTTCCGGTGTAAACAGGGATCTGCTGCTCAGAAACAATGCTTCTGTAAGGGGACAACTGATCACAGTAGTGATCCCTACTTCCCATATAGAGGAGATGATTGCTGCATGTAAATGTAGCTCTCACACCCGATAACAATCAGGCAATTATTGAGAACCATTCTTTCCACATAATTGCCTGTAATATCCATCCACTTAAAAAGACCATTAGACCATTCTTATATGGCAAATTATTTGCAGAAATTTCAATGCCTATCCAGAGTCACTGAATGAGGTTTACAGAACACTATGCAAATGCGAAAATATGCTTGAATGGGTTTATGGCACCCGGACAGTTGGATATACAATCAATGACCCGCACCTATCAGACAATGGGGGCATATCCTAGCGATATGCCCCCATTGTATGTGATGGGAGTATCCCTTTAAGGTCCTACCTGGCTTCATTTGACATGGCACTGTAAATGACTACTATTACAGTCATGATCTGCATTTTAAGAAAACCTTTCCAGTGCTCCCAAATGTAATAAAATAAATAAGATCATATACTCCCCACTTAGTCCCCCCATATTTTCAGTGCTGCAGCTCCTCATCTCTGGTTTCTGTGTACAGGCTGAAGCGTGATGTGGCAGTATACTGCATGTGACCACTGAAGCCAATCACTGGCCTCAGAGGTGTACGGCATGAGACTGGAGGTGAAGGCCAGAGCTGCAGAGCTGAAATGGTGGAGGATTTAGTGGCTGGTGTGTGTTCTTTTATTACATTTGGGGGAGAGTTTTGTTATAACATGGACAACCCCTTTAGGTGTTATTAAGAATAGCTCCGTTCAGATGAGCTCAGAGTCCTACAAGTAAGGATTCTGAGTATATTCATTTCACTGGCACAAAGTCATTCTGACAAACGTATTTCATTGGCACTAATGAAAGCATTATTTGGCTTTAGAAAACACAAGTCTTCCCAATATACATGATTTAGGAAAGAAATAGAGAACATGAAAGATAAATGCAAATCCGGTCCTAAAGTTTGTTGTAATTAATTGCAGCACCCACAGGGTGTCATTCAGTTTTGCACGGATCCTCAAGCAGGCAGAACAGTAGGAAAGAAGAAGCCGGCAGATGTAACTCTGCACTACAAGAACAGATATAGATGCCAATCAAAACCTGTAACCAAACTAGTGCCAAGCCCTAAGGGCACTGCCACAATCTCAATAGAACATGATAACCAGGGGACTAATGAAACACTTTAGGGAAAACTCGATGGGGATGGGATGCTTTTTGAAACCCTTTGTCAGGCACCACCTTCTCAGGTCCTGCATATTATCAGTTTTACCCAATAGCTTTGCTTTAAAAGTTTTCATGAAAGAAGACCGCTCAGGGACTTTTACTTACAAGCATTTCATTCTACTTCAGGACAAATTCCCTTTAAAAAGGTGGGTAAAATAGAGACTTCATTTAGGGTTTTGACCATGCAGAATACAGTAATTTTGCAGTATACTTGCTGCACAGATTGCTGCTGATATGCAGGAGTCCTGAGATGCCTGCCACAGTTTCTATTTGCTCTTCTGCTAACATCCTGTACATGGGGCTGAGAAATCTAGTGGCTGCTATAAGCACGGCAGAGTCACGCATCCTGCGCATGCGCTGGAGACATTTTGAAGTGCAATAGGCTTATTGTGCCTGCGTGCAGCTTCATGCCTATAGAGCCAATATAGGTGACAGGTGATTGCCAGGAAGAACGCTCAGGAATTGCAGTGAAGCAATAAGGCTACCTGCACAGGGGTGCGAGCTGTCACAAATTCCTGTGTGGATTTCTGTGAATTTTCACACCAAATACAGCAGGTATTACTTGTGGTTGTTGCTGCGGCTTGGAATCAGTTTTGCTGCAGATCTCACCCTTGCATTTAAAAGGGTGGAATCGAAACAAAAAAATTACATGCTGTGGACTTCAAAATCCACATGAATTTGTGAAATCTCATGCATTTTGCGGTGGTTTTTCTGCACAGGTAGCCTAAACGTAGACCATGGTGACAAGGCCAGGAGAAGTGGAAAATAGCATTGGGAAATTCTGACAAATCATTTCTAATACCAGTTAGGTAGAAAAAGTGGTTTTGGGTTTTTGTTGTTTTTTTTTTTGGATACCCATTAAGCCATCTTCTATATATACCTTGGACATACTAGGAACAAAGGACAGAAAACAAGTTGCCCTTTCCCATTTCCTTACCATTGCTTAAGAATAGATTTCTAGACGACGTTACCCTCCAATGAGCCAGAACAGTCTAATAATTATAGTGTAGTTCTAGTCAATGCAACATGATACAAATATGGATTAGAAAAGAAAAAACACAACCTGTCCCTCTGCAGTACAGTAGACAGGCTGGTGCATCATCAGCATTCAGACATCTCCAATATAACAACCAAATGGCGGGGAGAACCTTTATTTTTGCTTGTTCCATTTAGGCCCCACTCCCACGTTCTGCAATTCATGAGGATTTCGGTGCCTAAATCTTTATCAAATCTACTAACGTTTTGCATCCAACTAGGGCTGAAACAATTACTTGAGTAAATCGACATAAAAAAAAAAAAAAATCCATGATGCAAACTGTCTGCATCGAGGATTCGTTTACACCACGTGACCACGAAGCGGTAAGTGATGCGCTGTTACTCACTGCTACGTGGTCTCCCGCCAGCACCGCTCTGAGCTATGTGTGTCTGCAAGCAGCCGGTCGTGTGAGGGAGGATGTGGTGCAGTCCTGGAGTACACAGAGCCTCATGGGGGCAGGTGAGGGGCGACACTGCGTATGGAGCTTTTGGCAGGTCATGAGGGTGCAGGTCTGCGGACGGGTGGGGGGCTTCAGGGAGTGCAGGCATATCTGGGTGGTGGAAAATGGCACAATTACAGGGCCTTACAGTACAGATCTGGGTGAACGGGGCTTATGTTGTGTATATCAGTGAGGGTGTCATGTGTTCCTGTGAGGGGAGGGGGCACTTGCATATTCTGGCGGCCATGAGAGTGGCCTGTTCAGTACAGAGCAGGCTAGAATTGAGTTGTTAGGAGAAGTTTCTTCTCAATGGTCAGCAATGTAACCTGCACAGTTGTTAAAAGGAATCCTCTTAGAATTGAGAGAGAAAATGGAGGTCATTCTGTATTTGCTGCGACTTAAGGAGCATGTGACCAGTGACGTCACAAACCTAATTCTAACAACTCCATTCTACTTTCTGCCATTTGACTATGGCAGCTGATTCTTATCAGTTTACTGGATCAGGCTACTTTCACACTAGTGTTAGAGTTTTCCGGTATTGAGATCCATCATAGGGGCTCAATACCGGAAAAAAAGGCTTCAGTTTTGTCCCCATTCATTGTCATTGGGGACAAAACTGAACTGAACGCTTCAAAATGCATTCCGTTCAGTTTAGTTGTGTCCCCAGACTGGAGAGCAAACCGCAACATGTTGTAGTTTGCTTTCCGTCCTGGGGATCCAGAGCAAGATGGATCCGTCATGACCCCCAATGCAAGTCAATGGGGACGGATCCGTTTTCTCTGACACAATAGAAAACTGATCCGTCCTCCATTGACTTTCAATGGAGTTACTGACGGATCCGTCCCAGCAATGTTAAAGATAATACAACCGGATCCGCTCATAACGAATGCAGATGGTTGTATTGTAACTGAAGCGTTTTTGCTGAACCCTGCCGGATCCAGCAATAACGCCAGTGTGAAAGTAGCCTTAATCGGTAGAATACTTGATTACTAAATAATTGATTACTAAAATAATCCATAGCTGCGGCCCTACATCCAGTTCATTCTAGTTGCGGATACTATATGGAAGTGAATGGGGTTAATCCTGGTTTGGATCCACCATCACATCAGCACCAGAAATCTGAGTGTCAGTCTTGGATTTCTGTTGTGGATCCTTTTACAAATGCACTGGATCACGTACATGTCAGTATATACTTGCTGAGTATATTCACATGTGGTAAATTTGTTGCAAAAACCTCAGCAACCGTCCTTTCATTTAAGGCTGCGTGCACTCGGGTGGATTTATGTGCAACATATCTATAGCAATTTCTACTACCGGTTTTTGGTGCGGTTTTGTGGCAGATCTCACCCTTCATTGTAAATGGAATCCACAGCTAGACCCACAAACACAAATGACATTCTGCAAATTTGGAAATCCGCACGGCCAGTCAATTTCTGCACAGGAAAAAAAATATGCAAAGTGTGCATGAGATTTGTGCAATCTCATACACGTCACTGGTAAAAGCACATGTATTCTTCAACGTGTGCAGGTGGTCTAAATGGGGCACTTGCTTCAAAACGATACCAATCACGTTCACGGAAGGCATTTTCAGTCGCAGAAACGTTTTTGCCACGCGGGAATATATCCCCAGTGTCCCCAACACAAACACAGTTTGTAGGGGGCCAAAGATTTACAGGGCATAGAAGAAGTCTGTCCACTAACATACACTGTTAGGAAGTGCAAGTCAGCGTGTCCCTCACCCTCCTACATCCAACTGCTATGGCTTTATCACAAAGGGATTGACACCAGCAGCACAAAGCAATGCAAGGTTCAGTTCAACCTAAAAGTGAGCGAAATGGTTCATACAATCAAGCGAGCCTGCGTGTACTTGTAGAACTGATGCAGAATCATTGGCTATATTACATTCTGTAAACATAAGTATAATACTTGCAGTTCTGAAAAAGGCAATATATACAGTTTTTGGTTAAATAATCTGTTGCGGCTTGCAGTATATATTTATATATGTATATTTCAATTTGACGCATTGACACATCAAATCACGTAGAATATAAGAAATGATTGCTTCTATAGATAGATCCGTCCCTAAAATACATAAAGTCTAACCCTTTAGACCAGAAAGGATATTGAAAATTGAAGGACTTGTAGTCAGTGTGAAGCTGCTGCGTGACCGGTGGAGAGAGACAGGCGGCACCTCTGCACGACACCGGGAGCTAGGTAAGCACTAGTAAACCAAAAACGTGGAACCGTAAGGCAACAAGCTAGATTTAAAGCAGCACTAATGTACACCCCTACCTTCACTACATATAGGGATGTGTATAAACATATATACATACTATGTAAACACACACACATATATATGTCACCCCCGTGGCTGCAGTGACGCACACCGCTTGACACGTTTTCACCGCACGGGGTAAAATGAAGTGCAACACAGAAAGCTTCCCTTAAACATAAAAAAATAAGTGTGCAAATTTTGTTCTTTTCTACACAGAATAAAAATACCACTCTGTTAGGTTACCATACAGCGATACAAAAGACCTCCTGCTGTGTTCTCGAAACACACCACATGTACAGTAGACCTTTCCTTTCCAAAACCATCTAAAAAGGCACTAAGGGTAGGAATGACAGGTAACAAAAACATGAAATGAAGTGGGGGGCAGGCCGTCTTCAGTCCGGTCGAAAGATAGGATACTTTGGTAAGAACTCTATTAATATGACCTGGAAAAGAAATGGATAAAAGAGCATTAACAAATGGCGGGTTACCTGCGGATATCACCCCTACTATGCTGACAGTGGTGAAAGTCGGTGGCATTTCTTCTACAGCAGGTGGGCGGGATTTGTAAAATATCATTCTCCTGCCTTGCACTATAGTCTCTAGTGACCACAGGCCATTCGGCAACCTAGCAGCTTATCGCACCGGTCTACATAAGACTGAAGCTGGCCGCAGATATTATCTACTCAGATTCTAATGTCTATGGAGAACAGAAAGCGGATGGCTGCAGTTGGAGCAATTCTTGCTCTTCCAAATAGTCTCAGGTTCTGGCTGGAAATGCTTTCCCCTTTGAGGAACCTTACAGACACAGGATCCCATCATTCCTGGCTAAGGCTGGAAGCTGAAACACTACCAAGAGTGACCATTGCCGTATTTGGGCGATCCTTAACCACTTAGTGACCGGCCTGTTTTGGGCCTTAAAGGGGTTCTCCGGGAATTAAGAAAATGAAAATACTCAAATATTACTTCATTATAAATATATTCCCAAATACGTTTCATTAGTTATAATGGCTCGTTTTGTCAGGGGAGGGATCATTAGGAGAAGCAAAATGGCCGCTGTCCTGTTAGTACACACAGAACCTGTCCTAATCACACAGGAGGACAAGTTACTTCACAACACTGAGGTAAAGAGCTGCCTCATCCTCCTCTCTGCTCTGCTTGTCAGGGGTTATGATCCTGAATACAGATGATAAGATCTTCAGCTGAATCTCTGTAGGAATGGAGTTCATGAGGAGACATGAAGTACAGAGAGGAGGTGGGGATAATGAGCAGCAGCTCTTGTATGCAGTCTCCATTACCACAGTCCGTCCTCTCTACTTCATGTCTCCTCATGAACTCCATTCCTATAGAGATTCAGCTAAATATCATATTAAACTGTATTCAGGATCACAATCCCTGACAAGCAGAGCAGAGAGGAGGATAAGGCAGCTCTTTACCTCAGTGTTGTGAAGTAACTTGTCCTCCTGTGTGATTAGGAAAGGTTCTGTGTGTACTAATAGGACAGCGGCCATTTTATTTCTCCTAATCATTGCTCCCCAGACAAAACGAGCCATTATAACTAATGAAAGGTATTTGGGAATATATTTATAATGAAGTAATATTTGAGTATTTTCATTTTCTTATTTCCCGGAGAACCCCTTTAACCAAGCAATTTTTTGGGAATCTTTAATGACGCCATTGTGGTGTACACATAACTTACTTAATGTTTATCAACTCTTTCTGGGTGGGTGTGGAAAAAAAACTGCCATTCAGCAATACTGCCACTGAGTTTTTACATGATACATTTTGTGGCATTATTTTTTTTGTCATAAACACAACTTTACTCTCTGGGTCAGTACGATTACACTGATACCAAATACATAGTCATTTTTTTTGCTACTTTTGCACAGTAACCCCTCCCCCCACCCCTTAAAAAAAAAGTTTTTGCATCGCAGTATCCCAAGACCGGTAACTTTTTTTTATATTTTTCTTTCTACAGAGTTGTGTGAGGCCTTGATTTTTTTCGGGATGAATTGTAGTTTTTATCTGTAATATTTGGGGGATAAAATATGTGATAATTGTGTAGCGTGAATCAAGGACATGGTGATAAGTGTGTGGGCGGAAGGTCAGGTTATTTTTGCAACTTTTTCCATTGAAAAGCTTTTGTTCAATATAAAAGGTTGTTTTTTTTCTCTTTAGTAAAACTTTTTTAACCATTCACTTCTCCCATAAGGCAGTCTTCTGATCTCTTCTATACCCTGATTATGCAGTGCAGAGTATTCTACTTTCTGTGCTATACTGAGTCCCCAGCAGGATGATGGGGATACGTGAAGGCAGGCCTGGGGTCTTCATTCAGCCCCCGGTTGCCATGCCACACACTGAACCCCACAATCTCATTAGCACCTATGGAAGACAGAGGGAGCTGGCTCCGTCTAAACCACTTAGATGCCGTGGTTGCTATTGAGCAGGAGCCCAGCTCTCATGGGCATTGCTTGTACCAGGCCGCTATAAAAGTGGGGGCCAAGCCTAAGGCACCTTTATATTGGTGGTCACTAAGGGGTTTTCAGGATTGCTTTGTCTAATTCTCCCTGCTCCCCATCACTCTATTCAGGCTGTATGGCCTTGTCTAATCGATTGTGCGCAATTTTTTGGAACTCCCATGGTACAAAACGGGGAGAGACGACATGCGTGGCCACCAGGCAGGTGCCAGAGGTGGGACATTCATGGCAAAACCTTTGGATATACTCTAAATATAGAAATATGGCTTTAAATCATAAGATTGTCAAAATGGGTGCTATATAAGGCTACATTTTGCTTTTTTTGCTTCTGGCAATTGTCTTTGTTTCTTTTCAAAAATGAAGCACGCTGTAGCTCTTGTTGTTTCCAGGAGTTTGCCAACACCTTCTCTACAGGGGAAAAAAGTAAGGACCATAATACTGTTCTCCAGTATCATATATGGAGTAAGGATACCCCAGCTAAAGGTAACATCATCTGAAGATACTCTCAGAGAGCAAAGGACACTGCTACTAGAAGACGCAATTACCTCTCAGCTCAAACTGTCCTGTAGAGGTCCTATGCAGTACTAAATAAATGGCAGCTTGTACTCGCAACTTTTTTTTGCAAAATCTGCATAAATCTGGCCAGCCTGTCACACAAGTTCTTATACCTAATGTTGTTCCCATTATAATTTCCAGTAAAGATTTTTGTAGCATACAAGGACTAAGCGGCACATTTATTAAGACCAGCGTTGTAAGTGGTTCCGCCGAAGTTATAAAGGGACGTTGGCCTTTTCATAACTTCGGCGGATCCTCTGCCAGTTCTAAGTGTAAGACAGCTTTCCAGCTGACTTAGGCCCCATTCAGACGGCCGTATTATTGCGAGTTCACATTATTGCGGACTCGCAATAATACGGGGGCCGCCCGGCGAGTGTTTCGCAGCGCTCGGAACACACGCCGGGCGGCCCCATTCAAAATGCCTATACTTGTCCGTGCGTGCAGACAAGTATAGGACATGTTCTATCTTATCTTGCGGAGCTGCGGCACGGAGCCACGGCTCGGCAAGATAGCGAGCCGGCCATAGAGGTGAACGGGCCCTTCCATTTAGACCTTTTTCTACACCTAAAACAGGCATAGAAAATGGTAAATGAGACAGGCCTACCAGGCCATTCCCTTCCCCGCCCACAGTTTTAGACCTGGCTTGAGCAAGAAGTGCTAGTTGTTGCACTGCAATTTGTGCCTGAAATACGCCTAATTTAGGTATATTTCACATTTATAAATGGCCCTTCTAAGTTTTCAACTACTTACTGCCTTTACTGGAGCATCCCTAGGGTCGCAGAACTGGAAGAGACTCCTGAAATGTAATTGTTTTGGTGGGTTTTATGCATCTGCTTTTTTTAGCGGTAAATACACCAGCTCCAGATGCTGGCTGAAGATCTATGGGAAGTATGAAACGCAGGACACACAAGAATTTTTTTTGGTACTGGCATTTTCTAAAAATGTAGCATTTTTTTTTAGATTTGGTGTGCTGACATCTCCTCTACAGGCGAAAAAAAAAACACCAGAAAAAGCATGGTTCCCAAACTTGTTTAGTGTGTGTGTGTGTGTGTGTGTGTGTGTGTGTGTGTGTGTGTGTGTGTGTGAAGTGGCCCTCAGACACTTCAACTCATCATAGCTAGAAAGAAACGCAGTTTACGACGCTCTGGCATAAAGTCAGCCCACTAATAGGTGGTATAAACGTAAACCAAATTCATCATCCAGATAAATCTGGTGTATTTTTAGGCTGTCTAGTATTAAGTGTACAGTGCCTAAAAATTTAGACAGGATTAGTCAAGCTGCCCCAATGTGTACAATTTTTTTTTTTTTTGCGGAATTAAGGTTTTCATTTATTTCTACCGCATAATAGGATACTCACATATTCCATCATGTTGCTTGATTCACATTTCCTTCTGCTCAGTTTCCAGTGCAAGCCAAGCTAAGAAGAAACAAATCCTACTATCAGACACTGCTCCTTCTGTACATTAGGCTGGGTTGACAGCACATTTATGCCTCCGTTTGATGTATAAAAAAAAAAAAGGATACAAAAATGCAGCACACCACGTTTTTTTTTTTTTTTTTACAATGAACTCTAGAGTGAAAGGATGTCGGAGGCATCCGTTTAACATATATACTTTTTGTATACATTAAAAGGATGGGAAAAATGTGATGTGAACCCAGCCTTTCTAGTTACAGCTTATATTGATCACTTACCTTGTGATATAATCTGTTATTCTCCCAGTCCAGTAGCTTGTGAATGGATCTTCTTGTCTAGCAAAACATGACAAAGTCAATAAATGATAAGAAAGAGAAAGTCTGCTGTGTATGTGTGTGTGTGCGCGCATTTCTACATCTGCGACTATCTCTACAGCAATTATCAGGATATAAGATCCATGGCACAATTCCTCCTCTGCAGCTGAATGTGCGGGACAATTGTAAGGTCATCCATCTCTATAAAAGCGCTCCCAGTGCAATTACTTACCCTTTTGTTCAGGCATATAACAGGCCACAAACTTAAGCCTAGTGTACAACAGCAGCAAATACAGCCACATAGCAGCCACTTCACATTGAGGGGGAGATTCTTCCTCAGGCATGTATTCACACGTCCGATACTGATCTTAAACTCTTCAGGGGCAACCTGCAGTCACAAAGCACAAGATTTGGTACCATGACTATTTAAAAAAAAAAAAAACACCTAACACCCCATGTTAAATCCCTTAGGCTTTGTTCACATCCCCCTCTTCACTCCTATAATGTAAAATAACACAAGCACTGTTTCCATTACATAACTGACATAAAAGGTGCCCAGCCTCAATGATTATAAGGCCTGACAACAGTATGTATTTTGCGGTCCACAAATCGCGGATACCGTCCGTGTTGTATCCACATTTTTTGCAGACCTTATGACTTCAATGGGTCTGTGGTCTGCGGACATACGGATGAGGAAAGCACACGGATCATCCATATACTTTCTGCATTTACACGTCCTATCCACAAAAAGATAAAATAGTTCCTGAAAATGTGGACCACGGACCCACTAAAGTCAAAGTGTCTGCAAAAAAATAAAAAATGTTGTAGTTTCCTTCAGAAAGCCCAGCGTTTAACCAGGTGAGTTTGTGCAGCACAACTGTGCTATTTTCCACCAAATTTACAGAATCTGAGACTGGGCTTCTTACAAAGCCCCAAAGTGGGTATGACTTAACCGTTACAGGGGTCGGCCACTTTAGTCGCTTAATATAATGTCTTTAGAAGGTCCCCAACTATGCTTGTTGAGGCTAGTCTTCATCACTGACCACTCATGGAGACGTATGTGACCACATTCCAATGCGTCACCATTTCTGCAACTTTTTATTTAACTCACTTATATAGCGCTGACATATTCCACAGCGCTTTACAGACATTATCATCATTTGTTGTCCCCAGAGGAGCTCACAATCTAAATTCCCTACTAGCATATCTGAAGTGTGGGAGGAAACCCACACAAACACGGGGAGAACATACAAACTCCATGCAGATGTTGCCCGGGGTCGGATTTGAACCTAGGACCCCAGTGAGCTTTTCCTGCTACGCTATTTGGAGTTACGAAAACCGGCCCAAAGGCCAAGCCTGGCGAGATGAGACAACCCCTTTAGGGATCACAGAACTCAGATGTGGATAACATGTATAACATCATGACAGCAGTGTGCAATGATATTTCTGCAACAACTCAAGAAAATTACATGGAAAACTGATCACATTATTTCATATTTCCACGTGGCCACCACCAAGCTAATTACTACATAGATGACAGAGAAAGGTCTGAAATCCTGCCCAACACGCTCCTTCCAATGCAATGGGTTTCCACAGGTCAAACTAGTGGACTTGGTGACAAAGATGTAATAAAGAAGCTTAAACCTCCCTTGCTTGGGAAGTGGAAGACCATCTCTAGATCTATGGGCAGCCGAGCTACTCAAATATAACAGCAGGGTAGAAAAAAATCCCAAGGTCTGGTAAAAGAGCAGTAGGGGTGATGGCTTGCTCGGTCATGTTTCTATGTTTTTTTTGTTCATCTGTTTAAAGTAGAAGATAAGGGATTCATTCTGGTTGTACTCGTCTACAATGAAAAGCAGCATTATTTCCTCCAGGCATCTTCATTGTTAAAAGGGGCCATAACATTTTATGACAGGATACAGCCAGGGCAGCAAACAGAGGAAAACTAAGCAAAAGCCAGCAGGCTCAGTCTGGCCTCAGAAAGCCAAGAGTGGCTATTATGGCCCTATCAATCACCTGCATCTCGGCTGACAACACCAGGGGAACGTTTTATGACTTCTGAACTGCCGGCGGAGTCACACAATGTGTGACTGTGGAGAGTATTACAACAGGAAACTTCTGTGTCTTCCCCTTAGGCCCAAACACTCACTTTAGTGACACCTGAAGTATGGACAGGCCATGAAGGCTCTGCTTTCTCCTTCCATCGGAGATATATACCTCCGACAGAAGCCTGTGACGTTTTCTGGATAGGAGGGGTACAAAGCATACCTCACCTCTTGCCTCCCATTGCATAGAAAAATCTAAATATGAAACAATCCAGGATTTGTTCGGGCCCCAGTTGTATAGAAAAGCACAGTAAACTATAAAGCCTAGAAAAAAGTATTCTGAAGAATGCCAAAAAGACCCACCAGGTGAATGGGGCTCTATGGATACGTTCATGGCAAACGTGTTCACGTAATGAGATAAGAACAAAGCCCGGACTGAGGTGCAAATACTTTATTACAAAGCAAATGAGCTGGAGTGATCTTACCAAACCCAGAGCAATGTTAACCTAAGTAAAAGTGTCAGTGTAAAGCCTCATGCGCTCAGCCGTACATCTGGAACATGGTGCCCATAACCTACTATAACTAAAGCCTGTATTAGCTAGGCAGATTACACAGGTGATTGTCGGAAGAGAAGTGTTCCTTCCCAGCAATCGCCTGCTCATTAGTGGAGGAGACCTCTGCTACTACATGCACCTATCTCCACCGCAGTAAAGCCATCATTTGTCCCCATACTGAATCATTGTTTGCCGGCGGCAGATCGTGATAAGACAGCACAATCTGCCACCGGCAAACAATGATTGTTAAACCTGTTGAAAGATTGGGATTGTCTGATGAACAAGCGTTTACTCATTCATGAGGCAATCGGCGGCAGTATTACACTGCCAGATCGCTAATGAGCGTTAGTATGATGTGGCAGACTATCTGCCAGTCTAATACACCATTCAGTGTGCTTCCAATTTTATATAGTGTCACAAAGAGGAAAATAAAATATCTGTATTAGGCCTCATGCACACGAACGTATTTTGTTTCCGCGTCCGTTCCGTTTTTTTTGCGGATAGGATGCGGACCCATTCATTTCAATGGGTCAGCAAAAAATGCGGACAGCACACCGTGTGCTATCCGCATCTGTATGTCCGTTCCGTAGCCCCGCAAAAAAAATACAACATGTCCTATTCTGGTCCGTTTTGCGGACAAGGATAGGCATTGTTACAATGGATCCCCAAAAAAAAAAAAAAAAAACGGAAACACGGATGCCATACGGACCGCAAAACACATACGGTCGTGTGCATGTAGCCTTACGCTGGTCACTAGAACACACTGAGGCACAAAACTTTCCCATCTATGAAGGTGGCCAATCACATTCTCTGTTACTCACAAGTACATGGAGTTCATCCTCACTGTACAGTATCCTCACCATTAAAAACACAGAAATCCAGTACACACAATAGATCCGTATAAAACGTCCACTTTATTATATTAATTCAAAAATTCCAGCAAAAAAAAAAACAAAAACAAGCGTTTCGGATGGAAAAATCCTTACTGGTAGCTATGATTAAAGTGTTTTAGTATAGCATGGGCACAGGGACATTTTTGTAATAGACTTTGTCCGGGGGTAACAAGTCTTCTTAGCAATGCTGTAACTGACACTGCTACGGAGAGTCTGTCTTCACCTCTACCGAGCACTGAAGATGCCGGTGTGCAACATGTACATAGTCAGGGACTGGGGTGGTGACAAGAGGTGGCGGGAAGCCTCAGTATGTGACACACAGGTAGATCACTGAAGACGGACCCTCCTCAGCACTCAGGAGACACCCTGCTTTCTAGTATAAAGATTTCCTTAATAAATTACAAAAATGTACCATTGCCAGCATTTTAAAAATATAAAGAGTGGATATTTTATACATATGTATCCTGAGTGCTGGCTTTCCATAATTTTTATGATTGGCAACTTCTCCAGGTCTTCCATACACGATGGTAATTGACATTCGGGTGAGGTGGGCTGGATGTTTTTCACGTATCACTGCAGCCTGACTGGATAACTTCAGACAAAATGTAAGATCTGTGCAGTCGGGGCCTCTCTTTAATGAAGTCACCAGTAAGTCGGTGAAATGTGTCACACTTATGATTTTAAATTTAGTTTTTAAATACAATTCCTTTAATAAAATTTGGGAATTGCACCCCTGGATCAGCATTTCTGTGCCTGGTTTACCCTCTCTCCGTGCACGATCTGCATGGAACGAGGGAGCTGCTGTGATTTCCATATTCCGGTCGGCGGCTCTAAACCTGGGGCTTCTCTTTACCAGTCACAGCTTACATGTGAGGTGTGGACCTCTCTTTTTTCATTTTACCATGTCATGCACTGCGCCCTCAGTATAACACACTATGGCATCTAGAGAGCCCCATCGGTAGCAGTTTTGTACATGACCCCCAGTTTGGGAGTCCTTGTACACAGAAGAGCTCTGCAATGAGAGATTCCCTGACATGGTCCACATGAAAAATGTTATCCTGCAGATGTCATCATAATAGGACATATCAGGCCTGCTCTCCACCAGTAGCAGAGATCTGTAATACCGCTGCAAGACCTGGACCCCTATGGTTTTACAAGGGGGGGGGGGGAAATCATGGCCATGTATACATGAGCTCTCAATGGGGAGAGGGGAGTAAGCTGCTGCCAGAGAGCTCTGGTGTTGGCTACTCTACCTTGAGAACAAATGGATCGGTGGCTGAAATTCAAGACGTCTTATCTTTCCTTCTCAGACATCACCTGGAGCCAGAACACCCCACTACACACAGGACAGTCCGCTGGTCCGGCAGACAGGTTTGGCGACCTTTCCCCTGTTGTGTGTGGCACCTTGAGACATGCTGAGGTTCAGCGATCACCTCCACAGTACGAGGACAAGCAGTCACTATTGCAATTGCTCATCCTCAAGTTGTCTGAAGAGCGATCTGCTTGCCATTTCACGTATTCATCAGGCGACCGGCTGCACCTTTAGAGCTCATTCAGACAGCCGTATGAATGAGTGCGGGACCCATTCATTTCAATGGGGCCGCTAAAGATGCGGACAGTACACCGTGGTTCCATTCTTTCCTTGTCCACAGTCGCAGACAGGAATAGGCATTTTCTATTATGGTTGCAGCTATGTGCGGTCTGCAAATTGCGGATCGCACACGGCCGGTATCCGTGTTTTGCGGTTCTGAAAAGCATTACGGCTGTCTGAATGGGCCCTGAGGTTAAATGCACACGATCAGGATTGCGTGCAGATTTGAATGTGGAAAATCTGCATAATAGATCATGTACATTGTATTCTATGAGATTTTGAAATTCTCATGTACACTATGCAGATTTTTTTCAGCGTAGATTTTGACCGGCGGTGTGATTTTTAAAATCCGAAGCATGTCAATTTATTTTATTTTTCCTGACCGGATTTCATGCAAATTTTTTCCATTTACTTCAATGGGAAGAGTAAAATCTGCCTGCGGAAAATCTTCACCAATTGATGCGGACCGTCGGCACGGATTCCCTGTGTGGATTCCTGATTGTGTGCATTTACCCTTAGACGGCAGATTTCGGGAACAGGCGTTCACAGGAACGTTTCGTCCCAATATTCTGCCCGATTATTGCACCGTGTAAACCCACGGTCAGAGAGGAGCTGCTAAAACGCTTTCTTCTAATGCAATCTATTACAGGGCTGACCCATTCAATAGTGAAGCCGTACCAATAACATAACCATCATACGACCATACCTACCTTTCCTGTTAAGACAGACGGGAACTCTGCATCAAACTTGTTGCTTAAACCAAATCTACAGGAAGAAGAAAGAGACAAGTTTTCACCAGTTAAACCTTAAGACTGAACCTGTCACACATCTGAAGTGTGCTGCATTAGCAAAGCTTTGAGAGAAGTGTCCATTGAACATTTCTAAAAGCAACCAGCAGAATTATGAATACAGCTCTGGGCTATAGTAAAGCAGGCAGTAACTGAAGACCTGTACAAATAAGGGAATATATTTATGTATCTTAAAGGGGTTGTCTACTTTCAAAGAATCCAGGCTGAATGGGCTAAAGAGGCTTTTGATGTGAATGGGAGCAGCGCTGCAGTAAAGAGCACCGTCCACTACAATGTCTGGCAAATGGAGCTACACCCAAACAGATGATCAGCAGAGGTACGGGGAAGATAAGTGAGTGATGTCCTATCCCGAGGATAGGCCAACCCCTTTAAGGACAGATACTACTAGCTTCAAAAATTCCTGAACCTTTTCACAATCATTCACTTAAAGGGGCTTTCTGGGAGGCCAATAATGAAGGTCTATCCTTGAGACCTGATCGGTAGAGCTCTGACACCTGGCCCCCCACCAGCTGTTTGAAGAAGGTGAAGTACTGTGGCCTCTGCCTAGGACAGCGATATCACGTTCATTGGTCAGACAACTTATCTGCAGCTCAGTCTCATCTGAATGGGCCAGGGCTGCAACACCAAGCACAACCATTGTACAGAGTCAAAAGTCTCAGGACACCCTTTTATTACAGAAATGTAGATTCATTTTAATTATTTAAACGTTAAATTAAATATCTGAACACTCCAGCAAGTAATGGCTAAGGGGGCCTATCTTTTAGGCTATGCCTAGAACACGGCCGCCATCTTGGATCAAGGGCAAATGTTTGAAATGGGAAGAGGGTCATTTAGCAAATGACGACCAGGAGTTTCTCAGAAATCTTTTGCCTCAATAAGATTTGCAATATCACTTGTGGTTCAATAATTATCAACAAAGACATTACAAAACTTCTGTGTTCAGCACCAGGGACCACACACTGAAGACGTCAAATAGCCGTGCATCACAGGGAACGTTCCTGGTTATTGTTCCAACTTTCTGGATAGATAATTTTTGAACCACAAGAGATATTGCAAATTAGATTGTGGCAATCGATTTCTAAGAAAATTCTTGTCTTCTTTGATATGCTACATGTGCCCTTATCCAATATGGTGGCTTTCAAGATGGCGGCCATGTTCCCAGACATAGCCTAAGGCCCCGTTCAGATGGCCGTATTTTTGCGGGTCCGCATTACTGCGGACCTGCAAAAATACGGGGGCCGCCCGGCGTGTGTTCCGCAGCGCTCGGAGCAAACGCTGGGCGGCCCCATTGAAAATGCCTATACTTGTCTGTGTGTACGGACAAGTATAGAACATGTTCTATCTTTTCTTGCTGAGCCGTGGCTCATCAAGATAGCGTGCCGCCCATAGAGGTGAACGGGCCCGTCCCTATTCCGCAAATCTGCTAAACGACCGTGTGAACGGGCCCTAAAAGATTGGTCCCCTCACCCATGACTTGCTGGGGTACACATATTTCATTTTCCCTTTCGTTTCTGAAATAAAAGGGTGTCCTGAGACTTTTGACTCTGTATAATTAGATAAACCGACAAAAGACAGCAGTATAAATGCCCATAACCAAAACGTAATGAATACATATCCTAAACATTATACAGTCTTTTGTAGGTTTATCTGATTTTCTTGGGTGTGCCTCTTTATAAGTTCTAGTCTTTGATAGGTTATCCAATTTCATTCTTACCCTGTACGTGTCACCGAAGTGTAGCGGCCTCTTCACAGCTGAGGGTGCTGGGTGTCACATATCTTGAGGATAAGCTGTCAATATCGAACTCCCACAGTTTTGACCATACTAAACTGCTGACAGCACTGGGTAGGGGTTGGGGGATTGCAGGACAAATATACCTTTTTTTTTTAACTTTTATTATGAGGAGTAGTGAGAATATGAAGTTTTATTCTGCCAGATTCTGCTCCTGCAAATGCCAAGTTAAATAAAATACTTTCAAAAGGACCGTGAGTGACAAAATGAAGTCATATTGACCCCGTTTCTCCCACTGCCATATGGTCAGGTATCCTCCCGGCCAATAATTTGTTTATATCTGCAGTGGGCGAGTCCTATTACAGGTTCAGGGACACATAGGGGTTGCCCTGCATATGTGCTGGTCAACGGTTCAGGTTGTAGAGGAACACAATTCTGCAGCCAGGGGGTGACCTCAGATAGAGGTCAGAAAAGAGGCAGGGTTTGAAAATCATAGGTCAGGGTGCCCTGTACAGAGGTCACTCTATAGGACAACCACTTTATATAAAGGTCCCACAGGCGGTGCCGGAGGGACCTCATAAAGTAAGGATTCATGCCTGCTGTCCTTCATATGCCTCGGGTCAGTCTCACATGTCATCATATAGAGGTCAGGTATAGGGGCATGCCTCATATAGAGGGAGTCAGGGGTTCGAGGATTCTTAGGTAGGGGGCCTCATACAGAGGTCGGTATATGGGTGGCCTCATAAGAGGTCAGGTATAGGGTGCCTAGTTTAGCAGGTCAAAACTGTACAGAGGTCAGGTATAGGGGTGCCTCATATAGATTCAGTGGTTAGGACCGGTGATTGGTTCAGATGACGTATAAGGGGTGCCTCATACAGAGGTCAGGTATAGGGGTGCCTTAATATATAGGTCAGGAGGGGGGGTTATAGGGGTGCCTCATATAAAGGTCAGAGGGGTACAGGATAGTGCTCATATAGAGGTCAGGTCACTGGGTTACAGGTTTGTTCATATTCAGGTATAGGGGGTGCCTCATATAGAGTCAGGTAATAGGGTGCCTCATTATAGAGGTCAGGTATAGGGGTGCCCTCATATAGGGTAGGTATAGGTGGTCCGGCTCATATGCCTCAGAGGTCAGGTATAGGGGTGCCTCATTATAAGAGGTCTATATAGAGGTCAGGTACCTCATATAGAGCTCAGGTCCGAGGGGCCCATTCCCATATGTCAGTGTATCATTCTAAGAGAGGTCAGGTATAGGCTCGTATATAGGGTATTCATATAGGGTCATAGGGTAGTCATATAGAGGCTCATGGTATAGGACAGGTCGGTATAGGGGTGCCTCATTAGAGGTCAGGTGGGGGCCCTCATATAGGAGGTCAGGTGCCATATAGAGGTCAGGTACAACGAGTCAGGTATAGGGGTGTCATACAGCGGTCATATTAAAGATACAGAGGTCAGGTTCATAGGGGCTGCCTCATACAGATCAGTATAGGGGTGCCTCATAGGGAGGCCAATATAAGGTGGGTATTAGGGGTGCCTCATCACAGAGGTCGGGTATAGGGGCTCATCATACAAGGGGTGGTATACGGGGTGCCTCATATAGAGGTTATTCCTCATAAGAGAGCCTGGTTACAGGACTGGGTTGCCTCCATATAGTCAGTCACGTGGGGTACATGTGATGAGGTGCCATGCAGCCAGTGTCCTGCACTCAGAGATGCCACTGTTCGCACAGAATGCAGCCAGTCCGTCAGTGGACACCTGCACGTCACTCCAGTTGCCTCCACACATGCGTAGCCTGCCCCCACAAATTTGTAACTCCCCCCGTCTCTTACACGGTAATGTGTCCGGCTCCCCTCACCACCACCGGATCCGGTGCGTATCTAAGTAAGTGCTCTTCATCCACCACTCGGCCGGCGCCCGTTTCCCGGTCGTCGCCCTCCTCCTCCTCTTCCTCATCTAACTCGTATATGGTATCAAAGTCCGCCATGTTGGGTAGCAAGACGCTCATGACGTCACCACAACACGGAGCTCGGAGTGCGGGGGTGTCACGTGACAGTGGGCGGGGCTGGCCCTAAGGAAAGACGAGGCAGCCAATGTAAGACGAGTCTGGGCTGTCAAGGTAGCGTACAGATGGTTAAAATAAAGCTTTACGTTTTCAGACACAGTAAAGTTTTTGTGAACTTTCATTTTACAGCATCCAAATTATGTGACTTTAAGACCAGCCAACATACACCTGCATGCTTAAAGGAGTATTCCCACCTCAATGTCAGGTGCAGGTCCAACCTATGGGACCTGCTCCTCTCTCCAGAATGGGAAAGGAAGGTGGTGCACCGCGCAAGTGCACCCTCCCTCCATTCCCCTCCTGAAAATAGCTGAGCCTGGCTGGTTTATTTCCAGCAGTCCCATAGTGGTGAATGGAGAGGTGGCCATGCATGCGCAATGTGCTCTCACCTCAGAGATCCCGTTCTGGAGAGAGGGGCAAGTCCCATAGGTTGGACCTGCACCCATCCTTGTGATATGCCATCAATGTTTAAGATGGGAATACCCCTTTAAATTGGCTGAGCATGCATGTGTTCTTGGTAAGAAGACTCCTCCAGCAATGGCTTTTCTCCCCTGTGGAAAAATGAGGATTGGGTAGAGTGAAATCCAACAAACCCATCCTTATCTCCTCTGACATTTACCATTGGGGGCCGCTGCTACCATATTCTTGTCCGCAATACTGAATACGGATGACATCACTGGGACCTGCTTCCAGTAAAACCTCTAGGGTGTGTTCACATGACGGGTATTGACAATGTGAAAACCTGGCGCCTCTCTGCCTTTCATTTGAATACCTGTGGTCCCGCTCTCGGTATATGGCGGTAAACCATGAGCAGACCCCACTGCGGTTTCCTTTGGTGTCTGCGTCTATTTGCTCAGCCCTCATAGCTTTCAGTTTGCAGATAGCACAGGATTCGTGATCAGCTCCTTTTTATGAGAACTATATGTAAAGTATATCTTCAATAACTGCTGGCCAGAAGCTTCTTCCTCTACCTACTTATCCCAATGTACTACATGTGACTGCTGCAGCCAGTCATTGTTCTTAGTAGTCTAAGGCCTCCTTCACATGTCGAGTTACGGACGGCCCTTGTACCAATTGATTTTAATGTCATCCTAGTTCAGTCAGTTATTTTCTTAGCAGTGTACGTGGAATATGGACAACAAACGGAGGTCAAAAAACAAACATGCGGATTCTTTACGGATGAATCACTGACTATCTTGTCACAGATGTCAACGCAGATATAAGAAACAGGCCTAAGCCCTTGTCCACATTTCTGTGTCATTTTCAGGTATGTGAAAAAAGTGTCCTTGTTTCATCCGTGAAGATGACCATGAAGGATCCGTGTCTGGTTCATGTGTCCGTTTTTACCCTCCGTGTGTCATCTGTAAAGCCTCATTCACACGTCAGTGTTTTGGTCAGTGATTTCCATCAGTGATTGTGAGCCAGAACCAGGACTGGAGCCTCCACAGACATAAGGTGTAATGGAAAGATCTGTACCTGTTCTCCAAGTGCATCTCAATAAATTAGAATATCATCAAAAAGTAGTTTTTTTTCAGTAATTCAGTTCAAAAAGTGCAACACATATATTAGGCCCCTTTCACACGAGCGAGATTTCCGCGCGGGTGCAATGCGTGATGCGAATGCATTGCACCCGCGCTGAATCCTGACTCATTCATTTCAATGGGTCTTTTCACATGAGCGATGTTTTTCACGCAGCAGTTCGCCGTTGTGTGAAAATCACAGCATGTTCTATATTCTGCATTTTTCACGCAGCCCTGGCCCCATTTAAGTGAATGGGTCTGCGTGATTCACTGATGGTTGCTAAGAGATGTTGTTTGTAAACATTCAGTTTTTTACCACGCGCGTGCGAAATGCATCCAAACGCATCGCACCCGCGCGGAAAAAACAGAACGAACGTACGTAATCGGAGTCAAAACTGACTGCGATTGCGTGCGGATAGGTGCGAGTTTTCCTGAACGCATCCGGACTGAATCTGTGACGCTCGTGTGAAAGGGGCCTTATATAGAGTCATTACAGAGTGAACTTTTCCAAGTGTTTATTTCTGTTAATGTTGATGATTATGGCTTACAGCCAAGGAAAACCCAAAATTCATTATCTCAGAAAATTAGAATAATTAACCCAAAACACCTGCGAAGGCTTCCTAAGCCTTTAAAAAGGTCCCTTAGTCTGGTTCAGTAGGCGACACAATCATGGGGAAGACTGCTGGACTTGACAGATGTCCAGAAGGCTGTCATTGACACACTCCACAAGGAGGGTAAGCCACAAAAGGTCATTGCTAAAGAAGCTGGCTGTTCACAGAGGGCTGTATCAATGGATATTAATGGAGAGTTGAGTGGAAGGAAAAAGGGTGGTAGAAAAAGGTTCACAAGCAACAGGGAGAACCGCAGCCTTGATAGGATTGTTAAGAAAAGGCCTTTTCTGTATTTGGGGGAGATTCACAAGGAGTGGACTGCTGCTGGAGTCAGTGCTTCAAGAGCCACCACACACAGACGTATCCAGGACATGGGATACAAGTGTCATATTCCATGTGTCAAGCCACTCATGACCAATAGACAACGCCAGAAGCGTCTTACCTGGGCCAAGGAGAAAAAGAACTGGACTGCTGCTCAGTGGTCAAAGGTATTGTTCTCAGATGAAAGTAAATTTTGCATTTCATTTGGAAATCAAGGTCCCAGAGTCTGGAGGAAATGGAGAAGCACTCAGTCCAAGCTGCCTGAGGTCTAGTGTGAAGTTTCCACAGTGATGGTTTGGGGAGCCATGTCATCTCCTGGTGTAGGTCCACTGTGTTTTATCAATACAATAGTCAGTACAGCCATCTACCAGGAAATTTTAGAGTACTTTATGCTTCCTTCTGGTGACAAGCTTTTTGGAGATGGAATTTTTATTTTCCAGCAGGACTTGGCACCTGTCCACACTGCCAAAAGTACCAATACCTGGTTTAATAACCACAGTATAATTGTGCATTATTGGCCAGCAAACTCGCCTGACCTTAACCCCATGGAGAATGGGGTATTGTCAAGAGGAAGATGAGAGACACCAGACTCAACAAGCTGAAGGCTGCTATCAAAGCAACCTTGGCTTCCATAACACCTCTGCAGTGCCACAGGCTGATCGTCTCCACGCCGCATTGATGCAGTCATTCATGCAAAAGGAGCCCCAACTAAGTATTGAGTGCATTTACTGGACATACTTTTCATTTGGCCAACATTTCTGTGTTTAAAAAAAAATTACATTTGGTCTAATATAATATTCTAATTTAGATAATGAATTTTGGGTTTTCCTTGGCTGTAAGCCATAATCATCAACATTAACAGAAATAAACACTTGAAAAAGTTCCCTCTGTAATGACTCTATATAATATATGTGTTTCACTTTTTGAATTGAATTACTGAAAAAAAACACAAAAATTTTTCATGATATTCTAATTTATTGAGATGCACTTGTATGTTTAGAGCTGCATCTGGTTTTGGTTAAAAATCACTGATGGAAATCACTGACCAAACACTGACGTGTGAATGAGGCATAATCCAAGTTGCTCAGCTGAAGCATCTCCTGTTAGTCTGCAGTGAAAACCGGATGCCACATAGATGTCATCCATGTTGTGTCAGTGACTTTCGCAGACTTCAGTGGGCATGTTTGGTCCACATCACGGATTAAAGTAGTGCAGGTCCCACGGTCAGTAAAAAAATACTGATGTGTGGACAGACACATTCAAATCAATGGGTACATGCGCTGTCTGCAGAAAATGCAGACAGCAGACGTCTTTGAAAAACGGAAATGTGGATGAGACCTTATGCCAAGGACAGTAATTGGCTGCAGCAGTGACGTTTTGTACACCTGCATGTCTCTGTGTCAGTGATGTGCAGAATAATGTATAGATGTACGGCAGACGACCGCTGCAGCCAATCAGATTGGCACACGAACGCTGCAGTCAATGAGATCACAGTCAACCCCTTTAAAAGGGGTTGTGCACGTTTGTCAACCCCCCGTCCCCCCCTGGGTAGACCTGCGAAGGGAAGCATACTGCACTCTCCGGACTTCATTGCGCCACTCAGATCACTGGACGTAAACTTTCTGTTTGACACTGTTGCAGCCAATTGCTGGCTGCAGCTGTTCCCCTTGTGTCATGTGAGATGGTCATGTGATGTAAAGGGAGCAAGTCACCACACCGGCTAGTGATTGGCTGCAGCAGCATCAAACTGAAAGTTTACATTCAGGGACCTGAGTGGAGCAGAGAGAGAAGGAGCCAGCATCAGGAAGTCGGTAAGTATGCTCCCCTTCGTAGCTCTGCCCAGGAGGGGGATTGACAACCCCTTTAAGGGTATTTTGCTATGGGCAGTTGTCATGCACTTTGTTCACCTCACATGCAATTAATATTGTATTTGGGAAAAGTGAGGAAACAGGCCCAGTGTTGGCAATGACATGCAAGCGGTATTTTCTGTTGGAATTTTACCATGGATACTGCGCAAGAATTCTAATGGTGGCCACATGGTGTGAGCCTCCCATTGTTTGCCATGGGAGGCAGCGCTGCCAGAGAGATGCGAATATCAGGGCCATCCATCTATAATAGGTCTTCTAATAGGTCCACCCTACATGTATTAAAATGTTGTGCAACCTTTCAGAAATCGCACAAAAAATTTTTATTCTCTGACCTGTTAGAAAGGTGCATGATGTAATCTGTAGCGAATGTAATCTTCTCATCAGTGACTAGGGTTGCCACCGTTCCGGCCAAGTTAAGTTACATCCTAAAGGGGGTGTGGTTGTGGGGGTGTGGCTTAACACTGAGTGTTAAGTCGTTATGTCATAATGTGGCTCCCACTATTAATAATACCGCCCATTAGTGCCCCCAGAATTACCAATGCCCCCAATTAGTGCCCCTAATATTAATTATGCATCCAGTAGAGCCCCCAAGTAATATTACTGCCGCCAGTAATAGTAATGCCCTTATTAGTGCCCCCCAGAATTACTAATACCCCCATTAGTGCCCCCAGTTATAGTAATGCCCTCAGTAGTTCCCCCCAGAATTACTTATGCGAACGCATTGCACCCGCACTGAATCCTGACCCATTCATTTCAATTGGACTTTTCACATGGGCGACTTTTCTCACGCCTGAGTTCGCCGTTGCGTGCAAATCGCAGCATGTTCTATATTCTGCGTTTTGCACGCAGCCCTGGCCCCATTGAAGTCAATGGGGCTGCGTGAAAATCGCATTGCATCCGCACACGAGTGCGCATTGCACCCACGCGGAAAAAACTGAACGAAAGTATGCAATCGCAGTCAAAACTGACTGCGATTGCGTGCAAATTGGTGCGGATGCGTGCCGATTTTCCGGAAGCATCCGGACTGAATCCGCGCCGCTCGTGTGAAAGAGGCCTAATAGTAATGTCCTAATTAGTGCCCTCAGAATTACTAATACCCCCATTAGTGCCCCCAGTAATAGTAATGCCCTTAATGGTGCCCCCCAGAATTACTAATGCCCCCATTAGTGCCCCCAGTAATAGTAATGCCCTCATAAGTGCCCCCCAGAATTACTAATGCCCCCATTAGTGCCTCTCAGTAATATTAATGGCCCAATTAGTGCCCAACCAGAATTAATAATCCTCTATTAGCGCCCCCCAGAATTAATAGTGCCCCTAGTAATAGTAATGTCCTCATTAGTGCCCTCCAGAATTACTAATACCCCCATTAGTGCCCCCAGTAATAGTAATGCCCTTAGCAATGCCCCCCATAATTACTAATACCCCCATTAGTACCCCCAGTAATAGTAATACCCTTATAAGTGCCTCCAAGAATTACTAATACCCCCATTAGTGCCCCTAGTAATAGTAATGTCCTCATTAGTGCCCTCCAGAATTACTAATACCCCCATTAGTGCCCCCAGTAATAGTAATGCCCTTAGCAATGCCCCCCCATAATTACTAATACCCCCCATTAGTACCCCCAGTAATAGTAATACCCTTATAAGTGCCTCCAAGAATTACTAATGCCCCCATTAGTGCCCCTCAATATTATGAATGCCTCCTTCTCTGCTTGTGCAAAAGAAAAAAAACAAACAAAAAAAACCTCACCTCATTCATTTGATCTCGCTGCAGTGAACATTCGGCGATGACTGGGTGGTCAGGACAAGACCTGCTCTCCAGCGTGATGACGTTTCGCAGGTCCTTTTGCTTCCAGTCAATGCTGTGAAAAGTCATCACGCTGGATGAGGTGAAGGAAGGGAAGAAGAGGGATTGGGAGTTAAAGGCTGTACTAATAAGTCCTTCACAATGGAAGCGCTCATTAGTAACAGTCCATATAGAAATACCATCTAGTCCATAAGAAAAAATTACCGGTGCCGGCAGGGGCACTAAATTACCGGCTTAGCCAGTGAGATACCAGCTGGGTGGCAACCCTGTCAGTGACAGTATTTGTGAGTTATCCCCTCCCTTCTAATTTTAGCTGTCATGTGACCAACTCTCTGATCTCCAACTGACACAGGACAGGAAGCCAGTTACTTCTCTATACATTCCTATGAGACTGACATTGAGGCTCCCATAGGAATACACAGAGAAACAGACTTCCTGTTCACACATAAGATAATGTGTTATTTGAAGAGTCTGATTGCTGAGAATACATTTTTGTGGGAGTTCTTCTTTAAGCTTTAGGGCTCATTCACACGACCGTATGGCCATTGTGCCTGTGTTGCAATACACGGGCATTGGCTGTGTAAACTCCGTGCTGCAGATGCAAACCAATATCCAAAATCCGGCAAAAGAAAGGACAAGAGCTTTTGTGGGTTTTCGGGTTTGTGCTTCCGCACCGCAAAAGACAGGACATGTCCTCCCTTTTGCCATATCTTGTGGATCGTGGACCCATTCAAGTCAATGGATCCGCATTGCAGAACGGTGTTCACATGGCCGGTGCAATTAGCGGTCCGCAGCACGGGCACGCTGACCATACAGTCGTGTATGTTAACTATGTATAAAATATGTATAAAGTATTTGGATTAAAGGGGTTTTCCACCTTTTTTTAACTGATAATCTATCTTCTGGATAAGTCATCAGTATCTGATCGGACCCCTACCAATCAGATACTGATCCAGAGGAAAGGATATCAGTTAAAAAGTCAGAAAACACCTTTAAAGGTTGGAAAGCTGGTGATCCATGTATTTTATACTGAGCCAGCCACTTGTCACCAGACTGTATTTTCTGTCAGCTATACTTGATTGTTGCTTACCTGGTTAATGGGGATCTGCTACCATATTTTGACCCCACAAAACTGCTGACAGCTCTATATACTGCAGGTGACAGGACAAGGTGATGGGCATGCTGGCTGCATCAAAGACAAATAAAGGTTTTAATCCTCCCAGTGCCATGATGGCACGTGCCCTGGAGGTAGTCCCTGCATGTGTAGCGCCGGGGGCTCTTAATGCTTCCCAGTCCCTTCTGTGCTGAGTGACGGCTCTAGTGGCCTCCTGATCCTACTCTTGAGCTGTCACTTAGAGGTGCCGAGAGCCCAGAGCACAACGTATTAAGGGACACCTTCCGAGGCACCTGCACTCACAGCACTGGATGCATTAAGGCAGACCTCTTTTGGAGGGACAGTCCCTCTTTTTGACCCAAGTCCCTCGTTCCCTCTTTGCTCCTTAAATGTCCCTCTTTTTTATCTGAGGTATAGATTTGTATTATTATATTTACAATATTGATCCAGAATGTGTTTTTCTGGTTCCTATCTATATATTAGAGCCCGCCTTTCATTATTTGATACAATTTGGACTGTAGAAATTTTGATATTCACAGAATTTTTGTGCTATTGTGTAAAAGAAAACCATTGAAGTATATAAATAGGCAGGAAAAGTGTACCATAAGTGTACTGTGTAAAAAGTTGGGAGGTTAAAGAGGTTGTGTCACTTCAGCAAATGGCATCTATCGTGTAGAGAAAGTTATTACAAGGCACTTAATAATGTATTGTGATTGTCCATGTTGCTTCCTTTGCTGTCTGGATTTATTTTTCCATCACATTATACACTACTCGTTTCTATGGTTACGTCCACCCTACAATCCATCAGCGGTGGTCGTGCTTGCTCACTAGAGAAAATAGCACCAGTCTATGTGAGCTCCCACAGTCCCGGCCAGCAATTTTTTCTATAGTGTGCAATCACGACCAGTAGGGATGAGCAAAGCAAGTTTCAGATCTTAGGTTCAAAGTCTCTTCACTCAAAACTTTGTTTTAGTGCTGTGCGGAGGTTTATCTCCGTACAGCATTAGAATGTATGGGCTTCAGCAAGGCAAATTCGCTATCATCAAAATCTCCCGGGACTTCAGTAAATAACTTTGTGATTTGATTTTTCAACTTGAAAACCATTTTACAACCTGGTTCTTCAGCTTCAGAAAACTATGGCTGCCTTCATCCAAAATCATCACCCATGCATGCAGGACCTTTTTCTGTCTAAAATAACAGATGGAAATGGCTAAAACAGATGTGCATAACTGAGTATAATAGATGCTTTAAATACAGGATCCGTTTTTTTTTTCTGTATCAGAAGAACGGAAAAATAAACGGTGATGTGAACCCGACCTAATCCTTGGTTGGGACACCTTTGGGGAAAAAAATGAGCATTATTTTGTGCAGATCATTTTTCTTCATCCATAGATTTATTTGTCACCCTGCGTCATGCCCATCCCCAAGAAATGTTATCAGTCCAGTAAAGCTGTCTCTCTCATTGAGTCCATTCTCATCCGTCCTCAGTGTGCAGTGATTTGTGTTGCTGCCACATATTCAGGTTCCATGGGTTGGAGCGTGGCTTGTTATTTTTGTGTCGGCTTTTGCACCTCAAGTTCTGATCATTTGATTTCTTAGGGTTAGATCACTGTGATACGGTAACCTGAGGCACGCTGTCCGCTGACCGCCCTCCGACCATTGCGTGTGATTGGGGATACAGCATAGCGGTCATATGTGCTGGGCTGACAGACCCAGAGTCCCTCTGTACAGAGCACATGCCGCCATCATGCTGGCCCGCTTTCTTGATTAGTTTTCTTTCCTTGGCTCGTCGGTTCTGAAACCAGATCTTTACCTGAAGTGGTGAAAAAAAACACATTAATAACATATTAAAGCAAATTTCACACAATGCAAAAATGATTGAAATTGTGTGTTTGTTTGTTTTTTTACAGAGAAGGTGTACATAGTTCATCCAGATATGACAGAAGAGCGTATTAAAGCTTTCACTCCACCACATGAAATGATCATTGAGGCTCATTTATCAAAACTGGTGTAAAGAAGAACTGGCTTAGTTGACCATAGCAACCAATCAGATTCCTCCTTTCATTTTTCGCAGCTTCTTTGGAAAATGAAACTTGGAATCTGATTGGTTGCTATGGGCAAATAAGCCAGTTTTCATTTTCAGCAGTTTGATAAATCAGAGCCATTGTACCAACAGCTGAGACGTTAGCCTAATGTAGTCATAGGACTACACTGATTACAGCCACATGACCCTGTATACACACACTACAAAGCCACATTAGGCCCCATGCACACATCCTTGGAGCACTGTCTGTGAAAACCCGGACTGCCCTCCTGCTGAGTGCACAAGTGCATGGGGTCATTGGTTGCTATGACGCCATGCGCTTCGTGCACTCAGCAGGAGGGCAGTCCAGGTTTTCACGGACCGTGCTCCACGGATGTGTGCATGGGGCCTAACCCTGTGTAAGTATACTACAATGTCATATGGTCCAATACATGTACACCACAATGTCACATGATCCAATACATATACATCACAATGCCACATGATCCAGTACATATACATCACAATGCCACATGGCCCAGTACATATACATCACAATGCCACATGGCCCAGTACATGTACATCACAATGTCACATGACCCTGTACACTACAATGCTGCATACACAGACCCTTTACAGCATGTATGTACTATGGACCCATAGGCAATCCATGGCTCAGTGGGAATACTTCTTTTATATAGTATGCATTGGAGCATGCTGTCCTTATATTTTCTTGTGGATTGTTTATGGATTCACAAGTGGAACATATTATGTGCCTCCTTATAAAATTAGGACCACACAAAGGGACAGTATGGACACATAGCAAGCTATGGATCAGTGTAACACCCCGTGCATATTTTCAACAGTTGTGTGTGAACTAATTTAAAGAGGACTTATCATCTCAGCTGACATGTTTCGATTAGTGAATTCTTCTGTTCTTCATGAAATAACAATTGAGCATCTTTTCTTAGAGCTCCATGTTTTCTCATTGCTCTATTATTCCTCTTAGAAATCTATGAATAAATTGACAAATGGGTGTTGCAGTTTATCCCTGCACAATCTTACACAGTCCAATCAGTGCTGCCAGTATTAGACGGTGCAGGGACACACCCCCTCAACACGGAGAATGCTAACACCCAGTTGTCAATTTATTCATACATTTCTAGTAAGCATAACAGAGGAACGGCACAACAAAGCGTGATACAATAAGATGTTCCAAGATTGTCATTTCATGGGAAATAATGGGAATTCGCTACTAAAACAGACATGTCAGGAGAGGAGACGGGTCCTCTTTAAAGGACACAACATTTATCACTTATCCACATAACAAGTGATGAATATGTGATATGTAGGAACTGCTGGTACCCCTGTGATCACCAAACATGGGGCACATATGGGACCATTCCTTCTATGAGACTTCTGGAGATAGTCGAGCCCTGTAGAAGTCAATGGAGAGGTGATAAATGTTGTTTATGGGAACACCTCTTTAAATAAGGATGACGGTTGATCACTAACATACCTGTCTGTCAGACAGACCCAGATTCAGCGCAATTTCAGACTTTCGTCGAATGGTGATGTATCTGTTGGAGAGAAATTCCTTCTCTAGTTGCAGCCTCTGGTGATCGGTGTAGACCACCCTGTACTTCTCCCTCGTCCTTGTCTTTCCTGTGCAGGCAGAGAAAAGAAAATGCAGGCTTCATTATACCTTGTGTTCAGTGACCCAGTCATGTCTCCTATTATCGCCACTCATTGGTATGTAGATATATAATATGTATATACGTGGCATCACAAACATTTATTAGGTACCGTAAGTGGCGGGTATATAGCAACTCCCTAGTATTATAATATAGACCATCCTCAGACCCATAGAAACCTATGAATGCATTAGTAGGCTTCTTGTATGCTTGGATATACTGTACCTTAAAGGTTTTGTCCATTACAACAAAGTATGCCCTATCCATAGGACAGAAGATAAATTGTTGTGATAGGACAAACCCATTAAAAGAAGATCTCTGACTTCCCCTGTTTAGTAACTTGCATCCCCCTTGTAATAACAATTCTGGAGTGTCTTTTCTTATGATAATGTTGTGCCGTTCCTCTATTATTCCTACTAGAAGATATTAATCTATTGTCAGCAGCCTGCAATATAGGACTAAGGCCCCATTCACACGACCATATATTTGCAGGCCCGCATTACTGCGGACCCGCAAATATACGGGGGCCGCCCGGCGTGTGTACCGCAGCGCTCGGAACACACGCTGTGCGGCCCCATTGAAAATGCTTATACTTGTCCGTGCGCACGGACAAGTATAGGACATGCTTCAAAAGAGCTCCCGGCCCCATAGAGGTGAATGGGGCCACATCTATTCCCGCATTTTTGTGGATAGATACGGCCCCATTCATACGGTCGTGTGAATGGGGCCTAACTGGGAGTCCAGGGACACCTCCCAACTGGTAACACCCAGTTGGACCTTTATTGCAGACTGCTGGTAATTCATTCATAGACTTCTAGCAGTTATAACAGAGGAATGGCACAAGATAGAACTGTAAGAATAGCTGATCAAGAACTGTTATTTCAAGGAGAATACAAGTCAGGAGAGGTGATGGGGGTGAGACAAAGATTTTGGTAATACACATGTCAGGTGTGATGGGTGCTTTTTTGCTTATGATATAGGTGCTTATAGTTGTGACTTTTCAGTGGGTATCCTAGGCACTAACCTGCTCACTATATTACTAGATCGGTATGATGTTACATGCATATTTCTGATGCAGGCTCACCCTCTTGTTACCTTTGTAATATAGTATTTTAAGAAGGAATTTTTTTTAATTTTTATTTTTTTGCAATTTTTGGTCTAGCACCTTCTGTTCTGTTTTGGCGATATGATTTGATTTGGTACGGTGGGAACCATCTACTTAAAACAGGGGCTAGTGCTTCGGTTGATGAGAAATACAGTATAAAAAATGTTGAATATGATGGCAGTGCAAAGAAAAAAACATTATTTTCAAATTCTTTTTTTTCAGTATTAAAATGACATAAATGTGGTATCATTGTAATTGTCTGACACGGAGAATGAAGGGAACAGGTCAGTAGGGAACCCGTAAAAATGAAAGCCATACAACGATGGCACATTTGCATTTTTTTCCAACTTCCCACTACATTGTATGTAACATTAAATGGCGACATTAGAAAGTGCAGCTTGTCCTGCAAGAAAACAAGCCTTCATACGGCTATGTGAAAAATAAAAAAATTATGGCTCCGGAGTTAAAAACAAAAATGGAAAATCGCCCGTTCTAAGACTTTATTGAAGTCCTAAAACATGGTGTGAACAGAGGCTAACGTTTGAGCTGTATAATGTGTAGAATAACTGTTAGCTTTCACGTGCATTGTGTTTTCCAGCCGTTTCAGGTTACAGTGGCTGTACATAGGTTTCACAGTCCCTACGGGCCCTCTAACACCTCTCATACAATGTGCAGAGCTATTTATGAGGCAATTACTGCTCAGATGTGGGAGCAAGTGTTACATTTTACAGATTCACAAGAATTTACCAAATAACAGCTTTTAAGTAGAAAGGTATAATGATCCGGTGGGGGAGACTTCCTTTTCAACACCTCCGGTATTCCTGCAGCAGAGTGCCATAGCGGTATACATAAGAGGTAGCAGCAGGCGATCAGTTGTCCGTGGGATCGTTCATGCGATCATCAGCAGCCGAGACTTATCTAATGTGTATGACTAGCTTAAAGAGGACCTATCATCAGATAATATAATATGTATGTTCAGCTTAAAACGCTGTCAGCAGAATAAACCCTATTTTCCCAGGGTTGCCCTGCTGAATAAAACGACACCTGTAGCAGGTATAATAGAGGAATAGTACAATGTTGAACCATAAGAATAGATGCTCCAGAATTGTTATTACATGTGGAATGCAAGTAGTTACTAACACTGTCATGTCAGGGGAGGGGGCAGGTCCTCTTTAAAGGGGTATTCCCATCTGACAAATGTAGTTTGTATAGTTAGATATAGCCATACCAATACTATTACTAATAGAATGTATTTATATAAAATGTACCGTTTAGAAGATTATCCTATTTGTGTATGCATTGTCCCACACACATCAGTCAGGCTGTTGCCCCTAGTTACGGCCACCGCAGCCATGTAGTAGTGGTGGCCGGCTTGCTCCTGTTCTAACCGCTCTGAGGTAACTGCTGTATTGTGAACGCACATTACATGTGCCGTTGTGGCCGTAGCTAGGGGCAACAGGCTGACCAATGTGTGTGGGACAATGGATATACAAATAGGATAATCTTCTAAATGGTACATTTTATATAAATACATTCTATTAGTAATAATATTGGTATGGCTATATCTAACTATACAAACTACATTTGTGAGATGGGAACACCCCTTTAATGTTTGCTTTTAAATGGCCAGGAAAAGGATATATTGTGCAGATTGGTTATAAATGACAATTCTTGAGGCTGAAAGGACTGTTGTCTCATTAGGCCCCTTTCACACATGTATTTTCGTTCCGGCCGCCTCTCAGCAGGGTTTGCCGTGCTGCGGCCGGATCCGCGGCCCGCCCCCATTACAGTGAATGATGCCGGAGCACAGTTCCGTCCCCACACGTGCACCTGCGGCAGCACGGATCCGGCGGATTGTTCACCCACCAGAACAGCCTGCCGGAGCCCCGCGCCGCAGGTGTGAAAGTAGCCCGCACAGGCTTTACCAGTTCATCTACAGGGTACTGGCTGCTGCACTCTCACAGCTTGCTTGACCAGTTTCATGGCCAAGCACCTGTCAGTCTGAAGATGATATATTTGCAACAATTTTTTGGCAAATTAGAGGAAAATTGGTTCCCATCAACTGACGAATGTAATATTCTCTCTACAACTGAACTACAATAGTCCCGTCAACAGGACTATTTTTTTGTCATGTATAACGGAAACAAATGGACCCATTCTTTGGCCCATAGACATCTATTAGGACGACGTAAAACGGAATGCATCTTAAGGGGTTCTGTTTTGTCCTCCGCCCTAGAATTTCGTTATATTCTGTTATAATGGATCCTATAACGGAATTTAATAACACCTCACTTTCATTCTCCGGGTCGGTATGATTACAACAATGCCACTTTGGAAAAAGCTAATTTTTTCTTTGCATCCCCCTTTTCTGACCCCATAATACAATTTTTTAGTTTTATGTATATGGAGCTGTGTGAGGGCTCATTTTTGCCAGGACAATATGTTCTTTTTATTGATACACCAATAAGGACCAGGGAGCACTGGTTGAAGGTCCCTGAACAACACTCCTTCAACAATAATCAAAAATAATGCCTCCAATATTTGGGAAGAGTGTATAATACCGCAACTAAAATATAACTTTTAATAGATATGCATTAAAAACCCAAAAATCAAAGTCAGCGCCAACAACACTAATAAATGTCTCAATAAAAGCCGTTAACGAGACTAAATCAAATGCTGTCCACTATATCAATGAAATAGAACAGTCTTACCCCATCCACCGGGATTACCATTGGAATCAATGTATCAGGACATCAGGCGGGATCCGTCACGGGGTGCCCTGGGATGGTGGTCCTCAATCGTATAGCGGTGATCAAGCGAACAGGAGTGGGTACAAGTCCCTATTATGACCCTAAATTCTTGAAGGGAGGGAACTATTGTGACCCTTCCTGAAAGTGGTGACCCCGTCCGGATACCTGTCCCTAAAAGCGGCCAATTCCCTAAACTGAATTACTCATGTCCACGAGTAACACGAGTAATTCAGTTTAGGGAATTGTCCGCTTTAAGGGACAGGTATCCGGACGGAGTCGCCCCTTTCGGGACGGGTGCTATGTGTAGACAGGTAGGGTCACAATAGTTCCCTTCCCTTCAAGAATTTGACGGATTTGACGGATCCCGCCTGATGTCCTGATACATTGATTCCAATGGTAATCCCGGTGGATGGAGTAAGACTGTTCCATCTCATTGATATAGTGGACGGCATTTGATTTAGTCTGGTTAACTGCTATTATTGAGACATTTATTAGTGTTGTTGGCGCTGACTTTGATTTCTGGGTTTTTAATGCATATCTATTAAAAGTTATATTTTAGTTGCGGTATTATACACTCTTCCTAAATATTAGGGGCACTATTTTCTTTTTATTGATACCATTCACTTAGGAGGACCGAGGCTGCCGCACAATATATCCGGCTCCCCTGATCCTCGCTAGGAGGATGCACGGCCAAGAGCTCACTCCCAGTTTTTGACCTCCCAGATGCCGTAGTCACATTTGGCCACGACATCTGAGGGGTTAAATGTATGTGACTGACTTTATCGCGTACATTAGTCCCAGGTGCCTGCTATGGTGCCCGCTGTGCTTGCGAGCAGGAGTCATCTTTAAACCCCCACCCATCAACATAATTTTTTGTTGGAGTGGCAGGAAGGAATTAAAGGGCATCTGTCAGCAGATTTGTACCTATGAAACTGACTGACCTGTTACATGTGCACTTGGCGGCTGAAGACATCTGTGCTTACATTGCTGAGGAAAATGAGGTTTTAATATATATAAATTACCCTATAAGAGCAACCAGGGCGTTGCCATTACTCCTAGAGGATCTTCTCTCTCTAACTGCCACTCCTTCTCTACAGGTCCAGGTGTGATCGCTGCCTGGTCCTGTCAAAGTGCAGAGGGTGCAGCAGCCGCAGAGAAAGCAGATCCTCTTGGTGTAATGGCAACGCCCCCATTGCTCCTAGAGGTTCATTTACATATATTAAAACTTCATTTTTCTCAGCAATGCGGGCACATATGAACATGGGACCAACACAGATGTCTTCAGCTGCCAAGTGCACATGTAACAGGTCAGTCAGGTTTATGGGTATAAATCTGCTAACAGCTAGTTAGATGATTACAGCCCATTTTAATTATACATTTATTGCTTGAAATTCACTAAATATGTATCTAGTTGATTGAACAACTTGTTAAAGTAAAATACTTCCTATTTGCAATTTAAGATGGTCCAAAGTTGGCTACACATTTAATATATGTTCAGTCTGTAGATCCTGCAGATTTCGCCCTCTGCTGGCAATCTAATATGCATGAGTAAGGCCTGAGGGGGGTGAGCAGGTTGGATTGAAGCTTTCCAATCTGTTGAGTTCCTCAGAAATAAATCGTACATATGGAAGTTGCAAAAAGACTTCTATTGTATGTGTACGTCTCGCTTAATGGACACCTAGTGGACGCTCTTGAAATTGTAAAATGACCTCCGATCTTAGGGTGGGTTCACAAGTGCCCGAATTGCCTTCAAGATATCTGCTTTTTATTTGCAAGAGGATCTGAGGCCGAAACCTGAGGCCGACACTCTGATCTCTGTAGCGAATGGTGGATCAACACGAGGAATAGCCGCATTCAGTAGGGCTAAATCAAGTGCTGCTAATCCATGGCTTTTTCGCAATGATCATGCCCATTCTTCTTTCTGATGCACGTAAAGGTGGAATAATATTTCCTATTCACAGGCAAAGTATCAGTGGATTAACTGTGGATTCTCACCTAATCCTGAAAGCGTGAACTAACCTTATGGCCTCTTTCACACGTCAGTAAATCATAGACATGAACTGTCCATGTTGTCCACCAGTAGCACACAGATCCATTGATTTTAATGTTTTTTCACACATCCTTGTGTCACCACTTACCATGGGTCAGTGGAGAGATAATGGAGACATGCACTATTTTGGTCTGTGTTGCGAAGCATACACCTCTCACGCCCATTGAAGTCCTTAGGTCCATTAAAACCACTGACAGGACACTGATGGCGTCCATGTTCCATTAGTTTTCACTGACCACTGATAGGAGATGTCCTGGAAATCCCATTTTCAGCCTGGCAGTGTACTTGGAATACAGATGACACACCAAGGGCCAAAATGGCACCTGGACCAACAACAGGCCCTGTATAGACATCTCCAGGGACGAAACACTGACCGACCAGTTACGGACTTCATCACTAACCCAGACGTGAGAAAGGGGTCATTCACTAAAAAGGACTCTGATGGTTTATTTAAATATCCCTATGTTTTCAGCATGTTAAATGTATCTAGTATATGTGAAGTATGTACTGGGCGGCCCATGAAAAAGTAGCCTGCCTCCAGCGATAGTATGACAAGATGATCAATCGAGCAACTGGATTGTTTTTTTTTTTAAATTACCCACAAGTCACAAAAAATGCTGAAAGTTGTCCCCGTTCAGGTCTATGCATCTTTGGACATGTCGGATTATTATTTTTGTGGGCCACCCTATATAAATGATAAATCCGTAGTAATATCACAAGCATAAGGCCTCTGTCACATGAGCGAGTTTTCCACGGGTTCGATGTGGGAAGTGAACGTACAGCACCCGCGCTGAATCCTGACCCATTCATTTCAATGGGTCTGTGTACATGAGCGTTATTTTTCATGCATTAGTTCTGCGTTCAGGAAAAATCACAGCATGGTTTATATTGTGCATTGTTCACGTTGCTCTGGCCCTATAGCGGTGAATGGGGCTTGCATGAAAAACGGACGGCATCTGGATGTAATGCATTTTTCACTGATGGTTACTAGGAGATGTAGATTGTTATTCTCCAGTTTTTCTTCATGCGCGAGAAAAACGAATGCAATCTGGATACAATCTGGATGGAAAGAACACACAATCGCAAAAAAAAAAACATCAGATTTTCCTGAACAGATCCTGACTTATTCTGTATCACTCGTGTAAAAGAGGCTATTGCGGACAAGAATAGGACATGTTCTATAATTTCTTGCGGAGCTGCGGCTAAGCAAGTTCACAAGCCGCCCACTCAAGTGAATGCAGCCGTATCTATTCCGCAAAATTGCGGAATAGATGCGGGCAAATTCACATGGTCGTATATATATTAATATATTGGTGGGTTTTTTTTGTTTTTTTTTACTTTTTATTTACTAATTATTGGCCCCCTTAGGGGCTAGAACTCTTGTCCTATTCACCTTAATAGATCTCTATCAGGATAAATAAGACTTTACACTCTCCCTGCTGCCCTGGGCTTTGTGCACAGGGCAGCAGGGAGCTTACCATGGCAGGCAGGACTTCAGTAGCGTCCTCGTTGCCATGGTATCCGATCGGAGCCCTGCGATTACATTGCTGGGGCTTCGATCGGAACTGCCACTGAACCACCAATGAAGAGGGTGAGGGGGGGAGGGGACCCTCCGGCCACTGCCACCAATGATTATTATAGTGGGGGGGGGGGGTATTTGTGCACTGCGCCACCAATGAATAATACTTGGGGGGGAGGTGCGGGGTGCACTGAGCCACTTATGATTATTATACTGGTTGGGGGTGGGGGCGCACTGCGCCATCAATGTTTTTATTACTGGGGAGGGCGCACTGCGCCACCAATGATGATAACTACATTTAATACAACTACAGGAGCGGGCTATGTGATCCTGCAATCAACAGTAGTTTACCCCTCAGGTGCGGCACCTGAGGGGTTAACTACCACTAGTCGCAGCTCCCTATCATACAGGTCGGGTGCCGGCTATGTGATCCTGCGCCGGCACCCGCCTCCTGTAGTTGTATTAAACATCGTTATCATCATTGGTGGCGCAGCGGCCACAGCCCGCCCCTCCTCCACCGATCTCACTCGTCATTGGTGGTTCAGCGGCCACAGCCCCTCCCCTCCTCTGCCCCTTTCCCCCCGACCGGTGGCAGCGGCAGCAGCACAGGGGGAGGGAGAAACTGCTTCCTTCTCCCCTGTGCTGCTGAGGGAACATGGAGCGCAGTAGCACAGCCTAGTATAAGTAAATGCAGTCGGGTCCATGCGCAAATGCGCATTTGTAAAATCTAAGTCGCATTGGCGACTATTTTGGTCACCATCTGGAGCCCTGACCATTTTGCAAGCAAGTTCAGTCAGTTCTGTCTGTGATTGCGTTCAGTTGTTCGGGTGCAATGCGTTTTTCACGGGCGTGATAAAAAACTGAAGGTTTACAAACAACATCTCTTAGCAACCATCAGTGAAAAATGCATTGTATCTGCACTTGCTTCAGGATGCAATGCGTTTTTCACTGAGGCCCCATTCACTTCTATGGGACTAGGGCTGCGTGAAAAATGCAGAATATAGAACATGCTGCGTTTTTCACGCAACGCAGAACTGATGCGTGAAAAAAAAACACTCATGTACACAGACCCATTGAAATGAATGGGTCAGGATTCAGTGCGGGTGCTATGTGTTCACATCACGCATTGCACCTGTGCAGAAAACTCGCTCGTGTGAAAGGAGCCTTATGGTTGTGAATAGTTTGTTATGTTATCGCTGCGTTTCTATTGTACAACGTAAAAGGTGTACTGGGACTACTTTTTTCAGGACATTTCCTATTCACAATGCAGTCATATATTAACTTGTCTTCTGCTTTGTTTTATTGTATGTTGTTGGTATACTGTACAGTAATGTTAGTTTCTACAGGATCATGAACCAAAAACTTGCCCATGCTGGTTGGTGGCATTTTGTAGCGCCCGCTGGGTTATAACACTGCTTTCCCATTCTCGTCTAGGAATTTAGGGCTTTTTGCTGATTGCTTCACCACTTGCGTGAAAAAACACTTTCATATTATTAGCTGAATTTTCATTCTAATAAAATATAAAAAGTCTCAATAATTGGTTTAGGATGGATGTACACCCTGTGTCCACACGTGACTGAAATGCTGCTGATGTGTGGATTTTTGTGTGGCAAATATGCAGAGTTCTACTATATTGGCAAAGTGGATGCAACTGCCTAAAAAATCCACAGCCTTTGCAATGGAGAGGGTGAAATCTACAGCCATTTCTGCAGTAAAAACTGCATGTTTTTCTTGTAGCGGATTTTTTTTCCACTGTATTTTTAGTCACATGTGGACGTGCTCTATTGGTATATTCAATTTCAGGTTTGTACATGGATTTCTACAAACTCCATTCAGAGGGGCAGTTGCATAAAGGCCGCAGAACCCGTGAAAAATATGCCGTAAACCCCACAATTATTAACCTGCTGAAATACACCTGGATTCTTCATGGATTTCAGTACAATGGGTGATCCGCTGCACCAATTTCTTCAGTGTATTCTCAAATTATGCACGTTTTAGACAATGGAATGAGATTTATAAAACACCATCTGTGGTGCTGAGTCTCACCCCGAAAAAAATCCATTCCAATTATGCATCATCTGAGACCACCCTTAGATTACATTGTGGATTACGCACTGTTTTTCAGCGCAGATTTTTGTGCGGAAAAACCTGCAGCATAATAACAGTACCAGCAAAGTGTACAAGACCTGACCAATTTCATGTACAATTTGCGTATATTTTCGGAAGTTTACTAACAGAAAATCCGCACAGATTTCAGCACCGTTTTTTGTCCATTTCCACCCCAATGCCGCACCAAAAACTGCATGTGTTACTTCCAGTTTTCAGTGCGGACTTGATGCAGATTTGCTGCAGATCTCAGCCTTGCATTGCACAAAAAATCTCACAAACAATTGACATGCAGTGGATTTCAAAATCCGCACAGCAGATCAATTCGCACTGAAATAAAATGCAAAGTGAACATGAGATTTGTCTAATCTCTTACACTTTGCTGGTAATGTATTACGTTGTCTTTTTTCCTGCATAAGGATCTGCGCTGAAAAAACATGCGCAATCCGCAACGTGTGCAGGTAGCCTTATACAAAGTGGTTTTCTCCATCGGCTTCAATGGGATTGTCAACATAAACAGAAAATGCAGAACAAAAAAACCATCAAAACCTTTGTAAATAGTACAGATTTATTTGCATTTTTTATGCGTTTTTTGTGTGGTTTTCATGTGAATTTTCAGCATACAAATCTGCAACATGTGCAGTTTCCACACCAAATCTACATCAAAATCAGCATGTGTTACTTGTAGATTTTGTTACAGATTTGATGCGATTTTGCTGCAAATTTCATCCTTCAATTCAAAGGGTGAAATCCGAACCAAAAATCACACAAACAATTGAAGTGCAGAAGTAGAAAGCAAAGTGTACATGAGGTTTGTCATACACTTTGCTGGTACCAAACTATATTGCGGTTTTTCTGCACGAGAATCAGAGCGGAAAAACCTTGCGTAATCCACAATGTGCGTAGATAGCCTAAAAGTGCCTTGATGAATTAACACATTGTTATTTTTTTACAATGAAGTTAAAGGGGTGTTCCCATCTCACAAATGTAGTTTGTATAGTTAGATATAGCCATACCAATATTATTACTAATAGAATGCATTTATATAAAATGTACCATTTGATTTGCCTATTTGTATAGTCATTGTCCCACACACATCAGTCAGGCCGTTGCCCCTAGTTATGGCCACTGTGGCCATGTAGTAGTGGTGGCCGGCTTGTTCTTGTTCAAACTCGCTCTGAGGTAACTGCTGTATTGTGAACGCACATTACATGAGCATGCGGAGACATATCTTAGGGTTGTAGCATTTTTGTCTGCGCTTCCAAAACGCAGAGAAATGGATCCTGTTCCAAGATCAATTAATCTCTATGGAGCAGGATCTGTTTATAAAGTCTGCGTTTTGGACGGATCCTGACCATTGCATTTAGGACTGGTAGCGTCCAAAATGTAGATGTGAAAGTACCCTAAGATGTGTCTACGCATGCTGATTCAATGTACGTTCACAATACAGCAGTTACCTCAGAGCGGGTTTGAACAAGAGCAAGCCGACCACCACTACTACATGGCCACGGTGGCCGTAACTAGGGGCAACAGCCTGACTGATGTGTGTAGGACAATGCCTATACAAATAGGAAAATCTTCTAAACTGTACATTTTATATAAATAAATTCTATTAGTAATAGTATTGGTATGGCTATATCTAACTATACAAACTACATTTGTCAGATGGGAATACCCCTTTAATGCTGTAGTGTGTGTGTATATAGTTCAGAGGTCATAAGACTGATTTCATGGCACAGTATTACACAGCATATGAAGAATATAAAGTACATAATCTATTAATTTAACTTGTGATTTTTAATTACACATTTTATGTAATTTGAAATCCTATATTGCACATATGCAGCGCTTACCTGCAGGATTTGTGTGCATTGCTTTCTTTGCCCATTCGTAAGGCTGGTGTCTTTGGTTACTGGAGGGTGGCTGAATATTCACCGTACTTACAGGTACTTCCCCGGATCTTGAGTGATGCACATCTCTAAAGTCTTGAGAGTCATACCTTGTCTGTCCATTAGACAATCCAGATATTACCGGGGGAGAACTTGTTCCAGAGATTCCAGGGCCATAGTAATTGTATTCATCTACTGCCATTCCATAACTGTTTTCCCACAAACTTGACGGATGTCCATGGTTGTCCATGCTATGCACATTATGGTACCCCATATAATTTGAGTAGTGGGGACTTACTGGAAAGTTCTGCAGCGGTAAATTGCCATTAGAGTACTTTTTACACTCAGGATACATGCTGCTCTCTTGGTACTCAAAGTAACTTACATACATTGCTGTGATGCTGTTGGGTTAGGACATGATTATTCACAAAAAAATCAAAAGTTTTCTTCCATTTTTCTTCTTTTCCTTACTTATGTTTCTATTGCTTCTCCCATGTATCTGTCAGTGGAGAACATATGGTGGTGAAGATCCAGGCTTAACAAGTTGTCCCTTCTGATGTTGAGGTTGCTGCCACCTCCTTTGAAATTCCATTAGCATTGCAATGAAAAGAAGAAGCATGCGGCCAACTCCACCTTGCTTTAGGTTATGGTGCTTCCTTTTCCCAGCTGTCCCTTCTGAAGTCCCCACCCTAGAAACAGTTTGATTTATGACAGGGTAGAAGCACGAGATAAGCTGTCTCACATTTGATCCCAATGCTGCTTAAAAAAACTGACCATATTCACCTATAAATGCCCATAATGTTTTTTACGGAGCGTTCACTTGAGCTTTGTCTGGTATAATAGTATAACGGTAAAAGATATATGTTACCATGCCCCAAAAATTAGGTTTATCTCCACTGGATAAGGCCTTATTCGTACGACCATGTGTATTTTGTGGTCCACAAACCACCAATCCGCATAATACGGCTATCAGCCATGTGCATCCTGCAATTTCCGCTGGCTCCAAATTGGGCAAGAATAGGACAAGTTCTATCTTTTTCATGGGCTGGACATGTGGACATACGGATGTGGACAGCACATGATGTGCAGCCCAATTGAAATGAATAGGTCCACCTCCAATCCGCAAAAAACGCGGATCGGATGCGTAAAAAATATTATTGCGTGCATGAGGCTTACAAAGGAATATTGAGAGAAATATATTAAGCAAAATTGACAGAAAAATGCCCGAATTGTGCCAACAGCATGTGTTTATTATGTATTTTAGGTATATTAGTAGTATTGGAGGTAGTAGTAGAAATTTGTAATATTTTTTTAATTTTCTATTCTAATATAATTTCTGGCAAACATGTAGACACAGATAGTTGATACTGGCACTTCTGTATTGATCTGGTTGCATTCATTCCACCAAATTAGCAGGGTATTCCGGCGGTATACCCCCACAAGGTCCACCTTTACTTATATTACAGTTTTAAGAAATTGACATTATTCTTGGAAATGGATCAGAATTGTTACTCTCTTTACTTTAACAATAAAAGTCAAGGAGTTTTTTTCCTTAACTATCATAGAGAAGATCTTAGGAGTCATAAATCATATTTCTAGTCTTCTTTCTTTCTAACCTTTGGACATGTTGCAGAGTCCACAAAGTTCAAGATATGGAAGAAAGCAGTGCTTTATTAACCTCTTAATTGCAATGATACATTTTTACCATATTGTACACAGACTGAGAATGGCGCAAAATGAGAGTCCGGTTACAGTAAAAATGTACTTAATAGTTTACTTAATTGTCTCACTTCAGGAAATGGCATTTATCATGTACAGAAAGTTAATACAAGGCACTTACTAATGTATTGTGATTGTCCATATTGCTTCCTTTGCTGGCTGGATTCATTTTTCAATCACATTTTACACTGCTCGTATTCAGTGGTTATGACAACTGTGAAATCCATCAGCGGTGGCTGTGCTTGCACTCTATAGAAGAAAGAGGCCTATGTGCACTTCCGTGGTCCCAGCCACCAGGGAGACCGACGCCTTTTTCCTTCAGTGTGCAAGCATGACCACCGCTGCTGGATTTCAGGGTGGTCATAACCCCTGGAAACGCTTGTAAATGCCCTCATGATCTCCTTTGTAGACTACTGCAAGACCCTCCTCTGTGGACTCCCATATCACAATCTGGCGCCCTTCCAATCCATCCTCAACACTACTGCCCAGCTAATCTTGCTCTCCCCCGATTACTGCTCTGCCTGTCCTCTCTGCCAACCTCTTCACTGGCTACCCATCTCCCAGAGAATCCAGTACAAAGTATTAACTATGACATACAAGGCCATCCACAACCTCCCAATGCCTCCTTTTCTTCTTTCCTCTTATCTTCTCTTCACACAGTTACCCACCTATTCAGAAAAGCCTACATCGTACAGTACCCTGCAGTCACTATACCACCGTATGAGCAGCTTCTACCTCCACCTGTCTTCTTCCCCATTTCCTTATGCATTGTAAGTCCTCCGGGGCCTGGGTCATCTCTCCCTCTGTACCGGTCACAGGTGCAAACCACCAAGTAGTCAGGCAATACTTGTAGTCAAGAAACAGCCCAAGGTCAGTGCAGGCAGAGATTTTGCATATCCGTAAAACAAGTCCGAGGTCTGGGCAGGCAGTTGATGGTCAATTTGATAAACAAGCAGTGGTCAGGACAGGCAGCGGAGAATCAGAGACAGTAACAGGCAAGGTTCAGTACACGGGCAGTCAGACAGATTAGCACACTTCTACCTGGGGAAAGGCACCTTCCACCTGGGGAAATATACACAAGTAGCCAGGTATTGGCCAGATGCATCAAGGGTATGCATGCTGCCCCTTTAAGAGCCAGGTATCACACACATGTGAAGTATAGAGACAGGCATGGAGGCTGTTACTGAGAAGTGCAGGCCATGGCCTGCAGGTACCACATGGGACACTGACAGCCAGACCCACTGCTGGTGAATAGCAGAAGGTGAGTGGGTCCTGGTCGCTTGGACAAGTGAAGCAGGGTGAGTAACATGGCACCTGTGCACGCCTGGAAGAGCAGGGCAGCAGTGGGCATGGGCCGCCATTGCAACATAAATGGGAGAAAAGTCACAATTTTCTGCACATAAGGGCTTTATGCAGAAATTTGAAAAGTTTTTGTTTAGAACAGCTTTGGTCTTCTAGACATGTAATGAGCTCTTCTCCAGAAGGAAGTAACCTTTCATTTTAGATAGTCTTCATCCTTCTGGAGGAAAGCTCATTTGCATGCGTTTCTCCCATGGAGCATTCCTGCAAATAAGTTCAATGAGAACCAGTAACCAGTAATCTTCTAGATAAAACAGTTTCCATATGATTTACCCACAGTGTGCTCACATGGTATATAATGCCTCACAAGTGTTCTATTTTAGTTCTACACTGACCAGTGGTGTTTCGACATCCGGGCCCTCTACCGATCACATACCTCCCAACTTTAGAAAAGAAGGACACTATGTGCCGCACGCCACAGCAAATTATATCCACGCTAGGCCATGCCTCTAACTCCGCCCAAAACATAACTAAACACCTAATCCCACCCATCCCCCTATATGCCCCCACATAGTAATTATTTCCTCTTTATGCCACTACACATTAGTTATGCCAGCATTGTGCCCCCTTCACAGATTATGACCAGATATGTGCCCCCTTACAGTAGCGATGCCCACATGTGTGCCCCCTCACAGCGCTTATACCCAGATATGTGCTGCTCACAGTAGTCATGCCCAGATATTTTCCCCCTCACAATAGCAATGCCCAGTTTTGTGCCCCCTCACAGTAATATGCCCATTTGTGCCCCCTCACAGTAACATGCCTAGCTGTGTCCCCTCATAGTAATATGCCAAGTTTTGTGCCCCCTCACAGTAGTTATGCCAAGTTTTGTGCCCCCTCACAGTAGTTATGCCCAGTTATGTGCTCTTTTATAGTAATATTCTCAGATATGTGCCCCCTCAAAGTAATATGCCCAGCTGTGCCCCCTCACAGTAATATGCCCAGTTGTGTTCCCTCACTGTAATATGTCCAGCTGTGCCCATCACAGTAATATGTCCAACTGTGCCCCGTCACAGTAATATGCCTGTGAAGTGCCCCCTTCACAGACAGTAAAAAAAAAAAAAAAACTCCCCATACTCACTTTGCTCCCGGCCGGCCAAGTCCCCTTCCCAGACCTGCAATGTGGAGCACAGGCAGGGGGGAGGAATGATGGCACAGGGAGCCAACAGATGCTTCATCATTATCGGCAGGTATGCGATCAGCTGTTTGAGGAGGCTGCAGAGCTTCGGTGAGTGTTGCGGCCTTCTCACAGCTTACCAAGCACTGTGCCGTACATTGGATAGCGTCTGGGCTTGGTATTGCCCCATTCAGGGGAATGAGACTCAGCTGCACCTAGGCCACGTGACTGATGAACATAATGTCACTTGGCCTAGGGTAGGCCGCGAGAAGACAGCGGCACTCACAGAAGCGCCACAACCTCCTCAAACAGCTCATCAGCAAGGGTTCTTAGGCCTCTTTCACATGCACGATATGGATTGTGTAAGGATCTGTTCAGGGAAAAACTGATGGTTTTGCATGCAAGTTCAATCAGTTTTGTCTGCGATTGCGTACAGTATGCAGGGTTTTTCCGTCTGGAATGTATTTGGATTTGAAACTAAAGAATAACATCTACATCTCCTGGCAACCATCAGTAAAAAATGCATTGCATCCGTTTTTCACATAAGCCCCATTCACTTCTAGGGAGCCAGAGTTGCGTGAAAAACAAACAATATAGAACATACTGCGATTATTCCTGAATACAGGGATGATGCGTGAAAAATCACCGATCATGTACACAGATCCACTGACATGACAATATTCAGACCGGATGCGCATCGCATCTGGATAGAAAACTTGCTCGTGTGAAAGAGCCCTTTGTGGGACCTAGCTATTTTTATACCACAGACAAACTGCTGTTAATAACAATTGTAAATTCCATCTATGAGCAGTGTGCAGAGGAGGTGAATGTAGTATAAAAGTACTGCTACCGCGGTCCCGCCATGTTAATTAAACTGGCTCTAATGTATGATATTAGAATAATAATGCTGTTATAATTTCTGCATGCCGCCAACCAGAGCCTTGTTCCTCTGTTGTGTGTGTACACCTGCATGAATGTCCTGCTATCACTCTGGGTGTTGGCATTGATCTAGTTATACATTAACCGGATGTGCATGATAATGTGATGAGTTGTGGCTGTCAGCAGCAAGATGGATATTAAATAGTTGATTAAACCTATTTCACATTAGCCTTAGGGCTCATGCACACAACCGTATTTTCTTTCCATTTCCGTTCCGTTTTTTTACAGGTCCATATGCGGAACCATTCACTTCGGTGGGGGTGCAAACAAAACGGAAATGACTCAGTGACCATTCTGTTTCCGTATGTCCGCATGTCCGTTCCGCAAAAAAATAGAACATGTCCTATTCTTGTCCGCTTGGCGGTTAAGGACAGGCATTGTTACAATGGATCCACAAAAAAAACATGTTACACAACCGTCATCCATTTTTATTTGCAGATCCGTGCTTTGAAGACCTCAAAATACACACGATCATCTGCAATGAGTGCTTAAATGGGTTGTGTATTGGGTGAAATTGATGTCAGATTGGCGGGGGTCCGACTCCAGAAGTAGTGGCACTTGTGTCTGCGAATAGGCCCTCAGTATTGTAGCGCTGCACAAACATGTTCACATTTGGTTAAAGGCGTTATCCCATAATTAATGTAAAAATTCAAAAGCAGACAATGTATGGTAAATAACAATCTTTTTCTAACAAAACTAGAACCAGACCTGCACCTAACATGGATCCAGAGATCTCCACATTCATTGCTACAATTGTTCTGCTAGATTTATTTCAAGCTGTCCACACAGGGGGTGTGTCTTTTCTGCAGCAGCTTAGGGGGCGTGTCCATGCTCTCCCTATCACAACTGAGGAGGCAATTGAAGGATGGAACTGAGCATGTGCGGCCATCTCAGTGAGCTGCACAAAGAAATAAGAAAAAGAACAAACTGCAGGTGGCGCTATACAGATAGATTTCAGTGAATAACTCACTGGTTATACAAAATTTTTAATTACATGCAATTACAAAAGTATTCAGATCCAGGTGCTGGTTTGTAGAATATTTTTCATGGGACAACCCCTTTAAGGGAACATCTTTATTTCAGTGCGTACAGGTTAAAATGTTGCTTACCTACTATGGGAATAAACGACTGAACGTATTGGACTCCCATCATGCCCAATTGTTTCCTACAACATTTGCCATTAGGAGACAGTGAGGAGACCACACACCAATCGAGATGTAGGGCCAGTTTTGCACATAAAATTCAGCTCAGTCAGACTAACATCTGAACGACGAATTGGACATTTACACATATTTTAGCAGAACAATAAAATATTCTTGGATCTAGCATACAAGGTATGATTTGCTGTATGATATTATATGGACTAAATGTAACCATTCTCTAGCTTATCATGATCATTGGGTAGCTAGAAATGTGTCATCTAGACATACAGGTGGTCATTTATTAAGACTGGCAGTTTAGACACCGGTCTTAATACCAATTTACATGGCTGCACCTAAGTTTGGTATATCCACTGCCTGTCTAAGTATAGGCCAGCTCCCTTGCTGGTGTAGATTTAGACCATTTTCTAAGCCTAAAACAGGTGTAGAAAATGATAAATCAGATGGGCCTGCCGGTCCATCCCCTTCTCTGCCCATACCACAATCCCTTTTTTAGATCTGGCGTGAGTGGGAAAAGTCGCAGATTGCAATACAATTAACCTGCACCAGATATACGCTAAAGATTGGTGTATATCTGATAAAAAATGCCCCCCCCATTGTATATTGCTAAATAAGACAGACATAGAAGTTAAGATATAGAAACATCTCCAATAACGCTCATTAACATTAACATTTACATTTTTACATTAACATTTAGTTAATATTGTAAGTTCGTAATTTTATTCAACATCCAATAGCTTCATATTGAATGGCGATCATTACACTCATTGGGGGACATTTATTTTTTATTGTGCCATAAGAAAGTCAAACCCCTCACTTAGTCAGACCTGTAATGGGAAGATGACTTACCTGTTACCCAGAGCGGACTCTCCTTCTCCTCCCGGCCTGTGATGCTCCACTAAGCTCCCTCCATGTAAACACACGGTTTGACATCACCTGCAGCCAATCACAGGCTGCAGCGGTGACCGGATCTCCTTGCGTCATGTGACCATTTGGCATGATGTAAGGTGAGCCAGTCACCACCGTGGCCTGTGATTGGCTGCAAGTGATGTCAACTGCATAACATGCCGGGAGGAGAAGGAAGTGGGAGCCAGCGCAGGGTATTAGGTAGGTAAGCTTCCCTTTACAGGTCCTGACAAATCCCCCCCCCATGCTTGCACAACCCCTTTAAGGATAGGACAGTTGAATTTCTTGGACAGAGAAATCAGCATTTCTCCCCCTCTTCCTACTGACAACACATGAGGCCAAATCGATCTTTTTTTTCACTTTTCTGTTTTATCTAATAAAATAATTATGCCGACAAAAAATATATAGGATCATTAGATTAGCCAAGTTTTATTAGCCTCAACCAGTTTGGGCTGAAGGACGTCTCCACGTCTTAAAAAGTGGTTGGGCAGGTTTTAATCTTTTTGATCCCATTGATTTTCAAGAGGCAAAGCTACCTTCATTCATGATCAAAATGAGTATTGCTTCTAAAGTGAATGGGTGCAGTGCTGCAGTAACCAGCTCTGTCCTCTGCACAACGGATGGCGCTGTGTATTTTGGGTGCTGGAGATACTGCAGCACAGTACATTGGCTGCGGTGTGAGGTGTTGAACCCCTGGTGATCAGAAAGCAATTTCCTATCCTGAGGATACACCATCAATAGTAAGGGAATAGACAACCCCTTTAAAGGCATTATGATGTTTTCACTACCTGGTTCTGTCAATCAAAGTGCAGAGGGCGTGCCAGTTACAGAGAGAGCAGAGCCTCTAGGTGTGACTGCAACACCCCTATTGCTCCTAGAGGCTCATTTGCATATATTAAACCTTCATTTTTCTCAGCAATGCGGACACATATGAAAATGGGACCAACACAGTCCAACACTGTCTTCAGCTGCCAAGCGCACATGTAACAGGTCAGCCAGTGTCATAGGTACAGATCTGCTGACAGATGCCTTTGAACTTAAAGGGGTTCTGTAGTTCTTTAAAACTGATGATCTATCCTCTGGATAGATCATCAGCCTCTGATCGGCGGCGGTCCGACACCCGGAGGATAGATCATCAGTTTTACAGAACTGCAGAACCCCTTTAAAGCAAATCTGTCAGCTTGAATAATTCAAATCTGAGGAGGAGCATATTATAAAGCAAGAGGAGCTGTGCAAATTTATGAATAATATTGTAGGAATATTCAATAAAGTATGCATACAATGAGAGGTGTCAGTCACTCAATAGGTCTGACCACTTTACTTCTAAGTCTAGAATGAGCAGAGATGAATAAATGAATTAAATGAATAAAATGCAAATTATATTAAATCCTTCTTGCAAAACTATATAATAACCTGCTCTCTGACATGTGGTAGGAGATCACACAGCATGAAAGTAGCCTTAAAGAGGTTTTCCAACTCTATACAAGTGAGAGCCTGTCCTCAGGGTAGACCATCACTATCTGGTTGACAAGGGTCCAACACCCTGCACCTTTGCCAATCAGCTGTTCTGCAGTAGCTCTGGCACCAGAACTACACAGCTCTGTCCATTAGGCAGTGAATGGAGTTGGTTTCTGCAGCATTGCTCCCACTGAAGTGAATGGGAACAGTGCTGCAGTAATTAGCTCCGTCCACTACACAATGCACAGGGCTGTGTATTTCTTGCACTGGAGCTCTGGATCGGCAAAGGTGCAGAGTGTCGGACCACCACAGATCAGATAGTGATGGCCCATCCTGAGGATAGGCTATCACTTGTAGAACCCCCTTAATTTTCCTATCAAGACTGACCCCAGTAAATGTAATTTTACAACCTTTCACATGAAATTTGGCTTTAATAATTATAAGACTTTATTTATGTAAAATACAGTTTATAGAAATGATAATCTTTGTTTGTCCATATGAACAGTGTCCAGTTGCCGACAGAACTAGAACATATAATGGAGTATTTCTGCTTGTGAAACACAACATTTAGGGCTCAGTTTTTGCGGTCTGCAAATCGTGGGTCCGCAAAACACGGATCTGGGCTGAGTGCTTGCCGCCATGTTTGTTTTTTCTCTTGCAGAAAAGTCCTATGCTTGTTTGCAAAACAGACAACAATAGGACATGTTCTATTTTTCTGCGGAATGGACTTACAGATGCATCTTTTGCATTTGGGTGGGCATTCGATCTGCAAAAACGCATATTGGATGTGGACTAAAACTACGACGGTGTGCATGAGCCCTAAAGCAGATATTTTCATAGTATACGTAGGTTTTGGGTTGGCAGACTTGATTTATGGTAAAATAGACAAACAGCTTCATATCATCCAGTGTAACATGTTTTCAGTACCATTATAATAGCCACTGTCCCCTGCAGTACCAGTACAATATCCATTGTAACATGTTTATAGCTTGTAACATGTACTTTACAAGCCAGTTCATGGAACGTTATCAAGTAATTGGACGCTATGGTGCTGTTGGTAACATCGGCACACCTTCTCCCCTATCACAGTGCTCCATTTTCCATTTTTCAGACCGATGCCCCTGCTATTTGGTCGGTATTCCACCGAAGTCACTAAGTAAGAATAACAAGCAGCGTCCATGGTACATCAGGACAACATTCAATGAAGCCACTAAAGTCTTAATCAGTCCTAGCTGGTTGTGAGAGGCCGTGGAAATTCAACCTATTTATACCGTGACTTGCTGTATTATGCTGTTAGGCTGTAGGCCATTGTTCATGTTATGTGCAAGTTGTGGTGGCTGGTACAAAGAGCTTGGCATGTCTGCATGTGGCAGAGAGTCACAAAGTGGGTTAGGGCTGGCCGAGCTGGAATCACTTTGCAGAGAGCCCGTTCCATCAAACTGATTCATCTTCTTCTTGTAGAGTTTTCTCTCCTTGGCTCTGCGGTTCTGGAACCAGATTTTTATCTGTAAGAATTGTAAGATTATTAGTTAAGCACTAAATGTTCAAAAGGTTTAATGTCTCATTGATGACAATTGATCATACATAAAAAATGTTTAGTGTGACTACAACGTGTGGTGGTCCCTGTATTGGTGCTTCAGCGCAGTATGCATTTGTATTCTTCTTGTAGTTGTACTGATGTAAAAGTCATCCTGATGCTCAAAATGATTTCAAGTGGTTAAAAACCATTAAAGGGGTTGTCCACTTTCTGGCTATTTGTGACCAATGTGTATTATATTAATATAGCCATTGTTGATATTCTGTGTCGTTTGCTATATTTCAGAAGCTATGTCCCCATGTTACATAAATCTTCTGTCCACACAGAGGTCCTGTCCATAAGATGGAGGGTCACGTGACCAGACAAATCACCTCTATGGGATGTTTTCTCTATGCAGACACACTGCACCTGCACTAAACTCCCATCATTTCAAGTGCAGTGAATTTGAACATAGGAGACGTCACATGGAGGTGATTTGTCTGATCACATGACCCTCCATCAGCAGCCATTTTATGGACAGCACAAAAGACTTGGCAAACAAGGGGCATACATTATAAAATATAAAACATAGCATAGAATTTTCAAAAAAGACTATATTAGTAAATGCCCGATAATCGTCTTACAGACACATTGGTCAACGGCAACTAAAAGGTGGTCAACCAATTTAAGTGTCATGTTAAAGAATTATGTATGTGGCCAATAAAGTAGAGAGCATCTCTCACTCTGGGGGACCCAAAAAATTCAGACATTTAATTCCTTCCAGTTGGTACAGTGTAATACTTTCTCTCCCCTGTGGTGGCGCTGCAGGAATAGTGAACACTTGCTGCCACACAGATTACAGGGAATCAGTGAGTCAGAGATCGGTGACATCTAACTTAAAGGGATTTTCCCATCTCAGACAATGGAGGCATATCTCTAGGATATGTCCCCATTGTCTTATAGATGCGGGTCCCACCGCTGGGACCCGCACCTATATTGAGAACGAGGCCCCAAAAGAGATGAAGGGTGCACTGAGCATGCGCAGCTGCCCTCCATTCGATTCTATGGGGCCGAAAATAGCCGAGCGCTGGCTCAGCTAATTCCGTCGGCTCAATAGAAATTAATTGGAACAGGGGCCGCGCTTGCACAGTGCGCTCCTATTTATTTCTATGAGCGCAGCGGAGAGCTGCACCTGGTGGTGGCCGGACCCCGGGAAACCTCGGGGTCCTCCAGGCACAGAGCTCCCCGCTTCGTTCTCGATATAGGTGCACCTATAATACAGTGGGGGCATATCCTAGCGAGGCAGCACAAGCGTGGTGCGCTCCCATTCACTTGTATGGGGAGAAGGCTTGGCGGTGGCTGGACCCCGGGAAACCTGGGTCCTCCAGCCACTGCTCTTCCCACTCCGTTCTTGGGACCCACACCTATAATAAAGTGGGGGCATATCCTAGCGATTGTCCTAGATGGAACAACCCCTTTAACCCTGTCTTATCATTAATATAGATCTGGAGGAGCTGAGCCGATTTATATATAGTTTTGTTGGGAAACAGGCACAGTCTTAAGGGCCTATTAGATGGCATGATAAGCGTTCATAGGAATGCTGATTCTCCGTAACTGATTCATATGATCAAGCAGCCAATCAGCCATATTGATTTCAAAATGCTTGTTTATCAGCTATTAGGATGAATGATGCCCGATTATCAGCAGTACATTTTCAGGGTTGTGCTGCCGATAATGAATAAAAAAGAACGAGGGAGGGATGACTGTGGTAGCATTCATTCCACCAACATTCTGTTTCAGCATTGGACTGTCCTACTAGAGTAACAGAAGATCCTTTGGTGGGCCCAGACTCCGAGACCATAAAGGTCCAGAGAGAAAAAAAGAGCTGCCTTTGGAGACAATATATTGCCATGAGAGTCTGTGTCTTTAAATCAAAACCTATTAGACTACATTGATGATATAGGGGTTGGGCCTCAAGAAAAATTTACTCTGGTGGGCCCAAGGAACCCCAGTCCGACCCTGTTCTGTTTGCATCCACCTTTGTAATCAGGCTGCTGCAAACAAGCATTGATGGATATGTTCTCAGCCATTGGTGCTCGCCATGCCTGAACATCGCGCAGTGTGATAGCACCCGTACTGAGATTGCGGATACTTGCTGAGTAGGACCACCCATTTGATTAAGCACTGAAAGAGAAAGAATTTAAATGAATAAATTACAAGTTATACTGAATCTTCTCCCAAAAAACTACATGTAAATCTTCTCAGCTTCTCCTGCTCTGTAAGATGCTGCCTGTGGATCGACTCCATGTTCAACATGGCAGTTTCCCTTTAAGGTTAGGTGAAGGATACTTTAAAAGGCGCTTCATGATCTTTACCTGTCTCTCAGAAAGGCATAAGCTAGCGGCCAGTTCCGTTTTCCGCCGGATTGTGATGTATCTACTGTAATGAAACTCTTTTTCCAGCTCCAGTCTCTGGTGATCAGTGTACACAACTCGATACTTTTCCTTGGTTCTTGTCTTGCCTACACGAAAGTAAGGAAAACTGATAATTAACATCCACCTGAAAATAATGCATATGCTATGTTTTTCCCAAGAAACATCTGAAGGCCTACATACAGTATGTAGGTATGTCAAGAATGAGAAGTAGCAAAACCAGATTAGCAAGTTGATGCTTTCTATGAAGTAAAAACATTTCTATGCTTGGTGCCGTACTGCATTGGTTTGTGCTTTGAAATATAAGGAAGGGGTAAGTCTTGGATAGAACTTGCCTCCAGGTGAGTTGTACATTACTGAGACAGGATGTGAACAACTCAAGGGAAAAAAAAAGCAAAGGAACAAAAGCCAAACACAACTGTGAAGATAACAAACAAATACAACAAGCCTAAGTGTGCTATTGCCTTTGATCCTTCCTAATTTTCTTTGAAGTTAGTTTGGAATCATACAGAGGAACAAAGATGCCCTAAATTGGTTCTCTAAATGCTATTGAGGTGCTAATTTTAAGCTGATAGCAGACAAAGGAGCTACAAGGTGATCTTATCCTTTCTGACAAGCCAGAGCCGTAAACCGGTGGTCAGACTCCCTTTCATGTTAGGGAAAGTACAGGATAGTTTATCCTTGTATGGAAAAGTGAATTTAGATGTTTTCCTCATACCTGGAGGTGGCCATAGACAGAGCTTCAGCCATAAATCAAAACCCCCAGCCAAATTAATTGAATATATGCTTTCATTACCTATCCACCAGATAGGTGATAAGTGTCTGATTGTTGGGGACCTCACCACTGGGATCTCCACCGATCATGAGACTGGGGGCCCCTGTCCTCTGTTCCACCTCACCATTGAGGATGATTTTGGATAGAGCCTGACTATGTGCATTGCCCCTGCATCAGTCTTGAACAGAGTGCCCGGGTTTGCAATGTGGAATAAGGGCGGCAAGGGGCTCACACATTCTCATGTTCTCATGATCATTGGGGGTCCCAGCGATGGAGCCCCCAGTGATCTGACATTTGTCATATATACTGTGGCTATGTGAAATACCTTTTCTGCCTAGAACCATACATGTACAGCGCTTGGTCCTGGGTTTTAATCTGGGATTAAAGCTCCTAATCCTGCAATCTAGCAGGAGCAGGTCAGGTCCCTGGCGATCAGTGACAGCCGGGCCCCAGAGGATAAGGCTACTTTCACACTAGCGTTTTTAAATTCCGGTATTGAGTTCCGTCATAGGGGCTCAATACTGGAAAAAAACGCTTCAGTTTTGTCCCCATTCATTGTCAATGGGGACAAAACTGAACTGAAGACAACGGAATGCTCCTGAAAGCATTCCGTTCCGTCTTCAGACTGGAGAACAAAGCACAGCATGCTGCGGTTTTCTCTCCGGTCCAGGCATCCGCACCAAGACGGATCCGGAATGACCCCCAATGAAAGTCAATGGGGACGGATCCGTCTGGTGTGACCAACATGGTAAACGGATCCGCCCTCCATTGACTTTCAATGGAGTTCAGGACGGATCCATCACCTACACATACAGACATACATACAGACATACATACACACACATACACACAAACACATACATACTTACATACTCCAGGCAGGCAGGCCGCACGTCTTCATGCCCAGGAGGCGCGCCGCTATGACGATTCCCTACAGCGCCCAGCAGAGGGCGCTGTGGGGAATCGTCATAGCTGCGCACCTCCTGGGCGTGAAGATGTGCGGCCTGCCTGCCTGGTGTATGTAAGTATGTATGTGTTTGTGTGTATGTGTGTGTATTTCTGTATACTGTGTGACATGTGTGGGGCCGGAACGCGGTTCTGGCCCCACACATGTCCCTGCGGCAGTCCGGATCCAACGGCACCCTTCACCTGCCGGATCCGGACTGCCGCTAGTGTGAAAGAGGCCTAAGATAGAAGGTTTATTACCACGTTGGCCTTCCCCTGTGCTTGGTGCACAGCGCTCAATGAGCCCTGTGCAGTGAATAGAGTTGGCAGCTATGCTGTTGGACCCAGCCATCATGTGAAGAGGCACAGCAGAGCTGCAGAGTCTTAGAAGACCGTGATCAGCTCTGTATGTGTACAATGTTAAAGAAAAAAATGTTTTTACATTGTTTGCAGTTTTCCCAAAATAGATACTGTAACAAAAACATTAATATAAAGCCTTGGGTGTCATGTAAAAACATCGCAAAATGATTTTGACAGTCCAACAAATAAAAAATTTAAGACCATTAAACCACATCATGTGTGCTAAATCACAAAACAATTGTCTGGTCATTAGAGTTGTGCACCTTTGTGGGGGTTTTGCCAACACTTTCCTCTTGGGCAGACCCGCGAAGGTTAGCCTACTTACACAATTCATGGCGCTGGCTCCCCGCTCCTTTTCTCCCTGGCCTCAGCAGCAACTTGCTCCTCTAGCACCATGCCAAATGGACATGTGACGCAAGGGGAGTCACTGCTGCAGCGTCAAAACTGAAGCTGACATCCTGAGGGTTCAGCAACGCAGCCAAAGCTGGGAATAGGAGTGGGGAGCCAGCGTCATGAAGCAGGTCTGCCCAAGAGGACAAGGCCTTTTCAGGACTGCTCATTAAGGGGTTAAGCTTTCCAACACTTTATGGGCAGACAGCTATTCTTCCTGACTCCAACATATACTGGACATGCATGCTTGGCTGAGTGTGCAGGTATTTTCAATGGAGAGAGTGGAATAAGCTGCTTGCCAGACCTCTTTAATGGCAGTGGCCAGTCTTTTACAAGAACTAAGAAGTGGGTACATTGGAATCCAACACGCCCTAACTTTCTTTACTTCAACATCTGCCATTGTGGGAGAGTCTGAACACCCCCATACACATTAGAGAAGGAGCACCTGCTATTAGGACTTCCAGCAACTTTTTGAAGCGAATAGTAGGAGAAGCAGCCGGGGAAGCAGCTAGTCCACGTTGTTAGGCAATCAGATGAAAAAACGCAACGTGACTGATTAAATTTTTACCCCAAGTGTTACCGTTCAGTAATACCTAGCAGACCCCAATCCATTAGATTGTTTGTGTTAAGGCAGCCATACACATTACAGTGATGCCGGCAAACAATCTAATTTGTATGGGGAGATTGACATTCCCCCCAACAGGGGACGTTAGGGGACAGAAGGATTAGCCATGTTGAATTTGTTAAATGTGAGAAGTCTGGCAGAGCTTTTACCTCTCTCCTCCTCTTGAACAGCCAAACTGAGTGTGTACATGTATGGGATAGTCAGAAGAGATAGCTGTTGCCTGCACCGGCGCCTGGCCTTTACACAGAAAAGGTGTCAGCAGTCACCCGATCAACGAGCAAACGATCATTCATTGGGTGATCGTGTTGTTCGGGCGGCATAGAACATCAATGTTCCTGTGCAGAATACAGTGCTGTCTAAACAACAACCTGCAGTGCAGGAGTAATAACTTCCTATGAAGACAAGCAATCATTGTATTGATGGCCCATATAGTGGAGGTGATAGCTGCATGTAAAAGCAGCTCTCATCCCTGCTGATAATCTGACGGTGATCGGGAGAGCCTGCTTTGTTCCTGATTATCTGACAAATCATCGGTTCCTGTAGAATGACCCTCACATGAGGATTGGATATTTTTGCAGCAGTAAATTAACCCATCACACGTAGACTTTAATAGGGTTGTCTGCATTGAACAGGTCCAAATCTGACTACTTTTTCACCATGTCCTAACATGACATATGAAAAGTGGATGTCTAGACTAGAGTAAAGATGAACCCATAAGCATACAGATTTTTAATACCTTAGGAATAATAAGAAGCTGAAGTCAATCCAATCAGTGCATTGTCCAATTAGACTTTTCAATGTACAGTTGTGAAACATATATATCTGTTATTAAAGGTACGCAAGCATTTGCAGACAGAGCCGGTGTATTCATACTTTGTCTTTTTCAAAATGATTTGTCTCTTTCCTGTGAACACCATTTTTACAGAATGCCCATTCACCCCATGTTTATTTATTGCACCTTCACAAAAATTCCCTTTGTATCATGCACAAAAACAAAGGACTTTTGGTGCCCTCTTTGTATAGTAGTGTCCATTGTAGAGTAAGGGCCAGCGCATTTATGTCCACTTCTTCCCATGCTCAACCCCCAACTTTATGACTTTGCCAGCTGTATTTATCTATAGGTAACATCTGACGCTAAGAAGGTACTGAGAGAATTGAGAAACAGTTTAAACTAAGGGAAGAATGAGAATATGTTACAAAATTGTGTATATATATATATATATATATATATATATATATATATATAAAACAATTTTTTTTCTATATATATATATATATATATAACAAATTTTTTTCTAAGTCAGTGCTTTAGTATGATCCTCATCATAAAAGTCTTCCAAGGGCAATAAAAACCTGTGGTGTCTTTTATTTGCTGTGAAAATCCGCACCCTTTCCGGCAGTATAACCTCAGGAGAAAGGGGTATATGAGGAAGACAAAATTGCATATCAAAGCAAAAAGGGGAAGACGTGTGAAAAAGCCTAGCTACCTCAATATGACAGATAGTCCTTAAACCATGGACAATGTGACCACAAAACCACAGACCTCACAATGAGTTTACAAATACTGTCATTAGCATGTAAAGAAGAAGCAGGCTTTCTGTCTGCTCTCCGGTCCAGCGTATGCAGAAGTGATACCCCCAGAGTCTGTTCTGTAATATGGATCCTGGCAAAGTGCACATTTCATTTTCATTGTATTTGTCACACATGTTGTTACCTGACATAATAGGCCAGAACATATTTCACATCTTCTCTATGAGGGGTGCAGCTCTCATTAAAATCTCATTTACAAGAGGCAATTATAGCGATTATAAAGAGTGGTCGTAAGGATAATTCATTGCCTTCAGAGCTAATAATTCATGACCAGTTTCCTTGTAATGTCACTTTGTGTGAAAAGACCTTAGGTCGATCAATTGCTACTACTAGATTAATAGATCATATTAAGGTCGCATTCAGACAGGGTGGATTTGTGGTGTATTTTCAATGTGATTCAGTACCAGAAATGCTAATAAATTTGGTTTTACAAAATTCATTCAAGCTGGGCAGATATGTTTCAAATCTACGGCACAACCTATATGCATCTCTTGTGGATTTTTGGTATGGATTTGTAAGGGAATGAACATTACATCTAGAAGTTACTGGGTTTAGTAAATTAAGTTCATAGCTCACGTCCCCACATAAAAAAATCCACCAATCAGCCGACACATGAGAAAACACTTGTTTGCCATTTATCATATTATTTTTGCAGGGGATATACAGCTGACAACATAACCACTGTATTGGGATGAATGATCAGAATAGTGATCATTCATCCCTCTACAGTAGGATGATTGCAACATTAAAATGTATAAAACCGGTGCAGATCGATTTGCTATCTTGTTGATCGCCACTCGTTTACCAGCTGATAATCTGCCCATTTAAAGGGAACCTTAGGCTACTTTCACACTTGCATTGTTAAGCTCAATACTGGAATTAAACGGATCTGTTTTGATTTTGCAGTTGTGTGAAATCAGAATGTAAAAAAAAACGGATCCATCACTAAATACATTGTAAGTCAATGGGTGACAGATCTGTTTTTTTAAGCTCCTAAAAAAGCGTCACCATTGACTTTCAATGTATTTAGTGATGGATCCATTTTTTTCCGTTTTTATGATCGGACACCGGAATGCTGATGGAACGGAAGACATCCTGAGGCATCCTGAATGGATTGCTTTCCATTCAGAATGCATGAGGGCTAAACAGAAACATTTTTTTTCTGGTATTGAGATCCTCTGCCGGATCTCAATACTGGAAAACAAAAAAAACAAGTGTGAAACAGGTCTTAGACATAATTAGTAATCCTTAATTTTAAAGGTGGCCATAGACACAGGTATTTGCAGATTTTAAAATGCTGGTATTATCTATCGGGAGACACTGGACACGCAGATAGCGATTGTCGATGACATAACTTATGTCCTATAGGTGAAAAGTATCAGATAGCATGTTTAACTAATGCTGTATAGCGGCAATAAATATCTGATGTCTGCCTTCAGTGCTATGAGTGGCATTGTCTGAAATACATATACTAATATTGGATTGACTTACAATACGTGATCACATGGCACAGGGTACATAAACCCCTCTAAACTAGCAAGTATTTGCTAAGTTATATTAGTTTGACAGTTTTTATAGATTTATTATGCGTGGCACACCCTCCAATAAACACATTTTACTGCCTTTTCCCTGGCTGGTGTTAATGGGTTTCCTTACAGTATTTATTTGTGTGATTTAAGGTGTGATTTATAGAGCGTTAAACTCTATGAGGGACATTTATCAATTCTGATGCACCATTTTTTGTGCATGTCAGAAATGGAATGAAAAATTGGTCGGTATTTCAGATTAGATCACTTTTATGGAATAAAGTCCAACTTTTTTGCAACTTTTTAAACTCCACATCAGTTATCCTCCCGAAGTACTTTCACTGAAATAGGTGCAACAAAATTGTACTTTCGTCAAGTTTATTATTACCGTGTTTCATTTTCCTAAATTTGGCGCAGGTGCACATAGCAAGACCAGTCTAATAACTAACTTCAAATACACCTACAAGGATAACAGGCCGAACTGGATGGCCTTATAAACTATGTTACTAAGGTTAAATTCCCCTCTTCCGATATTACAAGGTTTGATCTTAGTTTATATTAGATTATTATCTGGGAACTGGGAATGGCATGAAATTCTTTGATTTTCCAAGATATTATTTAATGTTGAGAAATAAAGTTCACTTTACCTACATCCTTAACATTAAATCTAAACATACACGTTCGGAATCAGAACTGTTAATATCGGAAACTATGATTTTTTACTTCTATTGTTAATAATAAATTAGTAGTAGCAAGGCATTGAAATTCCCTTTAGTCCTGGAATTTTTAATTAGTTTGTAAGTAATATTTTTTTAATAAAACAAATAAATGAATGCTTTTTAGCAGTTTTTTAGCTGTAAAAATTATTATATTACTTACCTGTGGATGTAGATTGCACTGTTTTCCTCATCCAATCATAAGAATTTTGACTGCCAGGAGAAATTGTGACCGTATGGTTTCCCTCTGCGGAATGTAATATCCCATGTCCGGAAGGATGTGGAGAATTGTAACCAGGAGAATTATAAGGAAATTGGTTTGGTGATAAGTCAGATGGATGGATGTTACTGGTGTTGGATGGCGACGCAGAGTAGGTATTCCAGTCTTCCCGAGGTGATCCATATTGAGATCCCCAAACTCCACAAGATTGTGCCTGGTTATCCATAGCTGGCACATGGTGATAGGCCACGTAGTTGAAATATGGTTGATTGGCCCCATAATTTTGTCCTGTATGGTTGTTAACACTATTCGCTGATCTTACAGAAAGTGGATACATGCTAACGTCTTTACACCCAGGATGATGGCCACATGTGATATTCATAGCTGGACCAGTCCTAGCAATGTCATCCTTAGCTGAAGTCCTCCCAGAATGACCCTGGCTTCTCTCACTCCTTTGCTCTATCTATAAATGACCCCTGCAAGCCCTGGAGTCTCCTTCCTACACATGACTAACAATGGTGTGACCAGGTGCTGGCAGTAACAGTTTACTAAGGCGCTGTCTGATGTCAGAGATAGCTGCCTGCCCCCCAAATACATTTGCATTCAAATGAAAGGCTGGATATCCCAGTATCATCACCTTGTTGCTACTTTCAGTGCTTCCTTTTTACCCGGAGCCTTAATATAAACTTTCCCACATGTCCTGACCCCTGTCTATTCACTTTACTCTTTTGCTTTGCCCCATAATGGTTTGAGCAGTTTTACATTGTTTTTTTGCTATTGTCTGAGTTACCATCATGGCATTTGGGCTGTACCAGAAATACTGGACTACTATACTAGACTACTATTATATATTACAGTCATGGCGATAAAACATAGGAGTGAAAGAAGTTGCACCCTATTTTATGTTCTTGAGCACCTCATTCTGTAGAGTCATAGTTAAATGGGTTGAAAGAAGATATGGGGGGTCATTTATCATGGCCCCTTACTCCAGTTTTAGGTGTAAAAAAGTTGCAGATCCCTGTGGTGCGACTTTTTAAATGCCTGTGCGCCTAAGTTTAGGCCCACACAATGTTTTTTGGCAGGGACATGCCACTGACTCCTTCAAATGTAATAAAATATGCACCTGCGTCAAGGCATAAATGAAGTTTAAAATCCGACTGAAGTAGATTATTATCTGGGTGCAAAGACCGCAGGAAGATGTGCCTAAATTATGTGTAGGGGATATCATAGACCGGAGTAAAACACTGGTCTTTGATAAAAGATCCACATGGAGTCCACCCATTTTTAAGGTACACAAGGCGATTATTGTGTAAATTATCGTTAAATCGAGTTAAACTTTAACACGATTATCGAGCTCTGTAAAACCAATGAACGATAGAGCGGCAAACGGTAGATTTCTGGTTGGTTCCATCATTTGTGTGGGCACAAAAATCATTGTTGGATGTTAACGATTTCATATGTGTAAAAGGAATCGTTCACTGCACGCACGATTACAGATGATTGAAGGGGTTGTCCGGGTTCAGAGCTGAACCCAGACATGCCCTTATATTCACCCAGGCAGCCCGCCTGAACAGGGCATTGGAGCATCTCATGCTCCGATGCCCTCCCTTGCCCTGCGCGGGATCGCGCAGGGCAAGGGCTCTTTTATTTACATAACACTTTTGCCCGGCAGTGAGTTCGGTGACGTCACCGGCTGTAATGGGCCGGCTTTAGCGCTGCCCTAGCTGTTTTACTGGCTAGGGCAGCGCTAAAGCCCGCCCATCAGCGCCAGTGACGTCACCGGGTTCACTGCCAGGCGGAAGCCTCCGCCTGGCAGAGCCCGGTACGTCACTGGAACCGGGCTAAATGCCTTTGCCCTGCGCTAATTAGGGCATTGAAGCATAGGATGGGCTGCCTGGGTGAATTTAAAGGTATGTCCGGGTTCAGCTCTGAACCCGGACAACCCCTTTAATTTCTCCATAACATCATGCAGCATAATGCAACATTTTTGAAACGTTCGCTACACCAAGAAATGACTCAATCATACCAATCATCTACATGTGTAAAGGTACCTTTAGGTCTTGCAAACATAAGTGTTCTGCAATCTTTAATGTGGAAAATATGTATAAAATTAAATATACTGTATATGACGTGTTTTGTGGTTTTATGAATCACGAAATTCTCAACATATAGCAGGCTCAATCATGAATATCACTTTAAGATAGGCCTCAAAACTGGACAGAACGTGAACCTATATTGATGTATTCTCCAACAGACTAGGAGATCTGCTTTTGTGTAGATATGGTTGGGACTAGTTTTGAGCGAACTGGTAACTTATATGGTCTGTGGTAGCGGAATCCATAACGGAATTCTTAGATAACCCAAACCCGAACCTTGTACGCTGAACTTGAAACACAAAGTTTGCTCATCCCTAGCTGGGACAAACCTTATGGTGCATCACACTGTAGTAGACTTATATAGACATTACAAGACTACAAGAGTAACATATCCCTGCCCTAATCCCTGTGCAAGTAAAACATGACTTCATAGGATTTTCTCTGGGGGCATGACCAAAAACTACAATGCTTAAAACCCCCCTTTATTAAACCGTAACATGAGGCAATGTAAAAAAGTATAGCTGGCACCTATTTGTGGTCATAATGCCCAGTCTTGATGACATGCTACGTGACAGCCAGTTCTGTACACTTGGTTGTCCAAGCTGGAGACACGTCATGTAAAGACAACTACCCATTACTACCCACAGCTGGGATGCCACCATGGACGGTGTGTCATCACGTTCCTGCTTGCACAAAGAAACATTACTGGTTCTAGAAACTAATGAACATGGAACGGTAAAGATTTATGTTGATGCTAAGGAAAATTTTCAGTTTATAACTTTTAAAACTAAAAGTTTCTGTGATGGGTCTGGAGTTGAACCATAGAAAATCAGGGTTTAATATGCTGACTTTTCACTATAGTTTTTTGACGATGATATGATGCTTATAAATGATAATGGTGACATTAGTAACTTGTTGATGGTGAAAACATTAAAGTCTATCGGTATAGGAGAGCGGAAATCTTACAATTCTACTTAAGCTACTTTCACACTAGCGTTTTATAATTCCGATATTGAGTTCCGTCATAGGGGCTCAATACCGGAATAAAACGCTTCAGTTTTGTCCCCATTCATTATCAATGGGGACAAAACTGAACTGAAGACAACGGAATGCTCCTAAAAGCATTCCGTTCCGTCTTCAGACCGGAGAACAAATCGCAGTATGCTGAGGTTTGCTCTCCGTTCCAGGCATTCCCTCCAAGACAGATCCGTCATGACAACCAATGAAAGTCAATGGGGACGGATCCGTTTGGTGTGACACAATGGTGAACGGATGCGTCCTACATTGACTTTCAATGGAGTTCATGACGGATCCGTCACCTGCACACATACATACATACACACATACACATAAACATACACAGACATATACACATACAAATACACATAAACATACACAGACATATACACATACAAATACACATACATACTTACATGCTCCCGGCAGGTCTCCACTGCGCAGGAGGAGCAGGACGGCGCACACATAGGACGATTCCACCCAGCGCCCAGCAAAGGGCGCTGTGGGGAATCGTCCTATGTGCGCGCCGTCCTGCTCCTCCTGCGCTGTGGAGACCTGCCGGGAGCATGTAAGTATGTATGTGTATTTGTATGTGTATATGTCTGTGTGTGTGCCTGTGTCTGTGTGTATGTACTGTGTGACATGTGTGGGGCCATGACACATGTCCCTGCAGCAGCACAGATCCGGCGGCACCCTTCACCTACCGGATCCGTGCTGCCGCTAGTATGAAAGAGGCCTTACAAACAACCTTCTCTAGACACTTTTTCAAACTGTGAAAAAAGGTTGAAAAGGTTTCTATAGCACAATAAATCTGGTGCTCGTGGTATGTTCTCCACTTTTTGGTGCAATTTCTACCAAAGTTCTGATGAATTTCACTCAGCAAATCTTTAATGCTCCCTCTGCAGCTGGCTCTTTAGATGGTCACAGCTATGGATATTGTAGTGCCTTATAGAAATCAGACACGTCATGGAAGTACTGAAATGTCACTGTATCACTGCCCGCTGATAGCAGACCAGGGACTATGTCACTGGCCTTTGGTCAGATGCAGTTACTTATCTGCAGTCGGTAGGTGACAGCCCCGTACATCCTGCACAACAAATACACAGCGGCCTGTAGGCTGATAATTCACATACTGGGCATATCATTTATTACTCCGGTCGACTAGTTCACGTTATCTATACCTTATCTAAAGGCAGGCGCATATAGCGTGTTAGCACGCCTTTACATCCCTCTAAATTGAAGCTATCTTCAGAAATAATGGTCTTCCTCTGGTAGCTGAATGTCTGCACATTAGCAGGAGCTCAAGGCCAGATCATAGTTCATGTGAATTAACTCACTTCCGATAACTTTGACCCTAATAATGTACGGCTTTACATGTCAACAAGTTAATCTAGAAGTAAATCATCCACGTTACAGGCACGCAGTGATGATAGCAGGGATGACGCAGCAGAATTGTCCACGTTGGTGACCCGTCACTACGTGTGATCCAAGGCCAGATTTTTTTTTTACTTTTCCTGCTATAATTGCCGCCAGATTTTTTTCTAATTGTTGATTAGATGTATGAAAAATGGATTGACTAACAATGCAACGTGTGGGGATGGATGGACTTCAACATGCCCAATCCGTTGCTCTCCAAGATATAAGCCACTTAAGGGTGTCTTAGACTGGCAGATAGTCTGCTAGATCATCGCTAAGGGGCTCTCGTAGTAATGCTCGTCAGCAATGAACTGGCAGTGTAATACTGCTGCCAATGCTCGTTCATCGGGCAATTCAAATCTTTCAACAGGATTTAAAATCATTGCTTGCTGGATCTGCAGGTCTAATACAGCCTTAAAGGAGTTTTCCCATCACAGACAATGGGGACATATCACTAGGATATGCCCCCATTGTCTGATAGGTGTGGATCCCACCTCTGTGACCTGCACCTACACTGAGAATGGAGCGAGGAAAGGAAATTCAACTTAAAAAAATAAATAAGTGATCTCCTTCAATTCACCCATAGACATGCATGCTTGGGTCAATCAAGTTACATAAGCCACTGTCTGATACCTTAAAGGGGTAATCCCATCACAGACATTGGGGGCATATTGATAGGATATGCCCCCATTGTCTGATAGGTGCGGGCAGGGTCGGACTGGAGTACCTAGGGCTCACCAGAGGAAATAATTCTTGGGGCCCACCATAAAGAAATATCTGTGTTTATTATCCCTGTACTGTGACATCACTGTGTTTATTATCTCTGTACTGTGACATCACTGTGTTTATTATCCCTGTACAGTGACATCACTGTGTGTATTATCCCAGTGCAGGAAGAGGTAAGTGGTCTGTGTTTGTGTGTTTGTTTTCTATTTTTCAGGGTCGTGAATGCAGAGGACTACGTCGGATTCGGTGGACTACGTCGGACCAGCTTTTTTTTTTTTTTAATAAAATGGCCAAACGGGTCTGCGGGAGTGTTTATTTCAATAAAATGTTTTATACTTGTGTGTGTGTATTTTTTTTTTTACAATACTACCGTTTTAGTAATTATGGCTATCTACAGACGGCCCTGATTACTAATACTGGGCTTAGTGCTTGCCGGTATGGCAGGCCAGCACTAACCCCAACATCTATTACCTTGGCACCCACCGCCACCAGGGGTGCCGGGAAGAGCCGGGTACCCGCAGGACCGGACCCTCTAAATTGAGGGTCTGGCTCTGGGGTGGCTGCAGGCTGGTAACATTAGGCTGGGAAGGGCCAATAACCGTGTCCCTTCCCACCCTGGTAGTGCCAGGCTGCCGCTGCTGGTTGTATCTGGCTGGCAAAGGAAAAAAAGGGGGGACCCCACGCCATTTTTTTACAAAAATAATTAACTAATTTTTTTAAAAAATGGCGTGGGGTCCCCCCCTTTTTTCCTTCGCCAGCCAGATACAACCAGCAGCGGCAGCCTGGCACTACCAGGGTGGGAAGGGACACGGTTATTGGCCATAATTACTAAAACTGTAGTATTGTAAAAAAAAAATACACACACACAAGTATAAAACATTTTATCGAAATAAACACTCCCCCAGACCCCTGTTTGACCATTTTATTAAAAAAATAAAATAAAATAAAAGCTGGTCCGACGTAGTCCACCGAATCCGACGTAGTCCTCTGCATTCACGACCCTGAAAAATAGAAAACAAACACACAAACACAGACCACTTACCTCTTCCTGCACTGGGATAATACACACAGTGATGTCACTGTACAGGGATAATAAACACAGTGATGTCACTGTACAGGGATAATAAACACAGTGATGTCACAGTACAGGGATAATAAACACAGTGATGTCGCAATACAGGGATAATAAACACAGTGATGTCACTGTACAGGGATAATAAACACAGTGATGTCACAGTACAGGGATAATAAACACAGTGATGTCACAATACAGGGATAATAAACACAGCGATGTCACTGTACAGGGATAATAAACACAGTGATGTCACAATACAGGGATAATAAACACAGCGATGTCACTGTACAGGGATAATAAACACAGTGATGTCACAGTACAGGGATAATAAACACAGTGATGTCACCATACAGGGATAATAAACAGTGATGTCACAGTACAGGGATAATAAACACAGTGATGTCACAGTACAGGGATAATAAACAGTGATGTCACAGTACAGAGATAATAAACACAGCGATGTCACTGTACAGGGATAACAAACACAGTGATGTCACCGTACAGGGATAATAAACACAGTGATGTCACTGTACAGGGATAATAAACACAGTGATGTCAAAGTCCAGGGAAAATAAACACAGTGATGTCACCATACAGGGATAATAAACACAGTGATGTCACAGTCCAGGGATAATAAACAGTGATGTCACAGTACAGAGATAATAAACAGTGATGTCACAGTCCAGGGAAAATAAACACAGTGATGTCACCATACAGGGATAATAAACACAGTGATGTCACAGTACAGGGATAATAAACACAGTGATGTCACAGTACAGGGATAATAAACACAGTGATGTCACAGTACAGGGATAATAAACACAGTGATGTCAGAGTCCAGGGATAATAAACACAGTGATGTCACAGTACAGGGATAATAAACAGTGATGTCACAGTCCAGGAATAATAAACACAGTGATATCACAGTCAAGGGATAATAAACACAGTGTACAGAAAGTTAAAAAAAATTATACTTACCTTTTTCATAGCAGCAGGGCCAGCATCATCAGAGCAGGAGATCTTCTTCTCATGTCTGAAGGGGGCGGGGCCTATGCTTCCGGCCGGCCCCGCCCCCCGCCGAGACCTGAGGCATGCCTGGGAGGTAAGGAGAGCTGCAGGGGGGACAGGAGGGAGGATGGAAGAAGCAGACAGCCGATTTCGGCTGTCTGCTCCTTCCTGCAACAGGCAACTGTCTCTACGTCCTATGGACATAGACTATAGGTTCCCTGACTATAGGTTCCTGGCTTGGGGCCTACCGGAGGATCCTCTGGTCCTCTGGTGGGCCAGTCCGACACTGGGTGCGGGTCCCGCGAATGGAGCAGGGAGAGCGGTGGCTGGAAGGCCCCAAGTTTCCCGGGGTCCAGCCACTGCCAAGCACTCTCCCCATACAAGTGAATGGGAATGCACCGTGCATGCGCAGCCACCCTCCATTCATCTCTATGGGGCTGTTGGCGCTGGCTCGGCTATTTCCATCGGCCCTATAGACTTGAATGGGAACGGTGGCCGCGTGGTGAGCTCTAAATCACTTGTATGGGGAGAGCGCTTGGCGGTGGCCGGACCTAGCAATATGCCCCCATTGTCTGTGATGGGAATAACCCTTTAAGGTATCTGACAGTGGCTTATCTCCCATGATTAACCCAAGCATGCATGTTTATGGCTGAATTGAAGGAGATCACTTTTATTTATTTGTTTTTTTAAGTTGAATTTCCTTTATTCAATGATTATCACAATACAAAAACAAGAAGGCAAGAAAATGCAGTCATTTAAATACACCATCGTGATTGACATTTGCAGCACATGAATCGATTCCTTCAAAATCTTCAAGCGCACCTGTTTAAGGGTCGCAAAATACTAAGAAATTCCCCTCTAATACCCTGATTGTCCCACAGAGTGAGAATTGAAAGAGATCACTTTTATAACACATTGGTATACAGTACCTTGTATATTAATCCAGTGTAGCCTATCCCTGTAACATGCATACAGTCATGGCAGGTCTGGGGGCCCCAAGCTGCTATAGCAGTGCACCAACCATCCGCAATTGAGAGAGGCCAGTGGTGACAAGGAACCCCTTTAAGTGCCTAGATGCTGCCACCATTGACCTAGGGAGTTACATAGAGTTATCTTCATTACAGAGGGTCCCCGGCGTCAGTACCTGGCTACTGCGGTGATCTGGAGTTCTGTATCAGCGCAGCTTGTGTAGGGTCCCTTCACACACTACGCAGCCTGAGCTGATATTAGTTCAGAGAAAGACTGTCCATGTGGCTAGGGGCGGATTGGCCATAGACCCTGCAGGGAAATTTCCTAGTGGCCTGATGCCTAGGAGGGCCACCCCAGCCTTCCTCATGGCTGCCAGCTGGGTACATAATGATCTCATTCTCTCCTACGCACCTGGCCATCAGCCGAAGGTGTCCTCCTGAATTCAACTGTACTTATGTCCACAGCATAATGATACAGTTGAATATTGTTCAGCAGGTGGCAGTATTTTGTGCTGCACTGTGGCATTTGGTTCAGCTGGGGCAGTATATGGCTCTTCACTATGGTATTGCTGGCCCTGCCTACATATGTCTGCACTGCCTTATTATGTTGCTCCACCTTCTGTCAGTTTGGACCTACCTACAACATGGGCCACTTTTACGTTTTTTTTCCAGGACCACTTTTAGTTCCCAATCCGCCCCTGCATTTGGCGGCTGCATTTCCTGATCCGACTATATCTCAACTAACCCAAATTCAAGGCAACATAGTGATCTATGATTCTGTGAGTTCCTGCCCAACCACGGGTCTACTGCCCGTCATCACAACATCATATGAGTATGGTAGATCGGCAGGAACTCACAGAATCAGAAATATCAGTACAGCTGCTTCTACATGGTCATGTTGGAGTCATGAGTACAAACACAGTACCACACTATAGATGACAGTACACATGTTCATACACAGAAATTATACAATTGTTTGTGGAACAGGAAGTGTTAATCCAGGTGACTGGCCTGGCTTTATCCTTTTTGCATGTACCCAGCAGTGTTGCACCCCATACACATGCAGTCTGTCGAGCATACATGTGTATGAGGGAATCAGAAGGGATAGCTGTCAGCTGAGCGAGCGCTAGGCTAAATGTATGGCCAATGTACTGTCTTTCGGCCATATCATCCCTTCCAAAAAATACAAAAAGGGCTCAAAAAGTTTTATGTACCCTAAAATAGTACCAGTAGAAACTACAGTTTGCCCTGCAAAAAAAAATCAAGCCCTCAAACATCTCTGCAGATAAAATATAAAAAAGTAATGTGTGTCAGAATATGGCAAAAATTTTTCATAAGTTTTTATTTTTTAAGTAATAAAACATAATAAAAACTTTTTAAATTTGGTATCACCATAATCGGACCGACCAACAGAATAAGACTGTCATTTTTACCACTCAGTTAAGGCCGTAAAAACAAAACCCAAAAAACCATGGTATACAATTTAATTGTTTTCAATTACTTCCCACAAAGTTTTCCCCTCCCCCATTTTCCAATATGAGATTTGGTAAATTAAATTAAAATTCTCCCTGGAAAATCCATCCACGCAAATTAACTTAAGCGTGATTTATGTATTTACGATATATAAACCCAATTGTGCCACCTTTGACCCTCCTTTCCTTTTGAACAACCCTTACTTTCTTTTCTATTACCAGAGGACAGGTTTTTCCCGTTATAGCTAGCCATATACATAAGAAATCCAATTTAGTTAATTTGTCTTGCTTGTTTTGTTCAGTGTATTTCAGGGGTGCAAAACTTTTTCTGGTCGTTAGCCACAATGTCAGACTGAACAAATCCCATGGGCCAAAAATTAAAGGTCTATGACATCAATTGTTTATACCATTACTTGCTCATAGGTGCTGTTTACCCATCCATGACACCCATCTAAAGGGAGAATACATGGAAAATAAGCATAGACAGGCAGGTATGTGACCAGGTGGTTTGGGTCTGCACATAATGTTAGCAAGGGCCGTATGTGGCCCCTGAGCCTCAGGTTATGCACCCCTGTGTATGGCATATTGCTATTTTATCATTTCAGTTGTTTATGTGTAGTATTACATATTACTACCGTATGTCATATTCATGCTTTTTTAGGAGTTATTAGTGTAACAGTGTGCAGTCTTTGGATGGATAATTAACCATACTGATACAACCTTTGTTATTGGGTATGTACTTATGCAACTTGTAAAAACGACCTTGCTATTAGCAGAATAAAAGTTTCAGTAAAAAAATGCTGTGCAGTTACATGTACAAAAATATTATTGTCTATTTAGTATTTTTTATAACAAAAATATTGGAGATTAAAAAAAAACCTTAAATCCCCAAAATCCATACCGCTGTAAAGCAGGCACCTGGCTAACAAAGTGTATTTGCACCTACAGGTTTAATAATACATTTGCTCTTTCACACAAGTAATGCTGTTATATATTGTAGAATGCTGCCATCCAGTGGCCATACTGCATCACTACCACAACACTGGAAAATACCCATTTCTAGAGGGCAAATAGTGCATGAGTCTATAAATTTTTGCCATAAATTAAAGAAATATAATCCAGCACAATGCATATTGTGTACAGTCGTACTACTTGAATACCTTCATCATAAAGGGATGTATTTGATCTGCATAAATGGTTCCTGTAAAAAAAACAAAAAACACTTTACACTTGATTGCCAGGACCCACCACTTCCCTGCAAAACATTGCAGTGAGCATCTTTCTGATTTCACCAGCTTGCCTTTTTTATTTTTATTATTATTATTTTACAGAAGTGCCTTCTTGTGCCATCTCTTCCTGAGATAAGCAATGCATATGCACCCACATGAAACTTGATTCACCCGGCCAGGCCACCTTCTTCTGTTGTTCTGTGGTCAGTTTCTGATGTTCATTGGCTTATTGGAGGCTGGTGGTGGACGTGGCTCAGCATAGGCAGCCACATATACAGCTGCTGCAATGTACTGACAGCTTTCTATGAATGCCAGCATTAACATTTTAGCAATTTTCATTGAAGTAGCCCTTCTTTGGGATCACATCAAGCGGGTTAGCCTTCACTTTCCACCCATCAGGGAACCTGACCCTGTCTTCGGCTCACTTGCTGCACTTTCTTGGACCACTTTTGATAAGTTCTAACCTCTGCATACTGGGAACACCCCTCAGGACCTCCCAATTGAAGATACTCCGACCCAGTTGTCCAGTCATCATAGTTTGGCCCTTGTCAATGGCACTCAGATCCTTGCACTTGCCTATTTCTTGATTCCAACACATTAACCTCAATAAGTGACCGGTCACCTGCTGCCGAATACATCCCACCCCTTATGCCATTGTCACAATATAACCAGTGTTAATCACTTATGCCTATCAGTGTATAGTTGTGCTATGGCTGTTTTATGGACATATATATATATATATATATATATATATATATATATGCGGACCACATGTATGCAGAAAAGCAAGTATAAATGATGCTGTCACTAAACATGCAAGCTACATCATTATATATTCATCAATTCATCATTCATTTCCACAGTTTAATTTTAAAGGAGTTGTCTGACAAGTTTTAAAATGATCAGGGGAGCAGACAGGTTCGAAACAAAGAAATAAGCTTAAAGAGTAACTAAACTTTTATAATAATTTTTAATATGTTGTCCCTAATCCCCTAAAAAAATATATTTTATTTATTAATTTTAAATTTTTACTATACTTTTACATGCCTAAAGCGCACAATTCAGTGTGTGCTTAAAACTCAGTTCTCCCTACACCGCTGACAGTTCATTTCATGAATGGGCAGCAGCAGCGCAGGGAGTACGGGCACGATCACACATTGCTGCTCCGGCCTGTGCTCCCTGGACTATTACCAACTCCTGGCATAGCACATAGGTACCTTGTAGCCATGTACTTTGCCAGGATTAGCTGAGTGGAGTGGGCTGCTGCTTCTGCCTGCTCTGCTAAGCTAAGAGAGCTGACACGCAGTCTGTATTTAATGTCATTGTGTAATATTTTTGAGGGGGCCCTGACAATAAAATCTTTTAGTCCTGACTCCTCATCCTGGGTGGGACCCTTCTGAGTTTGGTCTCCAAAGTACCTGCTTCCCCTATGGCTACACCCCTGGGGAAGTCTCATTTCAGCAAATGGCATGTATCATGTAGAGAAAGTTAATACAAGGCACTTACTAATGTATTGTTATTATCCATATTGCCCCCTTTGCTGGCTTGATTCATTTTTCCATCACATTATACACTGCTCGTTTCCATGGTTACAACCACCCTTCAGTTCAGCATTGGTGGCCATGCTTGCACACTATAGGAAGAAGTGCCAGCTAATTCGCACTTTCACAGTGCTGGCCACCAGAGAGGCCTATAGTGCGTACACACGACCACCACTGCTGGATTGCAGGGTGGTCGTAACCCCTGGAAATGGGAGCAGTGTATAATATGATGGAAAAATAAATCAAGCCAGCAAAGGAGGCAACATGGACATTTACATTAGTAAATGCCTTGTATTAACTTTATCTACATAATAAATGCCATTTGCTGAAGTGAGACAACCCCTTTAAGTATTAAAACACAATGTAGGGCTGTAAAAATGAAACCCATAGAACTATGCCAGAATTTTTTTTTTTTTCCAATTCCTCCCCATTTGTTTTTTTTCCCAGCTTCCTGTATGCAATATTAAACAATGCCATAAGAAAGTACAACTTGTTCCGGAAAAAACAAGCCCTCATATGGCTATGTGAATTGGAAAATAAAAATGTTATGATTCTGGCAAAGAGTGGAAAACGAAAATGCAAAAATGGAAAATCGCTGCGTCATGAAGGGGTTAATTTCAGCTGCATAAATGAGGACAGAGAGGATTTCTGTTTAGCCAGAATAATACAATATAGTACCACAGCGCCATCTAGTGGTCTGGATGGGCCAAAATACTCTAAACACAAATCCATAAATGGAGGAACTGGTGGATGAAAAATGGTTTTAGAACTAGATTAATACAGTAATTTGCAGTAAATATACAGTACAGTGGATCATGTATATAAACCTAATTTAGCACACCTGATATTAAAGGAAATCTGTCACCAGGATAATCGCTATTGAAGTAAAGCCATAGCCTATTATCACTTAGTACCTTATTTCAAGATGTGCCATTGTTTCAGCAATATATGCTTTCTATCTTCTGAAAATACAGTCACTCTTGCAAGAAGGAGCCCAGGCACGCCTCCTACATCACATTCAAGCCATAACTCTGCCCCCTTTTCCCTGCTCTCAGCATGAAGGCGGGCTTGGGCACTAGCAGGAGGCGTGCCTGGGCTCCTTCCTGCAAGAGCGACGCCCCTCTGGGCACCTTACTGGCTCATTTGCATACCAAATAAACTGGATTTTCAGAAGATTGAAAACATCTATTGATGAAACAAAGGCACATCTGGAAATAAGGTACTAAGTGCTATTAGGTCATGGCTTTACTTCAATAGCGATTTTCCTGGTGACAGATTCCCTTTAATAGGACTTATTTAGGCATATTTCTCTATAAAGTCCCCTTTGATTTAGCGGGAGATCCAGCAGTTGGACTTGCTCAGATCACACATTAATGGCACACCCTAGGGATATCAGACTTTTCTATCTATCTATCTATCTATCTATCTATCTATCTATCTATCTATCTATCCAGGGGAGTAGCTAAAGGATCATGGGCCCCCCTTCCCTCAGTGCTGTGTGTGTCTTCTTATGTGGCACAAGGGTCTTTGGCCCCCTCAGGCTCCTGGGCCTGGTAGCAACTGCTACCTCTGCACCCCCTATAGCTACGCCCCTGTATCTATCTATCTATCTATCTATCTATCTATCTATCTATCTATCTATTTGTAGACCAAACAAAAGAAGAAGAAGTCCAGTGTGAAAAAAGGAATAGAAAATAAATGGGTGCCAGAAGAAGGATGGACCCGGAAAGTCCAATCCCAATATCCACAAAGAATTTCCACAACGCTCCAATAGATGAAATAAGAGATTTATTAATCAATGCACAAAAATGCAACATTTCAGTCCTATCACAGGACCTTTTTTCACGTTTCAGAAAAGTCCTGTGATAGGACTGAAATGTTGTGTTTTTTGTTTATGGATTAATAAATCCCTCCCCCCCTCAATTCTAATACTGGAGTGCTGTGGAAATTATTTGTGAATATCTATCCATCTGTTATCTATTATCTATCTATCTAACTAACACTAGCACTCCTGTTCACACTGGTGCAGCTTCTGACCAGGTATGATGTTCTCCTGATATGGGCCTGCTGGTTTGTGTAGGATGCAGGTCAGGGTTAGTGTAGGACTCATCCGATTGGAAGCCACCTTGATCGTTGGTGGATGAGCCCGACATATTTATGATCATTTATATGCGCTAAGAGCTTCCATATTACTTACTACATAGCAGTTATGCTTTTTTACCTTTTCACACATTCACCTCATGTTCATTTTATGTGTCATGGCTTATCTAGTGCTGCTGCCATTCTCTGTTTAGTATCTAACTAACTATCTATCTATCTATCTATCTATCTATCTATCTATCTATCTAAAAAAATGAATGAAAGCAGCACCGCAATGTAAAAAAGAAAGTAATGGTGTGCCAGCAGCTCCGGATGTGGTCCAATCCTTCTTTAAACAATAAAAGAAATCTGCAGTGCTGCGGATTTCTTTTATCTATCTATCTATCTATCTATCTATCTATCTATCTATCTATCTATCTATCCATCTATCATCTACCTATCTATTTATCTATCAGTTATCTATTTATCTCATTATCTATCTATCTATCTTAAAATAATTCCACGGCACTCCCAGCGATGTGTATCAAAAATGGTGTTTTTTATTCACCAGAGCAAAAGACACCATTTTTGATACACATCCCTGGGAGCGCCATGGAATTATTTTATTTTATATTCGTTGGAGGTTGGATCACACCCACAGCCGCTGGCACACCTTTCTACATGTTGATTGTTGTGCCGCTTTAATTTCACTCTATCTCATCTATCTATCTATCTATCTATCTATCTCATTTATCTATCTATCTATCTATCTATCTATCTATCTATCTATCTATCTATCTATCGTCATCCATCCATCTAAAACTCTGGGCAACGTCTCTGTGCTTGTAAGTTCCTCTCGCATTTTGTGAACTGGCGTCCTATGATACTGACTGTACTATTGCACATATGTGCTTGAGAGAATTAGATTTTGGTTATGCTTCAGAAGCTGATGTAAAATGCTGATACCACGTAAACCATGATAAATAGCTGTAACTGTAGATGGAGCTGGTGTTCTGTAAATCCTGCCAGGACAGGAGATGGATTATGCATTTGAGATTTGCTTATCTAATGTAATTTTCTAAGGCTTCCAAGGCTTCTTTCACAGGTCTGCAGCAGACTGCTGATGCCGGCACTCTCTCGATTTAGCATGGCCAGATATTACTGCAATGTCTGCTGGCCCCATTGACTATGATAGGATCTGGCGGAGATCTGGCCACTGCTCGGCTGAATCCCTGCATATTTTCTGGGTAGTGGCCACCATTGCATGCAGAAGGAGAAGGCAACCCTTTGCCAATCCGGTGAGGTCCAAATTGGATAATATCACAAAAATGTAAGCTTTTTCTGCCGATACAACTTTGTTATCAGGGGTACAGTGACCATCCGTCTGCTTCAGAGCTCGTAGGTTTGGCTGAACTGTTTTTTTTTTAGACACACGTTAGAAGCCCCCTGTTTCATATTGGCTTATTCACAATGGTGCCATTTGTCCACTTACGATACATTGTCCCCACAGCAGCATGAGAACAGCTCACAAAGTGCACAGTTTCAGAAATACTGCCACCCTTGGCCCGAAAGCCAATAATTACCCCTTTTTTCAACTTTGAAAATTACCCTTTTTACCCATGACAGCAGCGAGGGATATGTGCGCAGACAGCCTATCCACACCTTATATACCCACCATGCCAGTGACACCAGAAAGTCTGGCACTTTTTCCTATAGTGTGCAATCACGACCATCTCTGCTGGATTGCAGGGTGGTCATAACCATGGAAACACACAACGTATAATGTGATTGAAAAATGAATCCAGTGAGCAAAGGAAGCAATATGGATAATAACAATACATTAGTAAGTGCCTGGTATTAACTTTCTCAACATGATAAATGCCACTTACTGAAGTCACACAACCCCTTTAAAGGGTTTCTGTCATCACATTTTACCATATTAAACCAGATGACATTTGCAATGTGCAAATGTCACCTGAGGTCTAATATGGTACAAATATACCTCTATGTGTCCCCGTTTTTATAAAAATTCATCTTTACTAATATGCAAATTAGCCTTACTAGGTGCAGGGGGCGGTAACCCTGCACCTAGTGGCGCCGTTTCCCCACCTCTATTCACGCCTCCTCAGTTGTGATTGACATGGCCAGACAGCTTGCTCTTTCTGCTGCCGGCCCTGTCCGTGCTCTAAATCCCGGGCCTGCGCCGTGCACGCTTATTTCGGCGCAGGCACAGTGAGTGCCGCTGGCTGTCGGGCTCCCGGCTTCCTCACTGCACCTGCGCCGCCTTCTCTTCCGGGTGTAGTGTGACGTCATCGGCCCAGGCGCAGTGAGGAAGCCGGGAGCCCGACAGCCAGGGGCACTCACTGCGCCTGCGCCAAAATAAGCGTGCACGGCGCAGGCCCGGGATTTAGAGCACGGACAGGGCCGGCAGCAGAAAGAGCAAGCATCCTGGCCATGTCAATCACAACCGAGGAGGCGTGAATAGAGGTGGGGAAACGGCGCCACTAGGTGCAGGGTTACCGCCCCCTGCACCTAGTAAGGCTAATTTGCATATTAGTAAAGATGAATTTTTATAAAAACGGGGACGCATATAGGTATATTTGTACCATATTAGACCTCAGGTGACATTTGCACATTGCAAATGTCATCCGGTTTAACATGGTAAAATGTGATGACAGAAACCCTTTAAGGACTTGGGATTTACATTCCAATTGATCTCATGATACATGATATTTTTTGTCATGTGCCTACCAAGAATGGCGGGTCAGACCTGTCGTGTGCTAGATGAGAGTATTTTGGAATAAAAAATAATGGACATGCTCATTCTTACTAACTTTGTGGTTGCTGAATTTGGTATATTTGTGGCAGATACAAAAAATGCTATTTTCTATTTAATAAAAAAAAATACACGTTTTTAAAGGTTGCACACTTCACACAGCAGACATCCATAATTACATTTCCTAATACAAAATGGCAATCTAATGATTACATGTTGGGGTCCCTATGGGAGCCTTAAAAAAGTAAAAAAAAATCAGAAAAAGTTTATGAAAATATAAAAATTAAAAATAAACAATAGTAATAAAAAAATAAACATCATAGGCAGTGCTGCATCCCAAAACACCCGTACTCTTAAAATATACTGTAAATATATTTATCGCATACAGTGAAACTGAAAAAAAAATATCTAAATGGCCAATTTGTTGTTTTTTCATTGCTTTACGTCCCCAAAAAATAATAATAAAAAGTGATACACACATCAAAATGGTATCAGTAAAAACTACAGATCATTTTGCAAAAAATGAGCCCTTACACAGCTTCGTAGACATAACTATAAAAAGTTCTGGGGGTCAAAATATGAGGATAAAAAAATAAAAATGTTTTTTTTTTTAGTTTTTATTTTTTAAGTATTCAAGCACAAAAAAAAACTATATAAATGTGGCTGTAATCGTACTGACCTGGAGAGTGAAGGTAAACAGGCTAGTTTTACCACATAGTGAACGCTGTAAAAATCAATAAAACTGTGGTGGTATTGCATTTTTTGATTTTTTTTTTCCAGTTTCCCACATCATATACAATATTAAATGGCGCCATTAGAAAGTGCAACTTGTCCCACAAAACAAACAAACCCTCATACAGCTATTTGAACTAAAAAATAAAAAAAATTATGGCTCTGGAAAAACAAAGAAAAGCAAAAATGTAAAATCGCTGTGCCAGGTAGGGATTAATTTGCCCCTTTTTGTCCGTTTTCATGGGTTCACAAAATGCTGGCGGGGTTTGTTCAACACTTTTGTATCGTGCTCCTGAGGCTTATTCAGATTGCTTCTCAGATATAGGTGTGTTGGAATTATTTTGAAGATGTTTACTTCCTTATTGGCAAAATCATAGTTACCTGCTGATCGTCACGTCTCACCGGGCCATGTAAAGCTATGTGAGTAATGATCTTTGATTCTAAGTGCAGTCAATACAGGAACGAAAGCTACATTCTTGTCTTTGTTATTGCTCTGGTTATGTAAGCCAGGACATTCCACAATTCAATGGTTAGATGTATTTATAACACTGTGATAAGTTTCACATTCAGTATTGCTGCAACTGTGGGGGCTATTATTTAAGAAGTAGATCTTATAGATTGTAGCAAACCATCAGGATAGGAGATGAGATTAGTGCTGATGATGTATTTAGCTCACAGGTGATTGCCTCTGACTAGATACAATTGTATCCACCACTCAGCTGAGATCTGATGTCCTTATTCACTGACAGTAAGCACAGATTTTGAAAAGTGAGGAATTGAAACATAGAAGTGACAAGACTTTTCAGTTTGTGATGATTGCAGTTGGATCGGTAAAGATTGGAGGCTTGGGCAGAGGAGTGGCAGATGAGGTTTAACACTGACAAATGTAAGGTTATGCACATGGGAAGGAATAATGCAAGTCACCAGTACATACTAAATGGTAAAACACTGGGTAACACTAACATGAAAAAGGACCTAGGACTTTTAGTGAACAGCGAACTTAACTGTAGAAGCCAGTGTCAGACAGCTGCTGCCAAGGCCAATAAGTCTATGGGGTGTATCAAAAGGGGCATAGATGCCCGTAATGAGAACATAGTCCTGCCACCTTACAAATCACTAGTCAGACCACACATGGAGTACTGTGCACAGTTCTGGGCTCCTGTGAACAAGGCAGACATAGCAGAGCTGGAGAGGGTTCAGAGGAGGGCAACTAAACTAATAACTGGAATGGGTGGACTACAGTACCCAGAAAGATTATCAAAATTTGGGTTATTCACCTTAGAAAAAAGATGACTGAGGGGAGATCTAATAACTATGTACAAATATATCAGGTATTCATGTACCTGTCCAGAGACCCCACATGTCCTCCTGAATTCAACTGCTGTGGTCCTTATCTCACTTACTAAGCCCCCTGGTGGAGGAGGAGGAAGACAGAAAATGGCAGCTATCGTTGGCCACCATAGAGGGACAGCTTTTAGGGCAATATATTGTGCTGCACTGTGGTATATGGTTCTGCTGGGACGGTATTTTTTCGCTATGGTATTGCTGACCCCATTTACTTGCGTTGCCCTGCTTTCTGTCAATTTACATCCCCCTACAACATGGGGCCACATTTTTTTTTTCCAGGGCCGCTTTAAGTTCCCAGTCGACCTCTTACAAATGTTGAATCGGAGGTCATGAAGAATTTGCCCATCGTCTACTAATGTGTTAAATATATAGTGCACATCCTAAACAGTTACACTGCTACAAGAGGTTCATTTGCATATATTAAAACATCATTATGTACAGGGGACCAACACAGATGTCTTCAGCTGACAAGCACACATGTAACATGTCAGCCAGTATCATAGGTACAAATCTGCTGAATAATGCTCTTTAAAAGAACATATATACAACCACCTTCACGCAATTTTGCATTAAACATTAAATAAGCTAACATTGCATGAGAATTCAGATTTGCAACTCAACCACTTACTTAAAGAAGAACTCCCGCAAAAATTTTTATTCTCTGACCTGTTAGAAAGGTGCATTATATAATCTGTAGTGAATGTCATTTTCTTATCAGAGGCTGAAATTGAGAGTTTCCACTCTCTTCTTATTGTAGCTGGGTCATGTGACCAACTCCCTGACCTCCAACTCACCCAGGACAGCAAGCCAGTCACTTCTCTATTCATTCCTATGAGACTGAAAGTGAGGCTCCCATAGGAATGCATAGAAAATTGGACTTCCTGTCCACACATAAGGTGCTGTGTGAGTTGGTGGGTCTAATTCCTAGTCACATGATACAGATACGAAACTTCAGGATGATATAAGTCAAAAATTCAGCTACTGGTAAGAAAATGACATTCACTACAGATTATATCATGTACATTTCTAGCAGGACATGGAATAAAAATTTTTGCGGGAGCTCTTCTTTAAGCAGACTCCTTAGACAACAGAATTTAATGTGCGAAAGATGTGAGGAGCTCACACAATGCACCCAAATCTATGTTCTCTGTTGTGTGTTAAACACCAGAACCGTAGAATGTGCCAAATGATTTTTGCAATGAAGAAAAATTGGGGATTATATATACTGTACTTAATTTTCCATCCACCTTTACGAACTCTAATTCTAATTCATAATCATAAATCCCTAAACATAATCAGCTGACATAATACTAATAATAATAAACTTTTTTTTTTAAGGAAAATCTATTCCATCTGCGAAAACAGCTGACTGCGGCACATGCGGTGCGGGCGTGCGAAAGGAGAATCCATCGGGTCCCCACGCTGCTGTGACGGGGACCCGATGGCTTGGATGGCAGCCCGATGCCTTCCTTAGACATCGTGTCTGCCATCCCTGCGAGCCTGTGAGATCCAGACCCCTGGATCTCACAGGAAGCAGGCTGTAAGTGTATTACACTGGTAATACACTTACAGCTAATGCATTACAATACAGAAGTATTGTAATGCATTGTAAAGGGGATCAGACCCCCAAAAGAGAAAAAAGTGGGAAAAAAAGTGAAAAAATAAAGTTTTACAAAAAAATAAAAGTTTCAAGTAAAAAAAAGCGCACTTTTCCCAAAATAAAGTGAAAAAAGGGAAAAAAGAAAAGTAGACATATTAGGTATCGCCGCGTCCGTATCGACTGGCTCTATAAAAATATCACATCACCCACCCCGCCAGGTGAACGCAGTAAAAAAACCTCACAAAAAACAGTGCTAAAACAGCCATTTTTTGGTCACCTTCCCTCACAAAAAGTGTAATAGCAGGTGATCAAAAAGGCGTATTTACCCCAAAATACCAGGTACCAATCAAACCGTCATCTCGTCCTGCAGAAATTTAGACCCTACATGAGACAAGCGCCCAAAAAATGAAAAGAAATATGGCTCTCAGAAAATAGTAACACAAAAAATATTTGATTCTGTTCAAAAATACATCTAATGTGTAAAACTTTCTAAAAATACTAAAAATAAAAATGTTAGACATATTGGGTATCGCCGCGTCCATAACAACTTGCTCTATAAAAATATTACATGAGATGGCCCCCAGGTGAATGCTGTAAAAATGTTTTTTTAAAAACTGTCATAACAGCCATTTTTTTCACCTTGCCTCACAAAAAGTGTAATACCACGCGATCAAAAAGGCGTATTTACCCCAAAATGGTACCAATCAAACTGTCATCTCGTCCTGCAGAAATTTAGACCCAACCTGAGACAATCGCCCAAAAAATTAAAAAAAATGGCTCTCAGAAAATGGCAACACAAAAAAAAGATTTTATTCTGTTCAAAAATAACACGAATGTGTAAAATTTAACAAAAATAAAAATGGTAGACATATTGGGTATCGCCACATCCGTAACAATCTGCTCTATAAAAATATTACATGATTTTCCCCCTCAGGTGAATGCTGCAAAAAAAAATTTAAAAATACTATGCCTAAACAGCTATTTTTTTTCACCTTAACTCACAAAAAGTGTAATACCAAGCGATCAAAAAGTCTTATGTACCCCAAAATGGTACCAATGAAAACGTCACCTCATCCCGCAAAAATTGAGCCCCCACATAAGACAATAACTCAAAAAATAAAAATCAATGGCTCCCGCAAACCAATCCATCAAAATCTGTGCTGCGAAATCCAAATGGCGCTCCTTCTATTCTGAGTCCTACCATGTGCCCCCACAGCAGTTTCCCACCACATATGGGGTGTTGCCATATTCAGGAGAAAATACCAGAACTCTCCATTCACTTTGGAGGATCTGTTGTAGAGATAGGTGAGGGTCCCAGGAACCTCTATAGAAATGAATGGAGAGCACATGTGTGGTGCACTCTCTCCTTCACTTTGGAAGATCTGTTCTAGAGATAGGTGCGGGTCTCAGAAGTGGCTCAGAAGTACCTATCTGACATTGGTGGCATATCCTAGTCTCAGATGTCACAGCGCCTTAACATTAACCTTAGCAGTGGAAGAGTTATATAACAACTTTGCCCAGCCAGTAAAGTTCCTTCCAATACCATTTCTTTCCATCACCCTCCATGTGAAGTCCCATTCCACCCTGTCAAATGTCTGTATGCATCCAATGACAGGATGGAGCAGGACTCCCCATGGGCCAGTTGAATATTTGCAAATAAACAATGCAAATTAAAATGAGTATTTTTATTTGGAATAAATCCACTCTGATCAGGGTGTATTATAGATGTAATTACCTTACTTAACCTAATTGCCAAACTTTTTCCAGCAGTTTCACATCTGTTTTAAGCACCGATATTAGGCAATATGATTCCCTCTTCAGAAGGTCCTTACCCTTCTTTAAAATCAGAGTAATTATCACCTCCAACATATCTGTGCACCTACCAATTCTGGCAGATTCATATATAACATCCAAAAGACAAGGGAAGATCACTTTCCCATATCTCCGATAAAACTAAATGGAATCATAATCCGGGGAAGTATTCCACATAAAGGATTGGACAGCAACCCTAAGATTTTCCAATGTGATCGGCACTATTCTCAAAAAATACCTGCTCCTTAAATCATACATCCCTCAGAAGCTCTTCCTCTCTCATACCAAATGTTTTCCAAAGTCCGACATTACTAATACACTGAATGAAAGCCTTGAGTGCATCCTACACGTACTTAACATGACAGAAGTATAGGATTTCCTGTTTAAACAAATCATGACTATGCATAGTAGACAGCCAATGCAGATTCAGCCTCAAAGGATGTGTTCTCCTTCGGATGTGTTAGTGGTGAAAGATTTAAGTTCTTAAATTTTATTCCTAATATTTCCCAAATAGGAGCCCTTTATCAATGTCAGATCAATCTGTGACATAGAACTTTAGGAACTACTAAAATAAGAATATGTTATCCTAGTGTTAAAGAGGACCTTTCATGGGTTTACATTATAGTAGGTAAATACCTTTACTTGCAGGGCACCCCCCGTTGATCCTGCCACCCGCCCAGGTTTTTCAAAATAACGCTCCTGCGCCCCGCTCTGCCCCCCTGTATTTTTGGCTATGACGCTCTCCGATGTGATTGGATCGCGGCACAGCCAGGGAGAAGGAGACGCCCATTGAGAAACCCGGGCGTCTCCTCCTCCCTGTACCGATGCTCAGTATTAGCATACTGAGCGGGAAATATACAGGGGGCCAGAGCGGGGCGCAGGAGCGCTATTTTGAAAAACCTGGGTGGGTGGAAGCATCAGCGGGGGGTGCCCTGCAAGTAAAGGTATTTACTTACTATAATGTAAACCCATGAAAGGTCCTCTTTAAATGGTATTTATGATATACTGTGGTATTAAGAAGCGTTGATAGTGATATCAGCGTTTCTTAATTACTGAGGTATTTTAGTCACTCCCGCTTCTGTCATGAGGCCTCTGGGTCCTGACATTTAGCCTCACAGGCGTCAAGCCAATAGGCTTGAAGCTTATGAGGCAGTAGAATGGTGTAACAACATCATCGCACCCTCCTGCGCCGGGTCATGGGCAGCGCGAAGACATAGTAGACATTATAATTTATAGGGGCTACAAGGAGACATTATACTGTATGGGAGTTAGAAGTTGTAGCCCACATACAGTATAATGTCTCGTTGTAGCCCCCATACAGTATAATGTCTCGTTGTAGCCCCCATAAAGTATAATGTCTCCTTGTAGCCCCCATACAGTATAATGTCTTCTCCTTGTAGCCCCCATACAGTATAATGTCTCCTTGTAGCCCCCATACAGTATAATGTCTTCTCCTTGTAGCCCCCATACAGTATAATGTCTCCTTGTGGCCCCCATACAGTATAATGTCTCCTTGTTGTTCCGATACAGTATAATGTCTCCTTGTAGCTGCCCCCATACAGTATAATGTCTCCTTGTCGCCCCCATACAGTATAATGTCATCTTGTAGCCCCCATACAGTATAAAGTCTCCTTGTGGCTGCCCCCATACAGTATAATGTCTCCTTGTGGCCCACTGCTCTATACAGTATAATGTCTCCTTGTAGCTGCCCCCATACAGTATAAAGTCTCCTTGTGGCTGCCCCCATACAGTATAATGTCTTCTCCTTGTAGCCCCCATACAGTATAATGTCTCCTTGTGGCCCCCATACAGTATAATGTCTCCTTGTTGTTCCGATACAGTATAATGTCTCCTTGTAGCTGCCCCCATACAGTATAATGTCTCCTTGTGGCTGCCCCCATACAGTATAATGTCTCCTTGTGGCTGCCCCCATACAGTATAATGTCTCCTTGTGGCCCCCATACAGTATAATGTCTCCTTGTTGTTCCGATACAGTATAATGTCTCCTTGTAGCTGCCCCCATACAGTATAATGTCTCCTTGTAGCCCCCATACAGTATAATGTCTTCTTGTAGCCCCCATACAGTATAAAGTCTCCTTGTGGCTGCCCCCATACAGTATAATGTCTCCTTGTGGCCCACTGCTCTATACAGTATAATGTCTCCTTGTAGCTGCCCCCATACAGTATAATGTCTCCTTGTGGCCCCCATACCGTATAATGTCTCCTTGTGGCCCCCATACACTATAATGTCTCCTTGTAGTCCCACTACAGTATAATGTTTCCTTATGGCCCCCATACAGTATAATGTCACCTTGTAGCCCCTATACAGTATATTGTCTCCTTGGGGCCCCCATACAGTATAATGTCTCCTTGGAGCTACCCCCATACAATATAATGCTTCCTTGTGGCCCTCATACAGTATAATGTCTCCTTGTAGCTGCCCCCATACAATATAATGCTTCCTTGTGGCCCTCATACAGTATAATGTCTCCTTGTAGCCCCCCTACAGTATAATGTTTCCTTATGGCCCCCATACAGTATAATGTCACCTTGTAGCCCCCATACAGTATAATGTCTCCTTGTAGCGCCCATACATTATAATGTATATACATGTAAATACATTATACATTATAATGGGCCCACCGCCCCATATAGTATAACGTCTGCTTGTGGCCCACTGCCCCATAGAGCATAATGTCTCCTTGTGGCCCACCGCCCCCAAAAAGTTTAGTGTCTCCTTGTGGCCCAACTGTTTTTTCTTCTAAATGGTTATTTATCACAATAAATTTCTTAATATCGTTTTGTTATCCTAGCATGATTTCTTACTCTCCAAACATCTACAAACCTGGTTTCCTTGCAGTATTTCACTAGTGGAGAATTATGAAACATCAGAATAGAGGGCAAATCTGATCAATCTGTGAGTTCATCACACAATTAAAATCCCCAATAATAATAACAACAGTCAAACAGTTCTCTTTTTGTTGTATAAATGAAAGTAACTGGCCCAATATTTATGGAGAACGAGGCTGTGGTATGTATACAAATGCCAAGATGCAAGTCAAACCTTCAAGTTTCCCATATAGAAACACGTATCTTCCCTCCTTATCAACAGATGGGGTGTCTTTAGTAAAGATGGGTTTCCAACAAACATACAGTATAATGCCAGGTAGATGTTTATTAAATCAAATACCACACACCTTTCAATCCTATCCCCAATGCCACAAACATTCCACTTTGAATTCTAACACATATTGGGTCCGGAAAAAAAAACAATCCCCCTCCCCCGCAACAGGTCATTCCATAATCCTCCCTCCCCAACCCCCCCCTAACCCACTCCAGTTGACCTGAGGCTTGCAAAGACAAACAAATGACAGATCTGTAACCTACAGTAGAACCACTCCTCTCATTCCACTCCCACAGCCGGTTACATATTTATATGTAATATATGTATAATAGAGCAACCACATTACAGTCCTCTGGCATCCAGACAATTTACAACTGCATCCGATGATTCAAAAAACTGTCCTGAACCATTATACATAACATGCAATTTGGCTGAAAAAATAAATGAATAACTAATATTTGCCTGCTGTAAATGCTTTTTCACTGTCACAAAACTTCATCTTCTCTCCTGCGCTGCTTTAGAAAAATCCAGGAAAATGGTTATTTTACTACTACTATAACATACATCCAGGCACTCCCTAACTCTTACATGAACCATATCTCTGTCCTTACAGGAAAAATGTTTTTGTCAACATAACACAGGGCAAGTTCCCTGGGGGGTGTTTTCCCCCTGGAATATGATGCGCTTGTTCTACCAAAATAAATGAGAGAGGTTCTCTTTCCCCAAATTATCCACAATACAGGTTTTAAAAAGGTAACAAAGCTCTTGTCTTCATCTCCCTCCCTGTAGTATCACATCACTGTGTACATTATCTCTGTACGGTGACATCACTGTGTACATTATCCCTGTGCTGTGACATCACAGTGTATATTATCCCTGTACTCTGACATCACTGTGTACATTATCTCTGTACGGTGACATCACTGTGTACATTATCCCTGTACTATAAAATCACAGTCTATATTATCCCTGTACTCTGACATCACTGTGTACACTATCTCTGTACGATGACATCACTGTGTACATTATCTCTGTACGGTGACATCACTGTGTACATTATCCCTGTACTCTGACATCGCTGTGTATACATTATCTCTGTACTGTGACATCACAGTGTATATTATCCCTGTACTGTGACATCACTGTGTATATTATCCCTGTACTGTGACATCACCGTGTACATTATCACTGTACTGTTACATCACTGTGTACATTATCTCTGTACTGTGACACCACAGTGTATATTATCCCTGTACTGTGACATCACTGTGTTTATTATCCCTGTACTGTGACATCACTGTTTATTATCCCTGTACAGTGACATCACTGTGTATATTATCCCTGTACTATGACATCACTGTGTATATTATCCCTGTACTGTGACATCGCTGTGTTTATTATCCCTGCACTCTGACATCACTGTGTTTATTATCCCTGTACTGTGACATCACTGTGTGGTTATCTCTGTACGGTGACATCACTGTGTTTATTATCTCTGTACTGTGACATCACTGTGTATATTATCCCTGTACTGTGACATCGCTGTGTTTATTATCCCTGTGCTCTGACATCACTGTGTTTATTATCCCTGTACTGTGACATCACTGTGTTTATTATCCCTGTACGGTGACATCACTGTGTATATTATCTCTGTACTGTGACATCACTATGTATATTATCCCTGTACTCTGACATCACTGTGTTTATTATCCCTGTACGGTGACATCACTGTGTTTATTATCCCTGTACGGTGACATCACTGTGTATATTATCTCTGTACTGTGACATCACTGTGTATATTATCCCTGTACTGTGACATCACTGTGTTTATTATCTCTGTACTGTGACATCACAGTGTTTATTATCCCTGTACAGTGACATCACTGTGTATATTATCCCTGTACAGTGACATCACTGTGTTTATTATCTCTGTACTGTGACATCACTGTGTATATTATCCCTGTACTGTGACATCACTGTGTTTATTATCCCTGTACTGTGACATCACTGTGTTTATTATCTCTGTACTGTGACATCACTGTGTATATTATCGCTGTACTGTGACATCACTGTGTTTATTATCCCTGTACTGTGTCATCACTGTGTATATTATCTCTGTACTGTGACATCACTATGTATATTATCCCTGTACAGTGACATCACTGTGTTTATTATCCCTGTACAGTGACATCACTGTGTATATTATCTCTGTACTGTGACATCACTGTGTATATTATCCCTGTACTGTGACATCGCTGTATTCATTATTTATGTACTGTGACATCACTTTGTTCATTATTCCTGTGATGTGACATCACTGTGTACATTTTTCCATACTGTGACATCACTGTGCATTATTACCTTACTATCACTGTGTACATTATTGCTGTGTTTTGACTTCACTATGAACATTGTCCCAATACTGTGAGATCACTGTGTGTTATCCCAGTACTGTGATATCACCATGTGAGTTATTCCATTAACGTGACCTCACTATGCACCAAAATAATTAAAAGCCTTTTATGTTCTGAACCTGCTGCTGAATATGCTCATGGACTAAGTTTTGCTGTGAGGCCCCATGGTCACTTTGTATACCCAGGAAAGAGATGCAGTGATGCAATGAGCAGGTGCAGCCTCTGGTTTCATGGCAGTCATTGTTGTGCAGCCCTGGTCTACAGCACAGGACTGAGAAACAAACAATATGACCCATTGAGTATGAGTGAATCATCGGCCACTTACCATAGTCATGGTTACCCCTTTTTTCAACTTCATACTATTGTGGTTTAATATGGAAAATACAAATGAGACAAACATCTCGAGGCTGTTTTGGTCAGAAGGAGATTATTGTTGGGGTTGAATCCAGAGGGTTTGATGCATCCTGAATCATAGCCTGAAGTTATTTGTCTCCATTTCTCCTTAGAATGAAATAGCAGTGAACCTCAGTCAAGAGGGTTCTCCAACTACAAGTACTTATTTACTGCCAATGTGTAGACCTAAGTTGCTACTCATTGATTACCCAGAGTTCACCACTTATTTGGGATACATATATATGAAACTTCTGCAGTATGAATTGAGTTAAGATACTGGTTGTGGTTTCCAAACCTCAGTTCTTCTGAGCCATACCCAGTGATTTTCTATTGAAAAGAAGCACAAAAACACATTTAATACGATATGACACAAAGCTGAAATATGTCAAGAACGATTAGAGCTGCCTTAGCAGTTTGCCTGTGATATGGCTTGTATTCAAATACAAATGACCCCTGAAAGTACAGGTCTCAACATGATGTCCTAAAAATGCCACCACTCGTGTGTTAATTAATTCAGTCACCATCAGTAGGCCTATAGAGGATTCTGCTCATCGATAATTATTTAATTTACACTAATGTCACACACATTTTAATTGAATTTGGAACTTTTCTAGGGTATGCTGTACTATGAAACATATGTGTGCTGTGGTTCAGAATACTATATATAAAGGGGTTGTCCCACAATAAGAAATTATCACCTATCCCAAGTATACATGGTAAGTACCTGAATGGTAGGGGTCCCGGTCACCCGAATGGATGGAGTGATGGCCATGTAAGCACAGACGGAGAACTTGTAAGTTGAAGAGGAAGCAGAGCTCGTATGAGTGCCGTGACCCATTCAAGCAGCTGATCAAGGGGGATTGTCACTATTACTGACTACTTTCATAAAAGGAGGACACAATGGCCGGTGACAATACAACAAAGAGAATGGAAACCGTATTCTATATACTGGCGTCAGAGGACATTTCATGGATAAAGTTTAAGCTCATAGGACTACTATTCCCTGCATATCCATGCTGATATAATGTGATAGCAGAGCACATTACAGGGAGGAGGTATAAGAGGAGAAGACTACAACTCTTAGCATGTCCAGGCTCTTATTATTTGATATGAGAAGAAATTACAGGGATGAGGTATTAGAGGATAGAACTACAACTCCTAGCATGCACAGTTTGTTATGTGATATCAGAGGACATTTCAACGAGAGGGTACAAAAAGAGTGGACTGCAACTCCCGACATGTCCAGGCAGATATTATGGGATATCAGAGGATGTTTCAGAGAGGGGACATAAGAGGAGAGGACTAGGACGTCCAGCATGTCCAGGCCATTATTATGGGATATCAGAGGACAATTCAGACAGAGAGTATAAGAGGAGAGGACTACAACTCCTGGCATGTCCAGGGCTTTATTATGGGATATCAGAGGACAAGTTAGAGAGGGAGTATAAGAGAAAAGGACTACAACTTGTGCAGTGCCCCAGTCCCATAGTGTATCTGCAAATGTTTGGTTTGTTATGTAATGTTTAAAAATGTTATCTTATGTTTGCAGTGTACACCAGCAGGTGATGTATGGTTTGGCATCAAGAGTGGAGCTAACTACCTCATTCCTCCCCTGATAGTCGGATTCGACAGGTCCTACTTCCAGGAGAGGGCAGTGTTAGCTAGGGCAGAGAAGAGTGAGGAAGCAAGCCCTATTGTACATGCTCAAAGGGCCTAAGGGACCAGAGAACCAACTCATCTGTGAGAATACTAATCCAGAGAGACTGCAATGACAAAACTACAGATATTCTGAAAAGCTGTAGCATTACAGTCAGCAGACTGACCAACAACTATAGCTATCAAGATCCTGCTGCAGGTGAGGGACTGTGCTTATTCCTTATACCACCTTTTCACTGCACCGATCCTGAGGTATTAGATCCAGGGACACTACCACTCTCATCCAGCTCCTCAGAGGCTTGCTGTACTTCTAAGGTTTCTTGGGCCTGCCTGCACTGATGAGATGAAGGTGACATCATCACAGTTCCTTCATTACCACTTCTCTCCACTGCAGATCTCCGGCCCCTCCTACACTGATCACATGATGGTGACTTCATCACAGGTCCTTCAGCCCTCGTATTGTAGCATAGTGCCCGTCTGGCGGCGGCCAAAACCCACCGACTCCACCCCCCCCTCAACGGACATGTTTAGTAATTTATAAATTTTAGCCGGACAATTTTTTAGGTCCCAAAAAGAAGACATGTCTGGGAAAAAGAGGGCATATGGTTACCCTACTCACCCATCTTTTTGCTTGCAGAATTGTCTATATATTCATCAATGTTCCTTGGTCTTTTTTGTGGAATGTTCTCACTTTTTTATGATGAGACCCTCATTATTCTCTTGTGTCCTGTGTCCTTGAATATGTCCTTGTATGTCATTTTATAAATGCTTGACTCGAAAAGCTCCTGACTAGAGATGAGCGAGCATACTCGTCCGAGCTTGGTGCTCGTTCGAGTATTACGGTACTCGTAAGTGCTCGCTGCTCGGACGAGTATCTCGCCATGCTCGAGGAAATGGCAACTTCCGCATCATGCATTTTTGGCGCCTATAAACTCAGCCAATCACAAGCCAGGAGACTCTGCGGTACACCCAGCATCACGTGGGGCCCTTACATGTCGATAGCAGGGGTTGGCTGGCCTGATCAGGTGACCCTGGAATATACTAGTGACTGGCCACGGTGCTTGGCTCAGATGCTGTCTGGATGTCGTTAGGGATAGAGCTGCTGCGTTTCAGGGAGAGTGTTAGGGCCTGCATTTAGTTCTCTGTTAGGCAGGAATCACCCACAAAGAACCCAACAGCCCTTCTAAGGGCTACCAGAAATTTTTTTTTTGTCTCCTGTCTTGGCTGGCTGGCTGGCACTAGTAGTGCAGCTATCGCCATATATAACCCCTTTTTTTTTATTGTTATATCTCAGTGATACAAATCCATTTCACACAGCTGCGTGGAACCATTCTGTGTGTCACAGTTCAGTACACTCACTACAATCCGTATTTTCTGTCCAGGTGACACTTTCTGTACGTCACTTAATACAACCAGGTCTTTTGCTCTCACGTAAATAGCTTGATCCCAAAAATCTCTGTGCGACATTTGTCTGGGTCGCAGTCAAAATAGCCACCGTCAGCAGGGTGTCAGTTAGCTCTACGATAGTTTCTGCACGTCACGTTCCAAAAAAAACAAAACTAAAAAAATAAATATATAAAAAAAATAGTTTTTTTGTTGTTTTAGCTCAGTGATACAAATCCATTTCACACAGCTGCGTGGAACCATTCTGTGTGTCACAGTTCAGTACACTCACTACAATCCGTATTTTCTGTCCAGGTGACACTTTCTGTACGTCACTTAATCCAACCGGGTCTTTTGCTCTAACGTATATAGCTTGATCCCAAAAATCTCTGTGCGACATTTGTCTGGGTCGCAGTCAAAATAGCCACCGTCAGCAGGGTGTGAGTTAGCTCTACAATAGTTTCTGCACGTCACGTTCCAAAAAAACCAAAACAAAAAAAAAATATATAAAAAAAATATATATAAAAAAATTGTTTTTTGTTGTTTTTGCTCAGTGATACGAATTCATTTCACACAGCAGTGTGGAACCATTCTGTCACAGTTCAGTACACTCACTACAATCCGTATTTTCTGTCCAGGTGACACTTTCTGTACGTCACTTAATTCAACCAGACTGAACAAGTTTGTGGGTTTCAGTACAGCAGGCCCATTTATTTTATTTTTTTTATATAATACACTTATATACAGAAAATGTTGAACCCCAGGGCTAAGGGTCGAGGACGAGGGCGTGGGCATTCAATTACTACAGGGGGCAGAGGCCGTGGTCCTGGGCAGGGTGAGACAGTACCTGCTGATGAGGGAGCAGGGGAACGCCGCAGAGCTACACTCCCTAGCTTCATGTCTCAACTTACAGGGACACGTGGTAGAGGACTGTTGAAACCACAACAGTGCGAACAGCTGATATCGTGGATTGCGGACAATGCTTCAAGTAATTTGTCCACCAGTCAGTCTTCCACGCAGTCCACCCTTCGTTACCCAAGGGAGCACTCCTCTGGCTCCTCCACCTCAACCTCCTTCCCCCCAGTCTGCCCCCTGCCAGGAAAATTTGGAATGCGATCCGGCATACTCTCAGGAACTGTTTTCTGGACCCTTCCCAGAGTCACAAACCACTTCTCAGGTTGCTGCTGACCTCATTCCCAATGCCCAAGTTTTCCAACTGTCGCAGTCTGTGGGTGATGATGATGATGGTGACAATGTTGACTTAGTGGAAGAAGTTTGTAAAGAGGTGTCAGACGATGAGGAGACACGGTTGTCAGACAGTGGTGAAGTTGTTGTCAGGGCAGGAAGTCCGAGGGGGGAGCAGACTGAGGGGGAGCAGACTGAGGAATCGGAGGATGACGAGGTGACTGACCCAAGCTGGGTTGATAAGCCGAGTGAAGACAGTGCTTCTGAGGCGGAGGCGAGTGCTGCACCAGAACACGTTGGAAGAGGCAGTGGTGTGGCCAGAGGGAGAAGCAAGGCCAGAGCTGGTGCATCAGCAGCAACTGTTTCACGTAGTGGAGCTCCCATGTCGAGGCCTAGATGTTCGCAAGTCTGGAGGTTCTTTAAAGAAAGTGAGGATGACCGACGGACTGTGGTGTGCAACCTGTGCCACACCAGGATCAGCAGGGGTGCCACCACTACTAGCCTAACCACCACCAGCATGCGCAGGCATATGAGTGCTAAACACCCCACTCAATGGAACCAAGGACGTTCACCACCTCCTGCGGGTCACACCACTGCTCCTTCCCCTGTGTCACTCACTGCCTCTGCTAGTCAACCCCCTGCCCAGGACCCCGGCACGAGCCTCCCGCCGGAAAAACACACCTTCGCCTCCACGATCCTCCACAGTGTCCACCAATGTGTCCCAGCGCAGCGTTCAGCTGTCTTTACAGCAGATGCTGGAGCGCAAGAGGAAATACAGTTCCACCCACCCACATGCCCAAGCTCTCAACGTCCACATCTCCAAATTGCTGAGCCTGGAGATGCTGCCCTATAGGCTGGTAGAGACCGAGGCCTTTCGCAATCTCATGGCGGTGGCTGCCCCTCGGTATTCGGTCCCCAGCCACCACTATTTTTCCCAATGTGCCATCCCAGCCCTACACCAGCACGTGTCAGAGAACATCATCCGTGCCCTGACCAACGCTGTTTCTGAGAAGGTCCACCTAACCACGGACACGTGGACAAGTGCTGCCGGGCAGGGACACTATATCTCACTGACGGCACATTGGGTTAACTTGGTGGAGGCTGGGACCGAGACTGACCCTGGGGCCGCTCATGTACTGCCCACACCGAGGATTGCGGGGCCTACCTCGGTCACGGTCTCTCAGACGTACTATTCCTCCTCCTCCGACCCCTCCTCCACCTCCTCCTCCGAATTACCATCCGTGGGCACGGCACCTTCAGTCGGTAGCTCTAGGCGCAGCAGCAGTGCCGTGGGTAAGCGCCAGCAGGCGATGCTTAAACTGCTGAGCTTAGGTGACAAAAGGCACACCGCCCAAGAGCTGTTACAGGGCATCACGGTATGGCTGTGGCCGATGTGCGGCTGGCACCGCTGAACCTCAAGCCAGGCATGGTTGTGTGTGACAACGGGCGTAACCTGGTGGCGGCTCTGCAACTCGGCAGACTGACACATGTGCCATGCCTGGCCCACGTGTTTAATCTAATAGTTCAGTGGTTCCTCAAGACATACCCCAATCTGTCTGATTTGCTCACCAAGGTACGCCGCATTTGTGTGCATTTCCGCAAGTCGACCACAGATGCTGCCACTCTCAGGGCAGCGCAGCGCCGCCTACAACTGCCCGCTCACCGACTGTTGTGCGACGTGCCCACGAGATGGAATTCGACATTAAACATGTTATCCAGAGTTTACCAGCAGCGCTGAGCGATTGTAAACTGCCAGATGTCAACTTCCACCAGAACTGGTAGTCAGGTCAGTCAGATTCCTCAAGTCTACAATGAGGAGTGTATAACAATAAAAATTATAATAAAAAGTTTGGACCAACGATATATATATATATATATATATATATTTTTTTTTTTTCATAAGTGCATATCCATAAAGCAGAACTATGGGTATATAAAGGTATGGTTGCACAACATATAATAAACAATAAGAATAGAAATAAATTTAAATATATGTGGCGCTATGCCGACTAGAGATAAAAAAGGAAGTCCTTAGTTACACAGATTTGCAAATGCGTGATCATGCCCACTCACCATACGTCACGGTAACTTCCTGTGGAGTGGGTCCCTACACTCGTCTATGCCTCTGTTCAGACTACATCCAAGTCTCCATTGTTCAGGGCGTGTGAAACCAGCTAAATAGGTATCCTACCAGGAAGTCCTAGGTGAATGGGCGTCGTCAGGTCCAAAAGGAGTATGCGAGGCTCAGTATATAACAATAAAAATTATAATAAAAAGTTTGGACCAACGATATATATATATATATATATTTTTTTTCATAAGTGCATATCCATAAAGCAGAACTATGGGTATATAAAGGTATGGTTGCACAACATATAATAAACAATAAGAATAGAAATAAATTTAAATATATGTGGCGCTATGCCGACTAGAGATAAAAAAGGAAGTCCTTAGTTACACAGATTTGCAAATGCGTGATCATGCCCACTCACCATACGTCACGGTAACTTCCTGTGGAGTGGGTCCCTACACTCGACTATGCCTCTGTTCAGACTACATCCAAGTCTCCATTGTTCAGGGCGTGTGAAACCAGCTAAATAGGTATCCTACCAGGAAGTCCTAGGTGAATGGGCGTCGTCAGGTCCAAAAGGAGTATGCGAGGCTCAGTATATAACAATAAAAATTATAATAAAAACTTTGGACCAACGATATATATATATATTTTTTTTTCATAAGTGCATATCCATAAAGCAGAACTATGGGTATATAAAGGTATGGTTGCACAACATATAATAAACAATAAGAATAGAAATAAATTTAAATATATGTGGCGCTATGCCGACTAGAGATAAAAAAGGAAGTCCTTAGTTACACAGATTTGCAAATGCGTGACGTATGGTGAGTGGGCATGATCACGCATTTGCAAATCTGTGTAACTAAGGACTTCCTTTTTTATCTCTAGTCGGCATAGCGCCACATATATTTAAATTTATTTCTATTCTTATTGTTTATTATATGTTGTGCAACCATACCTTTATATACCCATAGTTCTGCTTTATGGATATGCACTTATGAAAAAAAAAAATATATATCGTTGGTCCAAACTTTTTATTATAATTTTTTTATTATAATTTTTATTGTTATATACTGAGCCTCGCATACTCCTTTTGGACCTGACGACGCCCATTCACCTAGGACTTCCTGGTAGGATACCTATTTAGCTGGTTTCACACGCCCTGAACAATGGAGACTTGGATGTAGTCTGAACAGAGGCATAGACGAGTGTAGGGACCCACTCCACAGGAAGTTACCGTGACGTATGGTGAGTGGGCATGATCACGCATTTGCAAATCTGTGTAACTAAGGACTTCCTTTTTTATCTCTAGTCGGCATAGCGCCACATATATTTAAATTTATTTCTATTCTTATTGTTTATTATATGTTGTGCAACCATACCTTTATATACCCATAGTTCTGCTTTATGGATATGCACTTATGAAAAAAAAATATATATATATATATCGTTGGTCCAAACTTTTTATTATAATTTTTATTGTTATATACTGAGCCTCGCATACTCCTTTTGGACCTGACGACGCCCATTCACCTAGGACTTCCTGGTAGGATACCTATTTAGCTGGTTTCACACGCCCTGAACAATGGAGACTTGGATGTAGTCTGAACAGAGGCATAGACGAGTGTAGGGACCCACTCCACAGGCAGTTACCGTGACGTATGGTGAGTGGGCATGATCACGCATTTGCAAATCTGTGTAACTAAGGACTTCCTTTTTTATCTCTAGTCGGCATAGCGCCACATATATTTAAATTTATTTCTATTCTTATTGTTTATTATATGTTGTGCAACCATACCTTTATATACCCATAGTTCTGCTTTATGGATATGCACTTATGAAAAAAAAATATATATATATATCGTTGGTCCAAACTTTTTATTATAATTTTTATTGTTATATACTGAGCCTCGCATACTCCTTTTGGACCTGACGACGCCCATTCACCTAGGACTTCCTGGTAGGATACCTATTTAGCTGGTTTCACACGCCCTGAACAATGGAGACTATTTAAATTTATTTCTATTCTTATTGTTTATTATATGTTGTGCAACCATACCTTTATATACAATGAGGAGTGGACGTGGATGTCTGATATCTGCCAGGTGTTGAGCAACTTTGAGGAGTCAACACAGATGGTCAGCGGCGATGCCGCCATTATCAGCCTCACCAGCGCGTATCGGAGGAGGGGGATGAGGAAGAGGAGGAGAATGTCGGCGAGACAGTAGAGGGTACCAGTGCTCAGTCCTTAACTCTTGAGCGTGTATGGGGAGGAGGAGGAGGAAATGGAGAGTCAGGCCAGTGAGGAGAGGGAATTCTTACATGTTGGGACTCTGGCGCACATGGCAGACTTCATGTTAGGCTGCCTATCCCGTGACCCTCGCGTTAGAAGCATTTTTTCAAACACCAATTACTGGGTGTTCACTCTCCTGGACCCACGGTACAAGCAGAACCTTTCCATTCTCATCCCTGCAGAGGAAAGGAGTATGAGAGTGAATAGATATCAACAGGCCCTGGTGCACAAGCTGAAACAATCCTTCCCATCTGACACTGCTAGCGGCAGAGGGCATGTTCTGTGGGCCAAGTAGCGGGGGAGAGGAGCCGAGCAGGCAGCTTGTCCAGCAGTGGTAGGGGAACGCTCTCCAAGGCCTTTGCCAGTTTTCTGTCACCCCAGCAAGACACTGTCACCTGTCCCCAGTCTAGGCAGAGTAGGGGGGAGCTGTACAGAAAGATGGTGAGGGAGTACCTAGCTGACCATACCAACGTCCATAGCGATCACTCTGCTCCATACAACTACTGGGTTTCAAAGCTGGACACGTGGCCTGAACTGGCGCTGTACGCCTTGGAGGTGCTGGCCTGCCCTGCCGCTAGCGTGCTGTCAGAGCGGGTATTCAGTGCAGCTGGTGGCGTCATCACCGATAAGCGTACACGCCTGTCAACTGACAGCGCTGACAGGCTGACGCTTATTAAAATGAACAAAGCCTGGATTTCACCAGAATTCAAATCTCCGGGGGAAAGCAGCTAAAGATTAACATTACTTATGTATCCGATTCCTCTTCTCTACTCCTCCTCCATGTCGTCTTTGCCTAACGCTGACCAAAAAAAAAGCCATTTTTTAGAGGTCCAACTGGCACTCTTTTACCACAATTTTTCAGGAGGGCCCCCTATAGGCCCTCTCTCCAAACAATTTTTCCAGAGGTCCACCTACAGGCCCTCTCTCCAAACAATTTTTCCAGAGGTCCACCTACAGGCCCTCTCCAAAAATTTTTCCGGAGATCCACCTACAGGCCCTCTCTCCAAACAATTTTTCCGGAGGTCCACCTATAGGCCCTCTCTCCAAACAATTTTTCTGGAGGTCCACCTACAGGCCCTCTCTCCAAACAATTTTTCCGGAGGTCCACCTACAGGCCCTCTCTCCAAACAATTTACGTCTTTTTCCTATCTTTCTCTCTCTCCAAACAATTTTTCCGGATAGCTGCCATATACGGTAATAAACTGAGAAGAATACAGAGAACACATGCCACACTTGATCAAGCTCATAATTTACGACTGTACCGGTTGATGCTAAATTTTTAAGTTGGGGTCCTGCGTCGTCATTCACTGAATTTCACTGATCTCCTCAACGTCTCCTCAAAGAACCGAAAGACCATTGTGGAGAGAGCGGCACAGCTCGCCATCAAAGTGACGAACCCCAACGCCAGGCTGCGCAGCGAAGAGAACGAATAAATATCTTTGTGGTTATTTGTGCTAAATAAAAGTTAAATAAACACAAAAAAAAATTGATCTGTTCCTGTGCCTGATCCACCCAAGTTGAATCTGTCCCATCATGAGAAAATCCCCCCAAGGAGTCCCCACTGTAACTTGCTCCCCATACAACTACCTCACCCCCCGACACCTGTGTCTCGCCATTGTCCACCACCTCCTCAGACAACACTGGTAAATCCCCACTGTCAGCACACGGAGACTGCAAAAGGTCTTGTCAATTGGGGCAGAGAATGTTCTGGGGTAGCACATCAGAGAAGGGGTGACTATGGGGTTCCAGGGAGTAGGTGACCTCATGCAATCTCCATCCAAAAAGTCATACTGAGGCTTACCACCATGCTTTACACTGCAATCTTATTACTGAGGCTCACCACCATGCTTTACACTGCAATCTTATTGAAAGACAGACAATCAGGGGTTCACCGTCAGGTTGTCAGGCAACATTTTTAAGTGGGTCACCATTACCGTGTCCCTGAAAATTGGCGGTGATGGACCTTCGTTGCACCTAGTTGGGTGCTTCCCTAACATGTGATGGGCATGTGCCTTGCCTTTCTTTGTCTGGGTGAGCACAATTGCCATGAGGGTAACCACCAGGCTGTTGCCTGAGAATTTGGGGTAATGGTGGGATTAGGCAGCCTCAGAGTCATCCATGCATGCTGCCCCTGCTGTTTCCTGTCCATTTTCGTGGTGTTTCCATCATTTTCTGAGGTTTCCAGGTTTTCACCCAGCCTTCCCTAGGCAGAGCCTTGGTCCCCTGCAAAAAATGCTCGAGTCTCCCATTGACTTCAA